>CM054126.1:11052684-11652684 GCA_028751855.1 Ambrosia trifida | reverse complement strand
GATGAAATGCTCTTTTTTGTGACGAATTAAAAATTATAATCAAAGGCTAAGTATGTTTTTTTGTTAATATCTTATTAAAAGGGATCACACATTGAAAGTATAACTAGAAAGTGTAGTCTTTGCCTTGTACAAAATAGCACAAACTAAGTCCAACATTGTAGGTTTCGGTTTTTTTAGACCCATTGACTTTTAATTTTATACTTTACCCTAAAGTTAGTTTTAGTTTATTTTTTTGGTTAATAACCGAAATAACTATAACCGAATTCATAACCAAGTAACCATAACCGAAGTTTGGTTATGGATATGGTTAGGATTTTTTTGTAAAAACCGAACCAAACCAAACTGAGTCATGCACACCCCTAGATGACACAAAACAAAAATACCCGCAGCAACGTGCGGGCAATCCTACTAGTTTATGTAATGTAGGAGTATGTAACTTAATATCTAGTATAGTGTCATTGTCTATTTACATTTTATGTTTTTTATTACGTGGACTACTTCTAGTACAACAATTGTTTTAATCTAGGCATCAAATCCGATGACAGATTTGGATTCGTTAAACTGTTTCTCTTCGTCATGTAACACATTATATATGTGTCATTGTCATTGGTATGAATATTTAATATAATTTTGTATACGCTACTCTTATTAGGCTTGGTTATGTGGTCTCAGGCCCATTATAGGTTAGCCTAAGCCCTAATGCCCTGATAGAGAAGGAAGGAAGCTAAGGCTCATCCTCAAGGTCTTCTTTTAAATTCTAAAGATAGCATATATTTGTCTCTCACTACCTGTACATCTTATACTTATGATCCTTACACCTGCATACACAAGTTGTTTTTATGCTGGTTGGACTGCTCTAAAACACTTTTTGTATAATTCTAGTTTACTCTGTAATTAATTTGTCATTTCAAATATGATTATTGAATGACTTTCGAAATGTTTTCTTTTAACTTAACTTGTTATTGTACACGTTTGACCTGTTAGAGAGGAAAAACATAACACAAATTGATCTACTTACAACTAATTAAGTTGAAATTCCTACTTCTACCGTTTTGTTTATATCATGTAGAAGATGACTTATGGTCACAAAATTTACTTGATAAATTATATTAATAATATGTATAACACATTATATGTTGACAAAGTAGAAGGGCAAAAGAGTCATAATAATATAACACAAATTGATGGTATAGTGACTCTTGCGATACAAGCGGGTGTTAACTTGTCACCTCGGCAACACACAAACTCAATTGCTTTTAGATTTTCACTTTTTACCTTAGAGTTTCTGAAATTTTACTTTTGCCCCTTTTGTTTTAAACAAAAATTAAAATTGCCCTCCTTCAAATGTTTGACCAAACTGCCAACCGCTTGGTGCGACATTGTAGCTTGTTATGGTTCTTCCATCGCTAGTGGTGACTTGAAAAGAAAGGCTTTGGCCATTGAGGTACGAGTTACTTTGCCAGTTTTGCCCCCAATTTCGTGACATTGGTTGCCACCCAGTTTTCGATCCTTTGATTGATACTGCATGTACATCTCCTACACCACCGACGTTGGTGATCAGTACCAGATTGAAGTATGAGTGACCATTTATCGTAAACCTCACTCCTCCCTTCTTCACACAAGGTACCCTGTAAATTATAATTGAATAAATTCGTTAATAATGTTAAAAAAAAATCATCAAAGTGTAGCTTATTTTATATACTTTTCAGTACCAAAATCAAAATATTTGACTCGGAGTAGTTCTTTTATTGGAAGAAAACTCTAAAGACGGGTTAGACAAACACATGGTGGAATATCGTTCTATCCTTAGATATCGCATCATGACCCCTCTCTTTCCGGTAGACAAGACATGCTCAGTTTGTCGCAAGGCTTATTTGGACTCCTTTGGGGAGCATGCAGCATATTGTGGAGAGCTCCCGGGGTTCAAGTATTGACATGATTTGGTTAATGACGTTCTTTTGACATATTCCGATGTGTCAGGATTTCCGTTAAAAAAGAAGCACCTATGAATTTCTTGACTGACCCGTTAGAAGGAAGATCGAAACTTAGACCAGTTGACATTTTGGTCTTTGGATGGATGGGGGAAAACAAGTGTGTGTACGGATCTAACACAGGTAGGGCTGCAAACGAACTGAACTTTCAGCGAACAGTTCATGAACCGTTCGTTTGTGTTCGTTGGTTTAATAAATGAACGAACACGAACAAAAAAAATTTCGTCCGTTTAGTTAAACGAACGAACATGAACAGAGGTCGCGTTCGTTTGTTTATGTTCGTGAACGTTCGGCAACGTGTTCGTTTATGTTCATTTGTGGTCGATAGTTTATTAAGGTTTTTAATTTTTATACTTTTTTATATTCTTTTATTTTTATTTATTTTGCACAACGCCCATTCTCCAATATTAAGTATGTTTGGGCAATTAGGTTATATTGTGGAGGGATCAGCTAACTAATGTCTTAATGTATGTGAATGCAATGTCATTCAAAAGTTAATATATGTTCATTTGTGTTTGTTTCCATTCATGAACACTTCTTTGTGTTCGTTTGTGTTCATTAATGTCCGTTTGTGTTCGTGTGCGTTTATGAACAAAATTAACAAACGAACACGGACATGAGTGTCTTCTTAACAAACGAACACGAACAGAAAATTTCGTTCGGTAAGTGTTCATGAACTGTTCGTGAACACGTAATTTTCTTAACAAACGAACACTAACAAGGCATTGTTCGTGTTCGTTCGGTTCGTTTGCAGCCCTAAACAGAAGTGATCAAACAAAAGAAGGTGTGGGCTTTGGGACCAGTGTGTTCATGGTAGGTTAGGCCGCTTTAAAAGTTGCTTCATGCAAAGTGACCAAACAAAAGAAGGTGTAAGACATGTTAAATTATTCCATTTGCATTTGATTTTTTTGGTTTCCTCGCACCTGAGACTGTGGAGCTACTTAGTCGAGTCAAACAAGTCATGCATTGTAATGTTATGACCTCAAGATCCATGAATGTTGTTTTCAAAAGACTCAGTTTTACTATTCAAAAATGGTTTGTGGCGCACCTTATTACCTGCTTCCTTCTATTTTCAATATACTAGTTTAAGAATCGATGAATCTTTGATTTTTAGTTTAAAAAAAAAAAAAACCCTAACGTTTTCCTTCAAAAAGTACCTGCTTCTTTTTCTAAAGAATGAGAATTGAAAACTTTCACATAGTGTAAAGTTGTAAAAAATGCATATTTTCTCCTCTATTGATATACCAATATGAAAGATCAACTCACGTTTTTCCAACAATCCACTTTATATTGTATATAAAGTTTCGTTGGCTAGAGGTTTAATGGGTCCTGTTGACACTCCCTTAGTACCGCCATTGCATATTTCTATATTTTTAGGAGACTTAACTTTATGTAAAAGCGAATATGGCCCACTTTAAAATCACTAAATTGTATTTTTGTTTGTAGTCTAAACGTCAAAATAATGACATGACAACTCATGTGTAACTGTCAATTTTTAATATAAGTGATGGTTTCTAAAAGTTGGTTAATAATATTGGAACATTAGGGGGGGGGGGGGGGGGGGATGTGTTTCCACAGGGGGTTACTTTTCCCTAACGATAGCCAATGAAGTCATAGCGGAGTGGTGGAGGTGTGAGGGTTTTCCCCCAAGGTCTTGGGTTCGAGTCTTGGGGTTTCCCGCACTGGGATTTTCTATATGCCCTCTGGGTCTGGAGTGGGCCAGTTGAGCCCTTATCTATGGTCACTAGGGGGCGCTCAGTGGGTGTTTGGCCGGTCAAAAAAAAAAAAACTTCCCCTAACAATAACACCGCTGTCACCTCTTAGGCAAAGTTGGCAGTTGCAGATTTCATTTGCACGGCAACATTTTGCCGAGAAGAGAGAATGAGGTGTTTAGTGTTTTTGGACCAAAAATCACTTCTCATCCATTAAAAACCTTTAGATCTATTTGAAACATCTAGCAAATTACCCTAAAGTGCCGTCAGTGTTTTGGTGGTTCTATGGTACTTTGGGTCTATTTTGACACGGTAAAGCAGGATTTGTCGGGGCTAGGGTAAGTACCCTTGAGTGCCCATACTCCCTTAAGTTAGAAGGTTTTAAAAGTATTTTGCATTTTATCGGGTTAAACAAACGTTCCTTCGCTCAAATTTGGTGTAATTTGAGAAGAAAACATTACCTTTGGAACATGACAGGCACGATACCAGCTCGGTATTGTGCTATTTGCAAGAAAGCGGGCTCGGCCAAGTCAAAGTGTTGCAGAGGGGGATTGCACCATCCCCCATCATTGTTAGGTTGGGCCGGGTTAGGCGGGCAGAAATTGGTGGCAGTGACCCTTATGCTACCGGGCAAGCACCATTTAGGGTCATCATTGCATCTCAACTCATAACACGACCCACAACTCAACCCGTTATTGAAAAGCGCTGTACTTAATGCCGCGGTATTGGTTCCATATCCTTGGCTATACAAATCCCCATATCCACAAGCACCACCTGCAATAAGCATCATCATAAGTTCATTTGAATGACATATTTTAGTTAGCTATTAATGGTGGTCTTTTAGATCAATACCCATGGTGCCCGAAGCGTCTCCTCCACCGTAGAAGGTGGCGTGACCGTAATCGCCATAGACAAGGTTGAAGAAGCTAACAAGTAGAGCAGAAATTATGATCTGCGAAAAAGCCATTGAATGTGTTGAAGAGGGTTGGGAGAATTAACCAAATCAAGTAGACTTATATAGGGGAATTTGGAGGGAAGGATAAGGTTATAATTTATATATATTTTTAATTATTTAGTTTTTAAGGTTTATATAGTGTTATATATTCTCTCTTTTATCTATAATTCAATTTCATAGAAATGGAAAGCAAATTAATGTTAATGAATAAAAAATTGAACTTATAAATATATATATATAAATAATTTGCATCTCATATTTAGGGAGAGGTTAAAAGTAGCTAGTATTTTGGATAAGTAAGGAAGAGACGAGCAATATATTCATAGTTAGAACACTAGAAAGTCTCATTATGGAGGAGAGGAGAAGTAGAGACATACCAAAATTAACTTGGGAAAAGCGAATTACAAAGAATTTGCTAGACTTACGTCTATTTGAGGAGATGGTCGAGGATATAATCGTGCATGTTATTTCTTTGTATAATGTGTTCTAATTTGTTGTTTGTTTCTTTGCAATTCTTTACCTAGTTGTGTGCATATCTATGTTTTCTATGACTCGAATATGTGGAAATGTCTTTTGAGCCGGAGATCTCATTTGAAGCGGTCTCTTTATCTTTTGTGGGAGATTTAAGGTTTGCCTACATTGCACCCTCTGCGGGCCCTACTGATAATTTAACTATAAGTGGGATTATACTGGGTACGATTGATTGATAATAATAGTTTGGGTGCCGATGTAATGGTTACTAATGTAATCATAGGAAATTTAGGTGGTCTTAGTTTTGAAAACTTGTTTTTGGCCTCCTTTAGCAGCTTGCTAAGGGAGTCTGATTGATGAAACGATTTGCTGGCGTTTGGTATTAAAAAAATGTAAGTAAACATTTATTTTAATAACTTTAACAAAAAAAAATGTTATTATATTTTCAAAATACTAAATTTGGAAGAGACTGGATATATATTGAAAACAAAAAAAATGGAACATGCACTTGTTTGGTAAACCTAAGTAGGTCCTCACAAGCACATGCATTTCCTCATCTTGTATCTTTCATTTATCTTATAATTTATTAAGGATTGGTTTTATAATTTATTTCTCTTGTATAAAATTATATTATAAGAAAAATGATGTGTGATATATATATATATAGTGGAAGGATAGGGAGAAAACCCTCCAAAATGAAAAAACTCTAGAAAACCCTCAAAAAAACCTACTTCCCGAACTTTTTTATTTTTTTTTTAAAATTAGGGCATGTAATATACATGTTTTTAAGTGTTTTGAGCCAAAAAATCAAAAAAGCGCCGAAGGGTTTTTTTTTTTTAAAAAAAAAATAAGTTTTGCATCATAACATATGTTACCAGTGCAAAAATAAGCTAACATGTGTTATGATGCAAAACTTATTTTTTTTTAAAAAAAAAACCCTTCGGCGCTTTTTTGATTTTTTTGGCTCAAAACACTTAAAAACATGTATATTACATGCCCTAATTTTTTAAAAAAAAAAAAAAAGCTCGGGAAGTAGGTTTTTTTGAGGGTTTTCTAGAGTTTTCTCATTATTTAGGGTTTTCTGTGGATCCATCCCCTATATATATATTCATAGTTTTACCCATAATTAATTAGTTAAGATCCTGCATGGCTAAGTTTCAAATTGTTGCCACGCTCTACGGTTTCATTTTAAGATAATCAAAATCATTTGTTTGTTAGTAATGGCTAGTTAGTTCCTTTCAAAAAAAAAAAAAAAGTAATGGCTAGTTAGTTAAATAAGACATTAAGACTTTGTACTACATTATATTGTTGAAGTTAAATACACAAAATACAAAAAGAAGATCCTCTTTGACTATCTTTTAAAAAAAGACTGGGTTCTTTCTTGGAATTAAGAAACTTCAAAGATTGTCGGATTCCTCTCTTCTCTTTTTTTCATGAAAAAAAGTGGGATTCTTTTTCATATATAAACAAAGCAAATTACATAATAAACTAGCAACAAGTTGCGTCGTAACCCCCCAATTAGGTATGCGTGTCCCAAACCCGTACCAAAATCCATCGGGTTTCTATCGGGTAATTACCCATCTGGTAGCGGGTGTACCAACCAGCGCATTTCAGGTTTAAATGTCAATTTAAAACATTACCCGTTAGGTATGTCTAACCCAAAACCCATCGGGTAAGCATTGGGTAACTACTAACCAATTACATATAGCATGATCAAATATATGTGATTGACTACAATGTATATAACAAAATACCTAGATATATATATATATATATATATATATATATAACACTCAAATTCATAGTTAACAAATATAGTATATGTCAATTTTTGGTGATTTTAGCACAAGATGACAATCTAGATTGATATATCGTATATTATGCATACATATTTTAAAAAAAAATACAAGAAACTATATCGGGTATATAATCAGGTAATCGGGTCGAGTAAACGGGTATATCATCAAAACCCAAACCCGTGAAAAGAATAAAAATGAATCCTATGCCCAAGCTCATACCCAATTACCTAACCCAAAACCCGTTTCAAATGTGTCGGGTTTTGGGTTTACCCATCGGTTTAAGGTATGATTGACATCCCTATGAACCACCTCAGGAAACCACCATCTCTAGTTTACATCCCCTTTTGTGGCCGATTGAAGATGGCAATCAAACCCGAACCCGATAGGTAAATCCGAAACCCGACACATTTGAGACATGTTTGGGGTCGGGTAATCGAGTATGGGATTAGTTTTTATTTTTTCGCGGGTTTGGGACGGGTTTGGGATTTGTTGATATATCCATTTACCCGACCCGATTACCCGATAAAGTATACCCGTTTACCCAATTAGATACTCGATGTAATTTCCTATATATCTTTTAAAATATGTATTAATAATATATCTAATTGTCCATCTAGATTGTCATCTTCTTAAAAAAAACAATTATTTGTGTATAATATCTGTTATCTTTGTCTTTTAGTGTTTTTATATGATTTAACTATTTTATATTTATACCATAGTCACAGGATTCGCTACTTTAACTGTGTACCGCGAATCGAATCGCGTGTACCGGAATCGGGTACATTCGTGACCCGTTCGCCTAGGGTTCGCGAT
The DNA here is from genome assembly GCA_028751855.1 of Ambrosia trifida. NCBI lineage: Eukaryota > Viridiplantae > Streptophyta > Magnoliopsida > Asterales > Asteraceae > Ambrosia > Ambrosia trifida. The sequence continues at coordinate 11,644,943 of CM054126.1, read as the reverse complement.
CCTATTCATAGAATTAAGCATACCCGATTGTGTAGAATTTCGAACCAAAGATCACGGATTCGCGTACCAGATTGTCGAATTCGCTATCTAGATTCACTCCGATTTGCGAATCGGAATTAAAAAGCTATGAAATCTGCTGCAATTTTGGTGACTATTCGCTTACCAAAGCAGATCAATAGTCTAGTGTTTCCTTATAAATACCAAACAAGCATGGATCACAAAGCATACGATAATATTTATCAGCCAATTGTGATTATGAAATATTTATTGGACTTAATTGAAAAATATTATATATTGTATAATGTTTATATACGATACGACGTACCAACTTATAGGGTACACTGTACCGCGTACCGAATTGGCGAACCAAATGAACCTACCCCCCATCGTACCGAATTTTAGAAATGCACGAACCATGTACCCGTTTTTGTACCACGAACCAGAGCGTACCGCGATTCATGTGACTATGATTTATATATTGTAATCATTTACATACATATTTGATAATGATAAATGTATTGGTTAGTAATCACGCAATAGATACCCGACGGGTTTTTAGTCAGATATACCCAATGGATAAGTTTTTAAAATTAGCGGGTTTACCCGAAACCCGCGGGTATACCAGATACCCGACAGGTTTTGAGACGGATTTAGGACAAGCATACCTAATCGGGTATGGGGTTGGGATTACCTAAACCCGTCCCAAACCCGACCCATTGCCATCCGTGCACCTTAGTTTAATTTCCTCTCACACATCACTTCTTATCGCCCATGCCTACACATGTTATCTATCGTAAACCAACCTCACATCATCTCCTTCCACCCTCTAATTGGCGGTTTCGGACTCTGGTGGGATATTTTTCTTGTGAGCGTTTGTTTTAGAGCTGTAATTTTGCTTGTTTAAACTTTTAATTATCTGCTTATTAAAATTGTTTCATGTTTGGATTACGATAGGCAAGATTAAACATAACGCTCGACCAATTTAAACTAATGAAATTAATCTGTTAAAATTTAAAAATAGGTCCTAATAAAAACTTTCATAAACCATACATATGGACACTTTTGCAAAACGAATAGGTGGGACATAATAATTCGAGATTTTTGTCAATTACATGTGTATCTACAACTAACTTGCGTAAAATTTATATAAGGTTTAATAACTTGACACTACATTAAGGTACATATCCGATCTTCCTGTAGATCATGAGTATTCCCTCTCAGTGGTTACTGGCTAATAAGATACATATCCGATTTACTTATTAATGTTTCTGTATTAATATTAAGAATTGATCAACATGTGGTATCAGAGCAGTGTTGATTAATCAATCCTATGATTTTCCCTAAAACCGGAACTAAAAATCAGAAACAAGAGTTTTGATAAACCCTAATGAAGAAAATCATATTTTATGGATCTTGCTGATGATTCACGTTTTTCATCATAACTTAGTTTGAGTTGATTTTCGTTCAAACTCTTACAAAACCTTTTTTGTTTTTGGAAGATTTATTCTCCCATTAAATAATATTAGGAAAACAAAGCTATAGGAACCATAAATTTTGCGCCGCATGTATTGTCGAAGATGTTGTTTTGGATACTATCATCAAACTCTTTTTTTTTGCTTCCATGCTTAATTGGTGCAAAATATTTAATTAATTATGATGTCATATTTTCTAAATGTCATATGTTTCCATAATTCTCACACAATAGATAAGTTCTTGAATGTATTTAGAAGTATTCATAAAATTCATCCTTATTTTGATTAAAATCGTTATAAGTTGGTTACAACTAGGGTTAAAATCTGTTTCCTAAAATTTTGAGAGTAACTTAATCTCCAAGTTTTAAATTTTAAGGTTATCATAATTTTCAAAATATTTTGGAGATTTACTGAAATCCCGAAATTAATTGAAACAGATTTTCTCAAATCCCTAAATTATAGCACTTATGGGTATCATAGTTCTCGGATAAATTGTTCACGGATTAACATTTTCAAAAGATTGTTCTCATACAGGTTTCCGGATTCAAGTTCTAGAAACAATAGTTCTCGATTTTTTTTTGTTTTCGAAAACCTAAATTCGAGAAGCTAAACCAAAACTGAGAACCATTACTAAATTCGGAAACCATTACTGAATCCGAGAACTCTCAAAAATTCGAGAACTAACTTGTTTTTCCGGGAATCTAACTAATTTCCAAGAACCTAAGGCCACTCGAGAACTAAAATTTTACCGAGAATTAACCATTTTCTCGAGAACTCCCTTGTTTGCGAGAACTAACTATTTTTTTCTTGAGAACCTCTTTTCCCGGGAACTAAACCTACTTTCTCGAGAATTGGTAATCTAAAATTTTCTAAAGGTCTGCTATTAATTAGTGTAATAGTTTTGTAAAGCCTTACTTAATATGTTTTCAAAACCTAAATCAATAAACGCATTGCCTTACTTTGATAACACTAAAAAGAACTTACTTCTACCCAAAGGTGATGTGCTACCTTAACATAGTTATCTAAGTCTAACTAAGCATACCAAATTAGTTTTGTCTAATTAACATGAGTGTCTCACTTTTGTCCAAAGATGATGTGTTGCATTCGTGTCTTGTAAAACTAAATCGTGCCTAATAAATTAAGTGTCCCACTTCTGCCCAAAGGTGATGTGCTACCCTTAATTGGACATCATGCTTAAATGATTTCACTTCTACCCAAAGGTGATGTGCTATTATTTTAAGCAGAACTTCTAATTAATCTTTTATATTTTGGTGTTTATAATAGATGTTATCATATCTTCATCAAAAAATGATCATCACATATTAATGATCCTTTATTAATATAATGATCCTAATTTTTATCTGTCTTACTTGAATATCCCATAACATAAATCACTCTAAAGTTCTTCTAAAAGGTTATATCTCAAACTAACTAATCCACTTTTATTCCAAAACCTACTATGATTTGCTCTTATTGAGTCTTGACTATCCCTTAAGACATGACACTCCTGCTAATTTTATAACAAACTAAAATTTATTTCATTAAGAAGTGGGATAAGTCAAATATAATGTCACTTATTGTAATCAAGAACTCAAATTAATGATTGCTATCAGGGGAGCCATTAAAGATTCTGAAATTCCTAAGACTAATTTTGTTTCTATGGAAGAATCAAAAGAACTCTTAAAGAAGCATGCAATAAATCTAACTCAAATTAAAAGGTTAAGTGCATTCGTGAATACATCATAATATTGAATAACATGGCCCATTAAACTAAGGGCTTATTCATGGAATCGATAAACTTATAAGTCTACCTTAGCGGTAAAACTTTGACTTAACATATTTAAACTTATAAGTCTACCTTAGCGGGAAACAATCTAATTACGTACTTAACTGGGTTAGTTGAGTCGGGGTTTTCTTACGTATTGTCCAGAGTTCAATGATCTGAAGGATCATTGGTGTCTTTTACATATACACGCGTCTTGAGTCCCGTTATTGGTGAATTACATAAGCTAAATTAAGTGTTATGTGTAGAATGATTCTTATATGGTGGATTATATACAAGTATGTGTTTAAATGATGTTTAGATGATTGTCCATGCTTAATTATGTGAAACATAGATTAGGGTTACATGTTCATGCGTTAAGGTGCGTTAAAATATGCTAAACACGACAAACTGGAAATATGAAAATGACACCTCTCTGGTTCGACCGTTCGAAGGGTCGAACCTGGCCCTCAGTTTTCTAAAAAGGTCTCCTTCGACCGTATAAGACTACCTTCGACCCATATGAAGGGTCGAACCTGGCTAACTGTTTTGAAAAGGTTCCTTCGACCACTTAACTTCCACGTTCGTCCATACGAAGGGGTCGAACCTGGACATAGTATAAATACCATCCTTAGTCATTTTTCATCATTTCACAAACCCTAAACGCCTCTAAACACTCTCTCTCGACTATTATCATTGGGGAAGGAGTTTTTGAGCTTGTTTTTCATAATCCAACTCTCTAAATCATTACGAGTGAAGATCTAAGGTGTGTTTTTCATTCTAAATCCTTTTTAAACGATTTTGATTTGTTTTTATTAAACCCCAAGAGTCCAGATCTGATATAAACATGTTTTAATGGATAAAAACCTTCCTAATGTCTTTCTAAACAAAACCTATTCATAAACAATGAGTTTTCATACAAACTAACATGTGTTAATGGTGTTTTATGTGATGTTATGTATTGTTTGATGATTGACTGTTGTATAGATGTTATAACAATGATCTAGGACTGCTAGTTATGATGTTTTATGATTGAGATAGGTTACAATTGATTATTGATGATGTTTTATCCATTTTGGGGGTTTTGGGTTAAATCTAGGGCTTGTTCATGATGATAGTGATAGGGATATGATTGGGGGGTTTATTGTTCATGGTAATCTGAGTATATTAAGTTGATTATTGATTGATTTCATAAAGTTTCCTAATTGGGTAAAGATTGCATGCATGATGATGTGACATCTCCATAATTTACTATTTTGGGAAACTTGTAAAACGACTAGATTTTGGTGTAAAATCGGTAGGGTTTTGTAGGGATAAGTTATCCATGCTTGACTGCTGTGTTTGATGATGTTTCGAGTCGTTTTGAATGTGTTTGAAGCGTTTTTAGGGAAAATTGCACAACAGGGGCGAACCTGGCCTCCTTCGACCGGTCGATGGTGCGAAGGAGGGACTCCAGGGTCGAACCTGGTTATCAAATGGTCGAACGTATTACAAATGGGCGAAGGAGGGAGAAAAGGGGCGAAGGTAGCCACATTCGACCGTTTAAAGTCTCCTTCGACCATTTACAGTCACCTTCGACCCTACGTTAACTAAAATGAGATTTTTGATACAAACTAAGTGTTTTATGCTCGAAACTTGGGTGTAATCTATGTGTACTTGATTTACTTGTGTAATGGGTCACCAACGGGATGTCGGGTCAGTTTCACGTGTCGGTTACACTGTCAAACACGTTTTCAAACTTACTTAATCATGATCTGGACAATCGGGGACTGAATAGCCTTGGGGTTATTAGTCACAATTCTTATACAACCTTTATTGATAGATCACCGGTACTTGGGATCATCAAGACTTGTCTAAATTCTTGTTTTGGGAACGCAAACTAAGGTGAGTGTCACAGCCCCATTCTTTACTGTTTTTGGAACATTCTGGGGGAGAGACATGCGGTAAAACTTTCTAAACTTTTAAACCAACATATTACATGATACCTCATGGATACTTAGTGACTTATACTTTCATCATTAAAGTCCTCTCATATCTTAGTGAACCATCAATATGTGGGTACATAGCGGGGAAGGTGTGAATAGATCTATTGGGCTTGACTAGCCCCACTCGGGCCGACTGGAGGTCGGTGGCGGGTGCATATTTGTCCTATATCTTACGGCACCGGGTGATGAACCGGTGACGGGTTTGAGGCATTCTTATCTTGTCAGCAGTGGTTCACGACACTATAGTATCATGTAACGATGTCTAGCTAGCATCAGGTATAGATGTATGGGTTGTTGGGTTTGGCTTACTTATGATAAACTTTTGCAAACTATATCTCTGTGACTCACCGGCACTTTAAGTGTTGTCTAACTTCGCATGTCTTCTCAGGTCGCTAAGGTAGCAGGGAGTCTTAGGCGCACTGGAGTCGCACCGCGTCTAGTCTTGCATACATAAGCAAACCGGGTTGTGTTTGCATTCACATTTTGACATTGGTTTTGTAAACATTAAATTTTGCTTCCGCTGTCGTTTTATACTTTACTTATAAACTGCGTGGTTGGTATTTCTACGTAACTTTTATTGCATATAGATGTCGTTTATTGTGACCGTTGACTTGGATCCTGGTATGTCATGCGCCTCGCGGTACAACCCCGCAAGTGGAATTTGAGGGTGTGACATATTTTCAGTACGTTATACAATAACTTTAATATAGTACGACTAGATGTCGTATAAATCAACTACAACACTCAGAAGTACCAAAGGCAAATGAGTGTGTTGATAGCAACATACGTACAGGAAGAGAAACGCCTAAAACTGAAAAAAAAATCAGATGTTATTCACCTTACTACCGCTACAACTTAAAAAGTGGAAGATAACTTACAATAGAGAGGATAGTTTTAATGTCCGGAAACAAAATACAAGTACTGCTTCCAGCTCTAAGTTCTCCAAGCGGATCTCTCACTGTAAAACTATGCCATTAGACTAGGCAACTTTTGTACTGATTGAATAGACACTTCGGGTGGTTAACTGATGCATAAAGGAAGTATCGAAATCGTCTAAATACAAGGGTACAAAGGAATTAACTTGTGGAGAGTCAAAAAAGGTGATGTCTGAAGTGTGTCCGAGATTATAGTTGAAGTTTTATCAAGTGCTTATCCTTGAATGATATAGTTCAAGCAAACCTGTGTATTGGTTTTAATTGGCTTTGGTTGGGAGATAGTAGGTTTTTGTACTTGATAGGCGAGTGTTATGTACGTGTGTTCCTATCTTTAATCCCGGTTTTCTAACCTCTAGTTAGGAAATTTCTGTACTTGATTATGTTCTTGTTTTTCTTTTTGCATGGAATAAAATTATCTCCTTCTCCGTTAAAAAAAAAAAAGACTAGGCACAAGAAATGAGATAATCCATAAGCTAAGGGAACAGCTGGCTAAGTTAAGTAGCAGAACATCAATGATATTTGACTCCACAGATATAAATATTCCAATTAACACATGATTGTTGAGTCTAGTTCTATTCGTTTCCTTAACAGATTTCAACAAATACTTAAGATGAGAGTAAGTGGCGAATTTAAATGTTAAGGTTGAAAGAACCATTAATAACTGATCTTTGTATTAGGCTTTATGATACCTTACAATATTCTAGAGATTACTCAGAATTTTTGTATCAATACTAAAGCCACACTTTGACAGTTATGAGTTTTATGACCAATGCAAAGTCACTATCAAGTTAAACTCTCATATTATTGGTTGTCATTATCTGAACATAAACCTTATAAAATAGAACAAGATGATACATATATTTTCACAACTTTGTTATCATGAAAATGAAAATTTAACAAAGGATAACGAGACCTATGCAATTCATCCATTGAGACCAATGTTTTTCATGAGCAATCATGAATAGGTTAATTAAGGATGATTTGTTATGAAATCTCATTCTTAGTGATTTTAAAACATGTGTTAAATGCCCTAAACTTTAAATGGCAAAAGAATAAATGGGTTTCCATCACATGGTATAATTAACAAAAATTAGTGGAGCTTAGAAAAATATCGACGTGTATCTCATATGTTTCATAGAGACCTAAGTCTTAAAGAAATCAATTCATATATACATAAATAGTTTCCTTCTAAATATGTCCTTAAAATTTCATACGAAACATAGACAACAAGGAAATCAAGTCTAAAATATATGAAATATTCCCATTCACATGCATCGCTAAAATTTATCATATGGAGTTCCCAGAGACCTAAAAGATCAGTGGGAGTAGTAAGTGCCCTAATTATAACTTGCAAAAGTTGCAAGAGGTGGGGGAAGTGACAATTTTGATCTTATCTCAAATTACACCTCTTGTATATGACGCTGCTCCATCACAACTTGTCTCCTTAGAATGTAATGATACTCCTAATGAAGTTTCATTGATGCCTAACTATGGGAAGAACTTAGATTTCTTACAAAAACTAAAGTAATCCTCAATAAGAGAAACTAACATAAACATCACTGTCTTGTTTCTCTATTAGAATCTATTGGTCTTCCAATCTTAGACCCTATGCATGCTAAGATCCTAAAGATTTCTAAGTTTAGTGGGAGCAGTAAAAGTCCTTATCATGATTTGCAAGAAGTACAAGAGGCCGGGGGGAGACTCATTAAATTCTACTCTGAATTTAACTCCGATTACACCTCTTGTACACCATACTACACCAACTCTTATACACTTAGAAACTAATAGTGCTCCTTATTTATCTGAGAATGAAAACACCTAAGCAAGAGCTCATTCATAAAATTTCATATGTATCCTAATAAACCCAAAAGTTAACCCAGGAGGTTTTCAAGGTCTAAAAGGCCTACTAACTTTAATGATTAAGTACCTGACCTGACTAAAGCTGAAATGGATGTTTGGAAAGTTTACTGATCATACATCTTCTAATTATATCACCGGCACCAATTAAATCTTCTAAATGGGATAAAGCTATTATTGACAAGCTTTAATTCCATGAATTAGAATAACGTTTGGATTTGTTTGAATTACCTAAAGGTGTTCATAACTAAAACTGAATCTGAATGGAAACGTTATCACACTAAAAGTATGATTGATTGCTGAGGGTTATAATCAAGAGGGAATAAACTATCAATAAACCTTCTTACTTGTCTTACAAAGGGTTTATTTGAGGATCATTACCGTTCCAGTAGCTTATAATAATTTAAGAGCTACATTAGATGGACATTAAACAACTTTCCCTTACATTGACATACATGTTCATAAAATAACCTGAAAGTTCTAAACTGAAGGTCTAGAACACTTAGTTTGTAAGTCAATGAAATCCATATATGGGTTGATGCAAGCATTTAAACATGATGAAATTATAATGCAATTCTTTTCATCAAGAACCAAGTGGATTAATACACCTACCTCAAGATGAGTGGGAGCAACTAATGCAAACTTGTCCTTATATAGATGACATTCTTTTGACAAGTATTTGTTACGTTAGTCAAATCATTATTCGCGCATACTTTGACATAATGAATCTCAGAGATACCTCTTATGTTATAGGAATCAAAATTCACCAAGATAGACTCAACGAGACATTAGTTTCGTCTCTAAGCGGGTCCTTACACATGTAATATATAACATTGCTCTCCTTTAGAGGCTAATAGGATAAATAAGATTATTACCTTATGATTTATTAATTAGAAGCCTTGTGTAAATTTAAGTCTATACTGGTTTGGATATTGCTCATGTTGCTGAACACTAGACTCGTCTAGATTATTGTGAAGCATCTAATAAAATATTACAGTATCTTTAAGAAACGAGAGATTATAATTTAAAGAAGCAGTGAGAACTTAAAACAGTTGAGTACTTATTCTAACTTTGTTGTATTCAAAGAAAACAATATGTCAACTTCGGTATATATCCTTATTTCAACAGACAAAACTTATCTCATGGAGGAGTCATAATGAACTGTTAACAATAACCTAAATAATAATGACATAATATGTTGCTTATAACAATGGTGTTGTCACCAAATGTTGTTGGAATTTTTATCAGTAGACTCATAATTTAAGAACTCCATCTAAGTTCTATATTGAAGACTTACTGGGATAAAGTCAGCTACCTTATTTTCTCGAACAGTAATAGTTCGAGTGGAGTTGCATTAGAAATTCGATACGAAATTGATTGTTCACTTATTTTATGAACAAGTAGAGGAAACTAATTCTTTGTATCGAATACATTCATGATATGCTTATGGATCCAATAACTAAAGGTCTATCACCCATAAGTCTCTCTAAGGGCCTATAATAGAGACGGGGTTTACTTTAGACCATGTACAACTGCATATTGCTTTATGAATGACTAATTATTAATTATTCCTCATTTGTTTGATATTTGTTTGTCTCTAAATACGTTCATGCATGCCTAAGGACGTATAGACACTAATTATACAAATTAACGTTAAGGGCTTAATTGTCATGATCCTAATGTTAAGTTTTAAATTTGGGGTGTAGTATGATTAATGGGGGTCCTGAGTTGAATAACTGACTCAACGACTGTATTTCTCTGCTACATTTTTGGGTTTAAAACTAAAATGAGTGTTTACTCCTGATCAGGCTTATCTAATGCTCATAATAAATAATTACTCGACCAAGTGGGAGAATGTAAGAATATATTTATATATTCTATTATATGGCCCTTATAATCATTTGTCTAATAAATGATCAATGACCTAAATAACCCTAATGGTTTAACTTGTCTTTATGTGATGGACGTAATTACCTTTAATGAACCATTAAATAGGGTTTCCCCTCGGGTGTATATATAGAGATTATTAGGAGAGGTTAAAGGCTAATGAAACACCATTCCTCACAATTCTAATTTGTTCCTCCTCTCCTCTCTATAAACTGAGATCTTTGATCTCCTTCGCCATCATTATTGTACACCCTAAACGGGAACCCAATCATCCTGTAGATCATGAAGTATTCCCTCTTAGTGGTTACTGGCTAATAAGGTACATATCCGATTTACTTATTCATGTTTCTGTATTAATATCAAGAATTGATCAACACATAACACTTAGTAATCGAGACAAACCCGATTGGTGCATTTACCCCCTTGTCTTTTGGCTATCAACGTCACCACCTGATGCATGATTAACCGTCCGTCATTTTTAATATTATTTTCACAAAATTAGTAAAATAACGTTAAAATTAGTGCAACTTTACTTTATCTAAATGAATCCACTAAAAAATAAAAACCAGTTACTTAATAACAACGCTCCATAACATGTCATTCTAGATATGAATAATGGATGGCTAACCAACTTCATATCCTTCTTACTATCAAACTTTTTCTGTGTTATAACTTCCTTTTAAGTTTCTATACAATTCTATCCATTCCATGCCAAATACACATGCTATAGATACATAAAGTTCACCTCATGCATTAGAAATGAAAATCTCAAGATCTTTAAATAGAAGATTTCCAACATTCTTACTTTCCATCCAATATTTCTAGTTTCAAGAGGTCACACTAACATGCCTTTCTTTCACGATACTACATTCTAATTCAATTAATTTCAAGACACTTAATGACTCTAATTAAAACATACAAACCAACAAAGTGTAAGCAAGAAGTGTTGGAAATTTGGGTGAAAAGATGATTTTCACAAACATAGGAAAATGAGTTTTTCCTAACTTTAGACTAAAATATATATTTGAAATTGAGTTTTATTTATATATTTCTTTGTGCTTTTATATTCTATTCCATGAGAGCTTCGCAACAAACCAAACCATGTCGAAAACGAAGCTAGGATGAATGAGATATCGATGCTCAAAGTTTGGTGAATGAAACATTTAAAGCTGGAAATTGGAAATGAAGTGGGCAAGTGAAACTTGTCCCACATTGATGGAGAGACAATACTTGGAGCAGTTTTTAAGTGTGAACTCTCCTTCCACATTGTTCCATGGAAGCACACACTAGTGGATTCACGAAGGGTGTCTGCACCCTAACTCGAATGCGCAAGCGTGACGTGGCTGATGGGTGCTTTGATGACGCGAGTGACATGGCAGTGCGGGTTGCACGCAAATACACGCGGAAGACCAGGTGGTGGACGTTTAATGCACTTTAATTCTTGTTTTGAATTCTTTGACGGGTTTGACTCCTCTCTCTACTATAAAACCAAGGAGACCTTTGATTTGGAGACACACCTCAATCACTAATACTTTTCTAAAACACTCTAGCAATTTGTTGTTCTTCAAGGTACTCTTTGTGTTTTAGAGCAAACACCGCCAATACTCCTGGTTTGGCTGTTGTACCCTGGGAAACAAAACGAGCTCTCATAATAGACCCATAATTTGTTTTAAGAGCCCTGTGTTCAACACGATTCTCAACCATAACATTCTGTTTCTATTCCTTCTTGTATTTTGATTATTTTCAGTTGCAATTTATACTATATTTTTTATGCTTTCCATTTTGTTTGTATTGTAATCGTATTAACAAATGTTTATTTTTTTTATATACGAACGGTTCCTATAAGAAGAACTTACATCAATCTATAGCTTCTTGTTTCCTTTATTTGCTCAATCCTTCATCTTTCAAACCAACACTTGACGAATTCACATTTAAAACTCGTGAATTCATCAACTACCAAGCTTTGCATTCAAATTGCAATCTTAACATTAAACACAAGTAACTTAAATTTCAATCATGTTTGACAAGTGTTTTGTAAAACAATTCATTTTTTTAATCATCATACACTTAGTGGGCATTACTTTTATAATTATCTCAAGTGCTTAATTTACTAACATAATCACCATATTCTTACTAATCAACAAGTTTCATGCATTCATTAACATCTAATTATCATAAATTCAAGTTAAGTAATCTAACACATCAACTTAACCAAAAATGATCACGGGTTCATCCTTGTGTTGAGAATCCACTTCACACTACACATGAACTTTCATTCAAATATCCAAGTTACTTAAATTCTACACACATACTACTTAAACCTTCATTCATACAAGACTTCCTTTATTCAAGAATTCTCTAACATAACTTACCTTAGGTTTATTATTATTAGATGATGAGAATTCCTTAAACATGCAAAGTTTACACACCCATTTTGACCTTGTTTGGCCGAACTGCACAATTATTCTTGATTTCCAGCCATCCTCACTAAGTGATGTTCAAACTTTGTTATACTTGTCACATTTAGCCTTCAAGTTTTTTTATTTACCCTATTTACCTAAAACATTCTTCTTTCTATAAAACAAGTGTATACGCATCAGTAATGAGTAAAAAGCAATTGGACACGTGTCACACCCTCAAAATCCACTTGCGGAGTTTTACCGCGAGGCGCATGACAAACCAGGATCCAAACCAACGATCACAATAAACAAGTCTAAATGAGCATATGCAATTTAAGAAAACATAGTTTAAAATCCCCAATTACAGCGGAAGCTTATTCAAAACATAATCCAAAATAAACCAAGTGTTCAACGTTTGAAAACCATGCAATCCTAACTAGACGTCGTGCAGATGCGTGCGCCCTAGTTCCATTGTGCTACCTTAGCGACCTGAGAAAACATGTAAAAGTTTACGTTAGCACAAAAATGCTGGTGAGTTTACAGGTTTTGTAATCACAGTACCAAGTTCAACCTGTCCATACTATAACAAATCGAAAACCCAAGTACGCTAGCTAGGCGTATGTTTTGTTACTATCACGATTGGAAAACCATTACTAACTCGCAAATCAGATGTCGTGCCCGAATAGTAAACCTGTTGTTCCTGTTTGAGATAATATGCACTCGCCCGGCCCTCCAAGCCGACGAGCGGGGTTGGTCACTCCCAATAGCGCTATTCACATTTCCCCGTTGTGCAAACCCGCACATTCATGGTTCCCCCCGGGACTTCCAAAGATCGTATAGTAAACCATAGAAAACCCATAGTATGACATTAGTTACCAAACATAAGTTTTAACACATGTTTTCTCCCCCGAAAAGTGAAACCAGTTAAAAAGAGGGGCCGTAAACTCACCTTAAGTTGCGTTACTCCGTAATACGAATAAACTCAGCAGCTATGCTAGTCCCGTAAAGCGGCGACCTAACATATGACAGTTACAAGTACTTAGACTAATAACCCGCAGGTTAGTTAGTCCCTAGATGTCCAGACCATAACCAAGTTCGTTTGAAAACACCGTGACTGTTTAACTGACCCAATGTACAAGACTCGACATCCCATTGGTGACCCGAGACTCCCCGTGTTATGTTTACGCTCTCAAACATACAATCATGCAATCACACTTAACATACGTTAACGACCAACAAGCTATAGCACGTAGTTCAAGTACCACATAATTAAGTCCGAACATATGTTACCAAGTTATTGGATATGTTACGGGGTTCCTAGCATGTTCCTAGATGTCAAATCGGGTCTCGGAATGCTAATTTACACTTACAGCAGCAGTACACGCGATTAGGAAAAGTCAACTAGCATTTAGGTTGGTCAACAGGCATTTAGGAAGGCTAATCGCCTATAATATAGGCAATTAGGTCATAAGACATGCATTTCAGGAGTTTATAGGCAATTAGGTCATAAGACATGTATCTACTAGCAATTAGCTCATAAGACATGCATCTACTAGCAATTAGGTCATAAGACATGTATCTACTAGCAATTAGCTCATAAGACATGCATCTACTAGCAATTAGCTCATAAGACATGCATCTACTAGCAATTAGTTCATAAGACATGTATTTCAGGACTTAACTAGCATTTAGGATCACAATTGCATGTAATAGAGGCATTTAGCCCCCAATCGCATGTAATATAGGCGATTAGGGAGTCTTTACAGGCGATTGGCCTCCTAATCGCCCCTAACATAGGCGATTAGGGTTGCTAATCGCCAGTAACCCAGCTGTTCCGGTTTTTCGCGCGTTTAACGCTCCAAATCAGATCCAGAACGCGTGTAATCATCCAATATCAATCCGACAACTATACCAAACATGTTTAAGCCAAAATCCTTCGTTTAGCCTCGTTTTATCAGCCCTGCATGCAACCATGTAATCCAAACACAATACACATAGCATGAAACATCACATTAACATGCATAACTATAACCCTAATGAACAATTACTCAGATTTCATCAACATGATATCATTATTAATCTGAAACTAACCTAATAACATGTTAATCATCCATCTTGAATCATAGAAACCCTAGCTTTTAATCATAAACACACATAACACATGCATGATAGTTAGAATCCGATTAACAACACTTATTAACGATTTTCAGAAAGCTTATTCGTTTTAGAACAGGTCTGGACCGTTAGGGATTTAATAAAAACGTTAATAAAGATTGCATGGATGAAAATCACACCTTAGATTGTGTTAGATTGATGAAATAAGCTTGAAACCTTGTGTTTTGATCCAAAATCACGTTCCAGAGGTTGTGTGTGTGTTGGGGCGGGTTATGGGACGACTAGGGTTGTTATTATGAAGTTTAGGAGGTCAAGCATTGTATTTATAGTCGTTTTTAGTCGTCCAGCACGTAACACGCGATTGTGCAGCATTTACACGCGATTAGGGCTCCTAATCGCATGAAACTTCATGAAATTAGGGCCTAATCGCCCCTAAGGCATGCATTTAGCATGCCAATCGCCCCTATGAAGGCCCAATCGCATCCCCTATAGGCGATTGGGCTCCCCTAATCACCTATAGGGGCTGGTTCCGTGTGTTTTGCGCGTTAAACCCCGTTTTAACATATGTTAACACATTTTCACATACCGACAAGTCACATAATGATTTTAAACACATAACACTTGCAAATAAACATATTCACACTCGTTCACCAATTCCCGGGACTCGAGACTTGTATGTTCCGTATGACCTGACGATTCTACGAATCGTCACCATTTTTACACTTGGTTAAGGACTGACATCTAATGAACCTCTAGACTAACATCCGATGATCCTCTATACTGAACTAACAGTTCCCGAACCATAACACGACTTAACTAACCCAGTTAAGTACAATATACGCGTGACTCGCTAAGGTAGACTTTCATCTAGACAACGTTGTTAACCAGAATTTGCCGGGTGTCACAACACGTGTGAGAAAACAGGCTGGCACATCAGATATAGGTAAAAGCAGTTGGACATACGTGGAAAAACCTTAGATGTACATGTGGACAACAACATGCACTATTTAATACACAACTACCGTATAGATATAACAATCAGAACATTTTCTTTTACTCTTCTACTGTTTTCACTTTTTTACTGCTTCCATTATCCATGTCACTTTATTTTAATATATAGTATATAACCTGTTAATGAATTTTAACTACAATAAGACAAACAAACACAATTATTAACAAATTTCATATATGGATCTTTACAAGTCTAACCCCCTTAGAAAGGGTTTCTTCTCGAAACTTAGACACAAACCAATGAAAGTCGGGTACTGTTTCCGCATTTCTTCCTCCGACTCCCATGTAAGATTCGAGCCCATCCAATGTTGACATTGCACCAAGGCTTATCTAATCACCTTGTTGCGAATATGCTTTTACTTTAAATTCTTTTATAGCTACCGGTTTCTCTACATAGTTCATTTTCTCTTGAATTTCAATATCAAGGGGTGAAAAATCTATTTCATCTGCAAGGCACTTTCGAAGTTGTGATACGTGAAATGTATCACGAATTCCATTCAAAGTGGGTGGTAACTCCAATCGGTAAGCAACTTGCCCTACCCGAGTAAGAATCTTAAAAGAACCAATATATCGAGGGCTTAACATTCCTTGATTTCGGAACCTAGCTATGCCCTTCCAAAGGGAAACTTTTAACAACACTAAGTCCCCAACTTGTAACTCAACGAAGTGTCTTCTTCAATCTGCATACGCCCTTTGTCGGTCTTGAGTCGCTTTTGTCTATCTTTGAGTCTAAAAATTGAACATTAAAAGGTCGGCCCATAGAATCCAAAAGTAATAGACTATATTATTCAATCATCATTATTGTCCATAATTGTATTTATTGTATACCATATTTAAGAGCTCCTAATTGATCTCATTCTTTGTATTTATACCCTTGTGATTGGAATGAGAAGGCAAGGAGTTTGGTGACAATCTGACAAAAAGCCTTAGTTAACCATGTTAATTTTTTTTACGCTTAGTTCACTAAACTTAACAATCAAAATCACTCTTTAAATTACCAAACGTATTGTAGCCTGGCGACGTCAAGATGTGAAGAAAAAGTGTTCATTGTCATAAGATTAAGAATTTAAGTCTCCTATGGACTCATACATAAATTTAAAAATATGATTAAAAGGATGTATCAGACTCTCCAATTAGTCAATAAAAAAATCATAAGTAATTAGGTAAACGAAAGGAGTCTATGAAATTAGGGGCTACCATGTTATGATCACATGAAGATACGAGTATTGCGGCCCCCATTTTAGTACAATTTCCCATCTATTCTTGGTAGGCATTCATTTCAATGGGGAAGAAAATAAGACAAAGAAATGTGTTCTTTAAATAAAAAACAGAGTTCGAGCCCTTAAAAGATAATGTTATTAATGTTTTGATTTGAACCCAAATTCCACTGATTTCACGTATGAAATGGGCTTGTGGCCATGGGACCATCGGTTGTGCCAAGCCGAACCTCTCTCTCCCCTAATTTGATAGTAACCACTTTGTAACATGGACTAGTGAAAATTTTAGTAAAAACCAAACAGC
Source organism: Ambrosia trifida (assembly GCA_028751855.1). Classification (NCBI taxonomy): domain Eukaryota; kingdom Viridiplantae; phylum Streptophyta; class Magnoliopsida; order Asterales; family Asteraceae; genus Ambrosia; species Ambrosia trifida. Next base: position 11,627,999 of record CM054126.1, on the reverse strand, counting down.
AACCATGGAGAAACGATATTTGTTTCACACATACAAAATTAAACTTCATGATATAATCAAATTAACCAGAAGTCGAATATGAGCATTTTAACATGAATTTGTAGGAATCGTTCACGTATAAAATTAATAAACAATTTCTATAAATGATTACAATACAAGGAAACAAAGAAAACAACAAATAATAATGCTATTACCACTGAAATAAAGAAAAATACGATAAGGGGACATAAGTAGAAGATGTGGTTGCGGATCGTGTTTGACAAGGGTCCCATAAAATAAATTATGAGTCTATTCTAGAACTCGTTTTGTCTTCCAGTGAACAACAGCCGGAGAAGTTAGTACTGCCGGAATTAACCAAGCACCCAAAATATACCTTGAACTCTTGAATAAAAGATAGCTAAACTATTATGGAAGACGAACCGGGAAAGAAGTGTTTTGAGGTTTTTTGTGTGTCTCTAACCAAGGGGACTCCTTGGCTTTATAGTGGAATAAAGGTCAAAATAGTCTTGGAAATTAAAAACGAAAAATAAATATCATTAAACGTCTTTAACGACATTTATCATGTTTTTGAATTCTCAAACGTAACTGTTTGACCAGTCCTTTGCAACTCACTGACTTAAAGATCCGATGCTGCTGATTAGGAGCTGAACGAGTCCGCGCGCGCACACCACACACGTGCGTAGGCATTTTACGTCAGGCGCTCTAGGCAAGCGAGTCTGTGCGAGACGTAACTCTCGTTGATTCGTGTGTGCGAAGTGCAAAGTGCGACATCAAAACGTCAAATTGCGGCCATCGCTCACGCCACACACGCGCGTGTGCGAGAAAACTATTACGTTCGATACCTAAATACCTCTATTAATAGAAAATTTTGCTATTTATAGAATCGAAGATCCCCGCTCGCTAGTTTCGTTTATAACATAAACAGTTGGAAGTACTTAAACTCCTAATATGTGCTCAAATTTTATTTATTTCATTAATATCAATTTATAATAAAAACATAATACCCTTTTTCGTCCTATTGAAAACACCGATGAAAAAAAACAAACAACGGTAGTTTGAAAGCTTCATAAACTTACTTATATAAATCCTATAGAATCTTTTTATTTGAAGTAGAAAATAAAAAAAAATAAAAATGTTTTCTTTATAAAATGAAATCAGTAAAATAAAATAATTTACTTAGGGGCTGTTTGGTTGATTAAGTGCTAAATCATTAAAAAGTCTGAATGATTAAAAGGCTCTTAATGATTAAGTGTTGAATGGTTCAGCTATACACCAAGTCTAAATGGTTTAGCTTTTAGCCACTTCATTCAGATCTTTTTTTATGTTGAAACAAAAAATCTGAATGCTGAACCATTCAGAGCTGAATGGTTTAAAGCTTCATTAAGAGGCTACCAAACATGCCCTTAATTATTTAAATACATACAATTTTTTCGTAAATTGTATATGTATTTGTATTTCTTATCTTTATAAATTTACTAGATTATACCCTGGGAACGTCCCAGGGTTGAGAAATCTAATATGACATATCAATTTTACATATGCAATAGAATGATGCGCTTTATAGTTACATGCAGGAAAGCTTCGGGTAGCACCTAACCTAAAACAATTAACAATGTATCTCCAATGTTAACACCTAACCTTAAACAATGTATAACTCTAATATTAATACCTAACATAAAACAATATACAACTCCAATGCTAACACATGTTGAAAATAAAATTCATATTTACTGATTTGAACATAATTACTGACTTACCTATACATGATTAACGAATTACCTGAACACTTTGTGTTTTTTTTCCTGATGAACAAAACCCCACAAAAAAATAATCGTTTTTTTCTCCGTTTTTTATATTGCACTATGGTACTCGTTGGAAACATAATAAAACACTCGTTAATTGTTTTTTATATAGCACTATGGTACTCGTTGGAATGATAATAAAACAATTGCATCTTATAAGTTGCATTTTAAGTAAATATAAAGTTGGAACTTACTTTTTGGGCTTTTCGAGCTTTTTATAGAGTGAAAGACAATTGCATCATAGCAATAATAAAATAATATTGTTAATAAAATAAGTTCAAAATCGTAATTATTACTTTTTGAGCTTTTTATAACATCTGTTGACTTTTCAACAGATGTCACACAAAAGTCTCTCAGTATTTACAAACGGATTGTGTAATCTGTAGAAGGAAGTAAAACCGTCAAAAGTCTCAGTGTAACAACATCTTTTATTACACAATTAAATTTGTTATTAAAGTATCAATATATAGTTAAATTACAGAAACCTTTTCAACTTCATAATTAAAATCTTGATATGTGTAATAAATGATAACGCAAAACCGCTAAAGCATTGGTAACTATTACTTACAGTTTTACATATAATAAACTTTATTTAACTTAATTATTTACTATTTTTTTTAAACCACATATTGAAACAAAAGATAGATATATAAAAGCATCAAGTTTAACATTAATATTTTTCAATCACAAACTATAAACATTATAAGCAAAATAACTACATTATAATAATATTCATATTTGAAAATGCAAGCATATAAAAACATTTAAATTTCATCATCTTAATCGGTTGAATTCCAATAAGAGATTGACTCATCCATAACTTGTTCCACCTTCTCTTTCAAATAACTAAAAAACTGAAGAATCTAGATTATTTTATTTACAAAATCGACACTTATTTATTGTGTATAATACTTATTTTTAATATTAAATAACTAAAAAATGTTACCCTTAATTTACATTTTGAAATTTATTATTTTAACCAAATATTAAAAACTATTTAAATTTACAAAAATTACTCAATAAATAGTTTGGGTTTTTTTATTTTTCCTATAGTTATTGCTTTTATTTATCACACTTCTTATTGGTATTCCATTGTTGATTGAAAATATATTTCATAACAACGAAACTTATAAAAGAATATTATTTTACCTATAAATATTGCTTTTAACTAAGTTCAAAATCTTAATTACTCACTTTAGCGTTCGACCATCTGTTGAGATAAAATAATAATATATTTGACCCATCCAATAGTATTGATAGATATCTTCATCTTATTGTATACTATGTTTAATAACGACTGTTGACTTGTCAACAGATGTTCTCACACAAAGTCTATCATTGTTTAAAGTATGTTCATTTTATTCTATATACTGTTTACTTGTCAATAAATTTGTCAAACAAGTGTTATATCATTCAAATTTATTATTGCAATAACATAATTTCAATAAAATATTCGACTTAAAAACTAATTAGAGAATAGAAATATTTAAAACAACAAATCTAAATATCTGTAAAAAAACTACATTAATATCAAGTAACAAATTAACAATATTTGAATTAACAAACTATATACAAAATACAGTTGTTCACATAAAAGAAGTCTTCTAACAAAACAAACCCTAGAGAATGATCTTCCTTGTCATTATAATCAGAAGAAAAACACAAAACAAACAAAGTAGGGAATTTAACTTCTAATGCACTTGCATTAAATAAAATCACAACAAAGGTTGACAACCCTTCGTTGCCATTCCTTATATATATTGAAACATATGGTTTCGCTATATATCAATGTCACACCCTCAAATTCCACCTGCAGGGTTTTACCGCAGGGCGCGTGACAAACCAGGATCCAAGTCAACGGTCACAATAAACAACACTATAGGAAAGATACGTAAACTCAAAACATAATTTTTAATATCTGAAAACTATAGTGGAAGCAACAACAAGTACAAAACCAAGTGATGACATGTTCCAAAAAGATTATTTCAAAAACATGAAACTAAGCCCTAGACGCCATGCCGACTCGTGTGCCTAGTTCGTGTAATACTACCTTAGTGACCTGAGAAAAACATGCCAAAAAGACGTCAACATATAATACTGGTGAGTTCACAGGTTTTTATAAAATGTTACCAAGTGTTACCAAATGTTACCAAGTCCAAAACTTGTCATTACTATGTCAAAGTGAAACCAAAGTACGCTAGCTAGGTGTATGTTTTGTTACTACTACGATTGGAAAACCCTTACTGGACGCGTTTAGCAAGTTTAGCATATGTTTAAGCAGCCCGAATAGTTTTTTGCACGTTCAGCATAGTTCGAGACAATATGCACCCGTCCGACCTCCAGTCGACGAGTGGGGCAACCCCGCACATTCATGGTTTCCCCCGGGACTTAAAAGATCGTATAGCAACTCAAAAGTACACCATAGTATGACATATGTTCAAATATAAGTTTAGCGCATGTTTTCTCCCCTAAAAGCAAAACCAATAAAAGTGGGGCTGTGAAACTCACCTCAGGTTGTGTTCTTCAATTATAAAATAAAAGCTAAGTCCTTGATAATCCCAACTACCGGAGATCTATCAAAAAGTTCACATAAGTGTTTTGACTAATAACCATAAGGTTATATAGTCCCCGATTGTCCAGATCGTGACCAAGTATGTTTTGAAAATGTGTTTGACTATTCAATCGACACACTAGACTAACCTGACATCCCGTTGGTGACCCATTACATAAACAAATCAAGTACACATAGATTACACATAAGGTTCAAGCTTAAAACACTTAGGTTGTATCAAGAATTGCACATACTTAGCTGTAAGGTCGAATCAGTGTTTCTGGAGGCTCATTCGACCCCAAGAAACCTTGGTTCGACATCCATAAGGTTCATTTGACCCACATACAAGTTTATTCAACCTAACATATGTTCCTTCGACCTTAACACATGTTCCTTCGACCTTAACATGTGTTAATTCGACCTAAATAATGTTCGTTCGACCAAAACAAGTTTAGTTCGACCTGCAGTAGCCTGGTTCGACCCCCAGGAGTCTCCTTCGACCCCACGATGCGTCAAATGAGACCCTCGTTCGACCCAGTTTGCAGCATCACTTCTAAAACGCACCAAATCGCATCAAAATAGTCCGAAAACATCATGAAACACAACAGTCAAGTATTAATAACATAACCCCACGAAACCCTACTAATTTTACTCCAAAATCAATCCATTTTAACACTTACCCAAAATGGTAAAATTATGGAAACGTCACATCAAGCATGAAAACTTTACCCAATTTGGAAACTTTTCGAAATCCTTTTATAATCATATCAAAATGCTCTGTTTGTTATGTTCATGAAAACCCTTAATCGTTTTATCAATAATAATAACATGCATCAAGCCCTAGATTTATCAAAATCCCCAAAATAGACATAATATCATCATCCATCCAATTGTAACCTAGAACAATCATAAACCAACACCAATAGCAGTCCTAGATCATGTTTCTATCATTTGTACAATAGTAAATCATTAAACAATACATAATATCACATAAAACACATCTTAACACATGTTTATTGATATGAAAACTCATGTTTAATGATAGCGTTTTGTTTAGAAAGATGTTTGAAAGGTTTTTAATCATAAAAACAGCCTTAGAACAGATCTGGACATTTGGGGTTAAGTGAAAACGAATCAAAATGCTTTAAAAAGGGTTTTGGATCAAGAACACACCTTAGATCTTGATTAGATGATGTTTGTAGGTTAGATAATGAAAAACGAGAGCAAAAACTCCTTCCGCAGTGATTAAAATCGAAAGAGAGTGTTTACAGGCAACTAGGGTTTGTGAAATGATGAAAAATGACAAAGTGTGGTATTTATACTAAGGCTTCATTAGACCTTGTGCCTGGGTTGAATGAGAGCCCCCTAGGTCGAATGACCTTCCCAGTTCACTCATAAGTCTGGTTCGACCCCCTTTAAGGTCCAACCAGTTTCCTGTTTTCCAGATTTTCCAGTTTTGTCGTCTAAACGCGTTTTAGCACATCCTAACACATGAGCATGCAATCCTAACAGTATATAGAATCATGTATAACCATATTTACACCTTCGAAACACGTATTTGCACATTGTATCACATGTATGTGTCACACCCTCAAATTCCACATGCGGGGTTTTACCACGAGGCGCGTGACACTCCAGGATCCAAGTCAACGGTCACAATAAACGACATCTATATGATATGAAAACAACGTAAATTGCCCATTAAGTTTCAAAAATCCAACCATCGCTTGCGGAAGCGTAAAACTTTATTACAAACCAGAAGTAAAACATAAAACTCTGTAAGCACTAAAAGACATGCAAGTGAATCCTAGACGCCGTGAGACTCCGTGTGCCTAAACTCAATGCTGCTACCTTAGCGACCTGAGAAAACATGCCAAAAAGACGTCAACATATAATGCTGGTGAGTTCACAGGTTTTAAGTTCACAAAGCGTTTCAAGCGTAAAGAGTTTCATCTCAAAAGTACCAAGTATGCAAAACCTTTAAGTAAATAACAAACGTTTCCTTACTACTACGACTGTGTTGCCGAAACCATTACTGACAAGCGTTGCATGTGTTGTCGCCCGTGTTTGAGTTGCCAAAAATAGAGACAATATGCACCCGCCCGGCTCCCAGCCGTAGAGTGGGGTTTGTCAAGCCCAATAGATCTATCCACATTTCCCCCGTTGTGCCCCGCACATTCATGGTTTTTATTAGGGACTTCGCGTTGCCTTGCGTCGTATAGTAATTTAAAACAAGCGTTGCGTTTCCAAAAGCGTTGCGTTTCCAATAGCGTTGCGTTTCAAAAGCGTTGTGTTTCAAAAAGCGTTGCGTTTCCAATAGCGTTGCGTTTCAAAAAGCGGTGCGTTTCCAATAGCGTTGCGTTTCAAAAGTGTTGTGTTTCAAAAAGCGTTGCGTTTCAGAGTGTTGTTTTTCAAAAGCGTTGTGTTTCAAAAAGCGTTGCGTTTTAAAAGCGTTGCGTTTTAAAAGCGTTGCGTTATAAAACATAAACGTTGTATTTGTTAAAATGTGTGGCATGCTTCTCCCCTGAAAAAAGGTGTATAAAAGAGGGGCCGTGAAACTCACCTTAGAGTGCATCCTCAGTAAAATAGAAATCCGATACGTGTGTAATAGTCCCTACTAGTGGCGACCTATCAATGAGTTTACATAAGTGTGATGACTACTAACCCGAAGGCTAATCAGTCCCCAAATTGTCCAGACCGTGACTGTCTATATTGAAAACATGTTTGAACGTTAAACCGACCCGACCCGACCAGACAAGACCCGACATCCCATTGGTGACCCGACATCCCACGTGTTAGCCACATACAAGATGTCATGCAACATATGCAATTAAACACTTAGCATGCGCAAACATTCACCCTATCTAGCATAACGCCCAACTAACGCATAAACGAGTCTGGACACGTATTAACAAGTTATTAGACATGTCACGGGGTTCCTAACATGTTCCTAGGTGTCAAACCGTGTTCCGGGATGTTAAAATACACATATAGCAGCAGTACACGCGATTAGGAATCAAACATGCAATTAGCAAAGTCAACTGGTGATTAGGATGGTCAACTAGTGATTGGGATCGTAATCACATGAACATACTAGTGATTAGGCTCCCAATCGCCTCATGTAACATGCGATTGGGATCCCCTAATCGCCCCTGCTGCACCATTTCGCCTTTTCGCGCATTTAACCCTCCAAATCAGATCCGAAACATGTGGAAACACCCAATATCAAACCCAAAACATTAATCAAACTATTTCAAGCAAAAACCCCTAATTTATTATCATCCTAACATTCCCGCATGCAAGCGTTTTCCCAAAATAGCATAACTAGCATGTAAACATCACATCAACATGCAAAACTTACCCTAAATAGCAAATATCCAGATTTCATCACATAACGACGTTGTCCGACATTATCCTACTGTTCTAGCATCATCCTAGAGTAAACCCTAACCTCAAACAATCAACAAAACGCAACATATCATCATCAATCCTCCATAATCGTTCAAACGGGTCAAAACGCCTAATATCAATAATACACATCTATGAACCTTCAAACTCCTAGGTTAACATCATATCAACTCATTTAGGTCAGAAACATATCAATAACACAAGAACAATCATGTTTAAACGATAAAAATCCTATCTTGCAATACCTCACATATAACAAGCATAAAGGTTTGGGTTTGTTTTGAAACTGATTTTAATGAGTTTTCAAAGACATAAATGTTTTGAAACCAGGTCTGGACCTTTAGGGAGCAAAACAATATCATTACAAAGGTTTGGGATGAAGAACACACCTTGAATTTGCAAGATTATGAGGTATAAGGCTTGGAAAGGTGATTTCTTGAGCAAAAACGTGTTCCAGAGGTTGGATAAGGTGTGGGATGGCTTTGGGGTGTGTTAGGGTTTCACAAATGATGTTTTACAACATAAGGGTGGTATTTATAGGCGTTTCTAGTCGTTAGACATGTGTCAGGCGATTACGCAGCAATACAGGCGATTAGGATTCCTAATCGCATGTACTACTAGCGATTGGAGCTCTAATCGCCTATAAATATCCCCCAATCGCATGACTTACTGGCGATTAGGACAATCACCCCCTATTTACATGCAATTAGGCCAATCACCTATAATGTCATGCAATTACGCGTAATCACCTATAATGTCATGCAATTACGCGTAATCACCTATAATGTCATGCAATTACGCGTAATCACTATTTTAACACATATAAACACGTATTCACATACCGACAAGTCATATAATGATTGTAAGCACATAATGCATGATAACTAACACGTTCCCATCCGTTCACCAATTCCCGGGACTCGAGATTTACGTGTGTGCGTTAAACCCGGCAATTCTACAAATCACCAATCCGTGTTCACATGGTTATGGACCGACTCCCAATGATCCCGTGGATCATTGTAATGACTCCCGATGATTCCCGGAACCATCATAGCGACTCAACTGACCTAGTTAAGTATGTTTGAAAATGTTTTTCGCTAAGGTAGACTTAGGTGTTTTATAAAATGTTAACCTAAACGTGTCGGGTGTCACAGTATGTACCAATCCACGTATAACACTTAATTCATCTTATGTAATTTCACCAACAACGGGACTCGAGACTAGTGTGTACTCAAAATGACTCCCAATGATCCTCCAGATCATTGTACCTTGGACAATCCTAACTTGACCCAACTTAACTGACCCAGTTAAGTTTGTTTGTAAATGTTTTTCGCTAAGGTAGACTTATGTTTTACCAAAATGTTTAAGCTGAACATGCCGGGTGTCACATCATCCCCACATTGAAAGAATTTTCGTCCCGAAAATTGAACGAAGCCAAAAATAAAATAGACGAAAAGAAGGAAGCGAAAAGAAAATTTACCGATCGTTACATCATCCCCACGTTGAAAGGAATCTCGCCCCGAGATTCATTCAGCTTCAGCGGTAACATGCCTAGATTCGAACGCACGCTTCGGAAAAAGATGAGGGTACTTAGATTTCATCTCATCCTCCCGTTCCCACGTGAAATCCGGTCCACGATTCGAGTTCCAACGAACCTTAACGATGCGGATTTTACTCTGGCGAAGGATACGAATCTTATAGTCAAGAATCTCAACAGGTTCCTCCTCATTGCGAAGACGATCATCAACCTTGATCTCTTCTGTTGATACAATAAGGGATTCATCAGCCAAACACTTCTTCAAGTTAGACACATGGAAGACGTTGTGAACACTACCAAGCTCCGCTGGTAAGTCGAGTCTGTATGCCACCAGTCCAATCCGTTCCAGGATTGCAAACGGTCTGACATAACGAGGGTTTAGCTTGCCAAGCTTTCCAAAGCATATGACGCCCTTCCATGGTGAAATTTTCAGAAGTATCCTGTCCCCAACCTGTAACTCTAAAGGTTTGCGACGGTGATCGTCATAACTCTTCTGACGATCCCGTGCGGCTGCCAAATGGTTACGAATTTGTACGATTTTCTCCAAAGTTTCGTACACCAGTTCCGGACCAGTGAGCTGACTCTCACCCACCTCGGCCCAACAAAGAGGAGACCGACATTTTCATCCGTAAAGAGCCTCTAACGGAGCTACCTTGATACTAGAATGGAAGCTTTTGTTGTAGGAAAGCTCCACCAACGGCAGGTAACTCTCCCAACTTTTGCCAAAATCGATAACACATGCCCGAAGCATGTCCTCCAAGGTTTGAATCGTCCGCTCACTCTGACGGTCAGTTTGCGGATGATAAGCCGTACTCATATCCAACTTAGTACCCAAAGCTTTGTGCAGAGCCTTCCAGAAACGCGAAGCAAAACGAGAATCACGATCAGAGATAATAGAAACAGGCACCCCGTGTCGAGAGACTACCTCCATAAGGTAAATTCGAGCTAACCGCTCAAGTCCATCAGTTTCCTTAATAGGTAGGAAATGTGCCGATTTTGTCAACCTGTCGACAATCACCCAAATCATATCGTAACCTCTTGGTGACTTCGGTAGTTTGGTGACCAAATCCATCGCGATCCGCTTCCACTTCCATTCTGGAATCTCCGGTTCTTGCAGGAGACCAGACGGCTTCTAGTACTCCACCTTGACTTTAGCACAAGTCAAACATTTGCTCTCGTAGGAGGCTATATCAGCCTTCATGTTCGGCCACCAATAGAGTATATTCAAATCTGACATCTTGTCGGAGCCAGGGTGAATAAAATATCGAGATTTGTGAGCTTCATCCAAGACAAGCTCCCGTAATCCCCCGACCAAAGGAACCCAAACGCGTTCTGCAAAGTAGTGTAGGCCATCGGACCGAAGTTCAAGATGCTTATCAGCACTATGCATTGTTTCAGCCTTAAGGTTTTCCTCCTTCAAAGCTTCCAACTATGGAGAACGAATTCGGTTAGGCAGACAAGAATGGATAGTGAGCTGTAAAGCCCGAACACGACGAGATACTTGATAGCGCAGTCATAATCGTTCAGGAGTTCAACCCAGCGACCCTGCCGCATGTTTAGCTCTTTCTGGTCGAAAATATGTTGAAGACTCTTGTGATCGGTGTAAATGGTGCATTTGGTACCGTACAAGTAATGGCTCCAAATTTTCAACGCAAAGACCACCACGCCCAATTCCAAGTCATGGGTAGTATAGTTCTTCTCGTGAACCTTAATTTGACGAGAAGCATAAGCAATAACCTTCTCGCGTTGCATAAACACGCAGCCGAGACCACGGATAGAAGCATCACAGTATACAACAAAATCATCCGTAACCTCAGGTAAAGATAGGATTGGTGCGGAACAAAGTTTAAGCTTTAGCATTTGAAATGCCGACTCCTGCGGTTCACCCCAATCAAACTTTCGGTCCTTCTGGGTAAGAGAGGTGAGGGGTTGAGCGATCTTCGAAAATCCCTCAATGAAACGACGATAGTAACCTGCAAGACCCAGGAATTGCCGCACCTCAGATGGCGTCTTTGGTGCTTCCCAGTCTTTGATAGCTTCGATCTTAGCCGGGTCGACAAGAATTCCCAGTTCATTAACCACATGCTCTAGGAATTGAACTTCACGCAACCAAAAGTCACACTTTGAGAACTTAGCATACAGCTGCTCTTGCCTTAAGAGTTCCAAAACTAACCGGAAGTGTTCCTCATGGTCCGTCTTGGTCTTAGAATAAACCAGAATGTCGCCAATAAATTAACACGATGACGAATTTATCAAGGTAAGGCTTACAAACACAGTTCATCAAATCCATGAACACCGCCGGTGCGTTAGTGAGGCCAAAAGGCATGACCAAGAACTCAAAATGGCCATAACAAGTACGAAAAGCAGTCTTCGGAGCGTCGGCTTCCTGAACGCGCAACTGGTGATAACCGGATCTCAAATCAATCTTTGTTAAAACGTGAAGGACCGATACTACATAACCAATCGCTCTTGATTATCTCCACAAGTAGGCACAGATTCTTCATACATACACACATACATACGTTGTTGAATGGGACGCCGGCCTGAGGTGAGCTCAATCTCAGGCCAACCTAGACTAGACCACACACAGTAGCCTTCTCCTAGAGACTGTTGCAACTATCTCTGAGAAACCCTAAACCCTTACACAAATATATATAGGCTAACTAATTAACTAAGTTTGGGCTGGGCCTCAGGCACACTTGCCTAAGCTACAACAATCGCCCCTACTCTAGTTCTATTAGACTAAGCCCACATAAGTTGCATAGCAACGGTCATAAATGTACCAACAAACTCCCCCTTGACCGTTGCTATCAACTCTGACAAACACTGATAATCATCAGCCACAAAACATACACTTACAATCTTCGAGTACTAACTAGAACCCTGAAGCTGGTCAAAGAGATCATCAATACAAGGGAGATGATGACGATTCTTGATGGCCACTTTGCTCAGCTCGCGATAATCAACACTCATGCGAAGACTTCCGTCCTTCTTCTTCATAAACAAGATAGGAGCTCCCCACGGGGAAGAACTCGGTCGAATGAAACCCTTTTCTAAGAGTTCCTGTAACTGGATAGACAACTCTTGCATCTCGGGAGGTGCAAGACGACACGGGGCTCGAGCAATAGGAGCTGCACTAGGTGTAAGATCAATACTAAACTCAACCTGACGATGAGGAGGAAGACCAAGCAAGTCATCGGGAAACACATCAGGAAAGTCACGAACCACAAGGATATCCTCGATCTTCTTCTCATCCTCAAAACTATAGTAAACCTTTTCCTCCCCTTGAAGCCGATGATGGCGGTTTCTACACAATCTAGATCTCAATAGCGTTAAATAATTTTTCAAATATATCGCATTCACAAATGTTGTTGTCTATGATTTCTTCTTTTTGTGTCAACAATTGTGATAATATATATATATATATATGTGTGTGTGTGTGTGTGTGTGTGTGTGTGTGTGTGTCGTGTCGCTTTTATTGTATTAATATCCTGTGTATACGACTCACTTTTATAAAAATCATGCTGATAATTCAATTTGTGCACTTAGATATAGGTTGTTTAAAATGTGCATATCTATGTTCTTGCAATGCATTCGAATGTGGGTTTAACAGTTAACTCTCAGTAGCCATATTAGTATTTAAACATGAAATGCAATAATCACTTGTACATAAGGCATTCTTTCTTGTACATTTCAATCCACACATCGATATTGACTAACACAAACATCGAAACGTCAAAAAAAAATGAGTAGGTCATCATGGTATTTTTCGAATGTTTTTAAAATATAATAGTTTTAAAGTTATGATAGAATTAAATAAAAGAATTAAAAGTTTGTAGAGAAGGGTATAAAAATGTAATTACTAACTAAAAATTAGGGAATTAAAGTGTAAATAAGATAAGGTATTAAAATGTAAATAATGTCTGAATGACTATTTTACCCTCATTTTAGGGTTATTAATGAAAAATAAGTTCTTAACTTTTGAGTATCTTAAACTACCCCTCCCTCATGCATTATAATATAGTATAGATAGAGTGAATAGTTACCCAGATCAGAACTGATAGTTACCAGTTCTTGTTGTTTAAGGTTGGACCTATATGCTCCATATTGCCTAATATGAAGCATATAGGTAACAATGGTATCCAAATAAATTTTATCGGTGTCTAAATAGATGAAGCCATTTAACATGTAAACCATACAACGTTTGAAAAAAAATAAAAATAAATAAACTTGTAAACCATATACAAGTAGATTTTGTTTGGGACAAGTATCAATCAACCTCAAATGGTAGCCACAAAAGGAAAGTGTGATGTTGAATTAATCCGAATTTTGCATGTTGTTTGAGGGGTCCTGTGTAAGGTTTGTTCACAAGGGCTTGTCTTTGGTTGCCCCAATTTCTTGAATGAGAAAGAGACTTATTTGGAGAAAAAAAATTAATCATTATATTAAGTCACCTCAACATAATGTATATCTTTTCATTTTAGTTTGTTTAGAGAACATTTAAAAATTATACATCAAATTTCTCATGCTACCCATAGTCACCAACCTGAAATAATTATGCATTTAAAACTGACATTTAACTTTTTCTTAACAGCGATAGATTTTATAAAATAAATACATCATAGCCTGCACGATAGGATTTGAACTCTCGATTTTTTAGTTGTGAATACAAAACAATAATCACAAGAATTTATTAATCATATGTTATTAAAATTGTTTCCTTTGTCTATTAAACACGACTTTGCATTTCAAAGCCTCCTCTCCCACACAGATCACAGTGAGTCACCATTGAATATGTTTGATAATAATTAATAACTCATGCCATTTTGTATAGATAGTATTGCTTCTCAATGGATTAAATATGCAAGTGGTACCCGCCAATTGATGTAACCATATCACGACATAGTCTCGGTTCCAAAAAGATGTAACCATATCTTTCTTCATATAACCAATGTTCAAAAATCAAAACAAGCATTACAATACACGGGTTTAGGGGATACCTGCAAATGCTTCAAAACCCAATCCAATTTCGAAATAGATTATCTCACAAGTTGCGATTTTAAAACTTGACAATGATAGTTGAAGGATTATTACGATACATAAAAGTGAAAAAATTAACAAAATTGTCAAAAAAAATTGAAAAACATGAAAGATCCTTATCAAAACGTAACCTATTTTATATAAATAATAGGTTATAGTCTATAAAAACTTATGTTAAGTATTTTATAAATAATATATGTAGTGTCTCTTTCTTCTATTTGTAAATTATCCCTAAAGGTGCTTTTGATTATTAATTGAAAAGAGCTTGGCAAAGTTGATGGTTGGATAAACGAATCAACCAAAATTGAAAAGCCAAACCATGTATGTCAGTATGTATGTATGTGTGTGTATATAGATAGATAGGATTATGATTATTTGACGAGCAAAGACTTAACTGAGAAGTGATAGAATCATTTTAGACCACGTATTTTTCAAAGACAGGTTTGTTTTGCTAAATCGCACATTTTTCATAAGCTGTTTGATGGAAAAATAGGTGAAAATGCTATTTTCACAATTTTGGGAAAATGATTTTTCCTAAGTTTTGGACAAAAATATATATTTGGAACTGAGGTTTATTTAAATATTTCTGTGTGGGTTTATGTTCTATGTTGTGAGAGCTCCACAGCGAACCAAACCGCGTCCAAAACGGAGCTAAGATGAATGAGATATCGATGCTCAAAAGTGGAGGAGTGGAACAACTACTTGGGAATGTGAAATGGAAAGTGGCAAGGAGAACTTGTCCCACATTGGAAGGAAGATGAGTCTTGGACTTGTTTATAAGGAAGGACTCCCCATCCTAAGTGTTCCATAGAAACACACACTATGGAAGTCGCGAAGGGTGCATCGCACACGCGCGCGTGGCGGGGGCGATGAGGCGCAATAATATAGCGCACTTTGCACTTCGCACACTCGTGTCGCCGAGAGCCGCCTTAGTATTTTTGATGGTGCACAGGTGGTTCAGCAAGATAGGCGGACGGGGAGAACGGGGACTTCCGCTGACGTAAATGCGGAAAACGGGATGGTGCGCAACTTCGTGGCCCGCGCGCGCGTAACTCGTGCCTGCGTGGCAGGTCAGGCACCAGTGTACATCTGACGCACACGCGAACTCCCAACAGTTCAAAGCTGCAGTGTAACTGACAAGCCAACAGTTTTGACTAAGAATTAAAGCAGCATTAAATGTCATTGAAGACGTTCAATGACATTTAATATTTTGTATTTAATTCCTTTGACTTGTAACAACCCTTGGCTCCTATAAAAGCCAAGGTCTTGGCATTGCAGAAGACACACCAAAATCACTTCTCCTCTTTAAAAATTCTCTCTAACATTTTTTTCTTCTCTGTTCTTCTTAAGATCAAGGTACAAGTCGGGTTTAGTGCTTACTCCAGCTGTACACACTGCTTCGGCTGTTGTACCCTGGGAAACAAAACGAGTCTCCGGTAGGCTCGGAATTTGTTTTAAGGGCCCCGTATCAAACACGATCCCCAGCCTTAATTATTCTGTTTTCTCATCATCTTCTTGTATTTTCTTTTCTTTTCAGTTGTAATTGTATTTTATTTCCTTTGCTTATTGTATTGTAAAAATAATAAGAATTATTTATTTGTTTTGCACGAACGGTTCCTACATTGTTTTTTTCATTTATACATATACGTATGTTATATACGTATATACATGTCTAAAATTGTACATATGTGTTTTTATAATGTATATACTAGTAGGAATGTTCGTGTGTTGCCGCGGGTGTCCTGATTGATATCAGATTCACTTATGATGTCTATTGTAAACCACAACCCATTACATATTCCCAAGTAAATATGTGGCTTCGCTTATACACTTCTAGAAGTCTGATGATACTCTTGCTACAAAAAACATTTTCACTTATTCATCATTGAGTAGTATTGGTTAAACAAACATCATATGACAAAAGTAAGGTTAGATTTTTCGAGGAACATACTTAATCTCAGTTCTCTTCGAATTTAGTTCTTCATATTCTAAAGAGTACGTCCATGCTACAAGCTAATCACTCATGATATAATAGTGACAATTACATGGGTCCTCAGCGTGCTTCCATTTAAATTATTTTCACAAACTTAAGTGAGAAACAATTCTTTTACTCGCAAATGACTTGTTTATGCAAAATGTCACACACATAATACAACTAAGCCTGGCCAAACAGTGGAATGGTAGGCGTCAACAAAGATTATTCAAAATAGTACCACTTTAGTTTGGGTCGAAATTGATTCAGGTTGAAACATGTCGTCTTAGATTTCATTTTTATCAAAACTGGTTCACCGGTTCTGTTGGTTATGGTGACATATTGGCGGCAGTGGGTGTGGTTGGCTCATTTAGAACCTTTGTAAATCAGAAACTTTCTTAACAGTGACTTTGTTTTAAGTATTGTATATTTTTTGTAGATCCATATGAAAAGCAAGCTCCAAAAACCTATTTCTTAAATAATAGGTCATGGTTAAAAACATCAGAATAAAACCAGACTTAAGAATAATGGGTCAAATGAAAAGCAAGTCCCGAATATTTATTTGAACTTGCAATGGTAAAAATATACAGACTAAAAAATAAAAGACAATAAAAAAACACGGTGTATATCATCTTCTTGCCATAAAATAAATAGAAATGAACATATAACTAAGAAAATGCATAGGAATTACTATAAAATAGATTCTCCTTGCAACATTTGAGTGTGTACTAAGTTTTTTATAACTCAAGAAAAACTTGCAAATATACTCACATGGTGTGAGAGATCAACATTCATGATTACAATAAAACTTCCTCAAGCATGCCTTAGACCATGAATGTAAGCAGTCACTGTTCAAAGAAAAATTGGCTTAATTTATTAATATAACTTAAAAATTCAAATAGAGAACCAAAGACGTACCTAATCCAAGCTTCTGTGGGTTAGCCGTTAGTTATTGCATTAAAAAATAACGATATGAAGGAACTTTAGACATGTAGGAGATAACAATTATGCACTATGAGATACAAACATAACTATTTCCACATATAAAATTCTATTAAGTTCAAAATTTCATATATATACTTCTAATTTCATAATATCATATTTATCATTCCATAACAACATTAAATGTATTTCATAGGAAGAAAAAAGTGAGTTACATAGAAAAATATGATAACTGCTTGTTGTGCTCATCGACTGTCCAATTGAAATCTAATTAGCATGTTACACAATGTTCAAACTACTTAAACAATAAAAAAATCAAAATGTAAGAGAACGTGTATAATAGATAAGATAAATGGCTAATTTTGTATGAACAGAGATTCAAACGTACCTTAAGCGCTATTAGAAAAGAAGAATTAGATATAAGGGTTGTAACTATAGGAGGCCAGATGGAGATTTGTAAGGCTAATGCGAATTGCATTCAATGGAGATGATTAATGCGTGAAACGTGAAATTTAATTCGACCAACATGGGGACCGATTGGCATGTCAGGAGAAGGTTTTTTGTCGATTTGATTATTGGAAGAAGATGAATAATCATTGGATGAATGAATATGATTAATGATGAATAATGGCTTACAATTATTATACCATTGAAGATGGGTATTGATGAACATAATGAGGAATATGTGAAGTAAATGCTACGGTTTCAATACTATAATGGATTGGGTTAATATTCTTGGGCTGCATTAGTAGGTTATACAATTGTCATCCAAGCTTGTACAACAGAGACATAAAGGGAAGAAAATGGGTAAAAATTAAAGAATTACACTATGGCTCTTGGTATGCTATCTTAAACTTGAAGTAAAATTACCTATCTATCCATCAAATTTCTTTAATAATGTACTAGTATATTGACCCGCGCGTTGCGGCGGGAATATGGTCAGTATTAGTTTGATTAATTGTGGTATTGATAACGTACTGACACTCGGTTAAAGGCCGAATGAGGACAAGACACGTGTTTTATATTGATCGAAAAGCTTAAAAACAAATATTAAAAAATGATTCCAAATAACCTTTCATTATTAATTTACCTTGTTAATTTATACTTCTATACTGTTTTATTAAAGAAACTTATGTATTGCTTTTTTACTCCAAGTGTTTATAGCCTTACCACTTTTACTAAATATTATTTTTATGGTACTATTTTAAATTTTTTATATAACACCTTTTGATGATATCCAAATGTGTAAAGTTTGTCAATTTTTATAAGAAACTTAAACATGTAACTATGCAACGAATTATGAAAATCAAATTTATTGCTTTTAGCCGTTTCATTTTTTAGAGTTAGATTAGATGGAAATTGCATATTTTTAAGAGTTTTAATAATTTGATACTAATGATGATGACCATATTTTTATAAGAAACTTAAACATGTAACTATGCAACGAATTATGAAAATCAAATTTATTGCTTTTAGCTGTTTCGTTTTTTAGAGTTAGATTAGATGGAAATTGCATATTTTTAGGAGTTTTAATAATTTGATACTAATGATGATGACTATATTCCTATTCCTTTAATTTCCAGCTGCAAAAAAGGGAAATTAATATTCTTGTTTCCTTTAATTTCCAGCTGCAAAAGAAGAAAATTTGACAAATCTCGTTAGTTTTTGAATATATTATACATATAATACACACCTGTATTTTCTATATAATATACAAACACAAACTCAAACTCCTCCCTCATCAGTCATCACCACCACCCTCCTACTTCTTACCACACCACCGCCCACCCTCCACAATCACCGGCGTTGCCACTAACATCTGGTCACGTACACAACCGGATCAAAGGTCCCATTTGAGCAGCCTTAGGGATTCCTTATTGTCTCCAATCGTCTCATCATTCAACATGCTCTCCCTTTTCTCTCTATAAACCCATTGAACCCATCACCACACACTCATTGACGATTACTGATCCGGCAATGATGCATTGATGCGTATGAATGGTTTAGGTGTGGTCCGGCGCCATGAATGGTTAAAACTGAGTTCGTGTTTTTTTTTAGTTTTATTCCAAATTTGTGGCAGTGGTGAAACCATGTGCATTGTTTGCCTATATGTGGAAGAGGACGGTGGATATGTGACATAGAAAGTAGAAGAAAGAGGATCTCCAAAGATACAATGAATGCATGGAGAAAAAAATAAGGCAATGAGGGACGATTTTATAACCATCATAAAGAAATAAGCATGTATAACTTCAACTGGATTCAATGAGGAACAATTTTATAACCGAAATGTGTATTCAATTTTCTTTATATCTTGAGTATATAATTGGAGGGAATAGAAGAGATTTGTAACTAATGTAGTAGTAATGAATTGGGTGTTTATGAATGAGGGTTACATATTAAAGTGGTATAAAGTGTGAATTAGATAATTATACAATTAGCATTATAGATTGTACATGAGGGCATAATGGGAAGAAAATGACTAAAAAATGAAGATTTGTGAATGGACCTTTTAACTCCCATCTTAAAAATTGTATGAAATTACCATCTTAGCCATCTCTCCTCCTTAATAAGGTAACATAGATATAGATATAGATATAGATAGATATGTGCAAATGTGTAGAAATTATTGCGCATATAGAAAGAAATATTATGGGTTTGAACATGTTTTGCTAATGTACATACGTGTGTATACATGTTTGAATTTGAAAAAGAAGTATCATACATATATGTTTGACAATGTGCACATATGTATAATCGAAAAGTGATAATATACACATATGTATAGATGCAAAAAAAAAAAAATATTGTCTTAAAGAAATGAGTGATCCAGAATAGTTCCTACAGTTCTCAATTAGCCTGGTTTTCTTGTAGCATACTCTATAAAAACTAATCAATTATGAACATTTCAATCCCGATATATTCAGTATGTTAAATGAACAACATATAAGCATTCAAGCGCTATAATTCCCAACATTAAACTTTTATTTCTTTTAATATAGGTGATTATAAATGCAATTTTTATTTCACATTTATTATGACAGTTGTAAGTTGTAATAATAAGCTTCACATCAAGCAAGTTTAATAGCGCATTCCATGAGTTGTCGTGGGATTAACCATCAAAAATTTTGTTAACATCGTGGTCTTGTATAGGAACCCAACAGACAACGAGCCCACATGACATTACCATGCTGGTGCAACCTTCATGTTAGGGTCATTTGTGCATTTATATTGATCCGTTAGGTACCATACACCAACCCTACCCATAGACTATGTCCTCTTATTTGTGGTTAACTAGTTAGTTATTCTTATAACTATGCATGTGTATGCTACTCAATCATTCAAATTATCATGTTAAGGTCGTGTGTCTATCGAAACTACTTTAGGTCACTTAAATAGATACGTGTTTAGTCTATAAAGTTGTTTCAATGTGTTAGAAATTGCCGCCGCTATGGTGGCTTAACGACCACGTATGTGTAACATAAAGCAGAAGTCTAGAGTTCAAATCATGATATGATGACCTTTGTGTGTAGTCATGCGATTTACCTATGACATGGTCCAAGGGTGGATCTAGAGGGAGTTGAGCGATATTCCGCGGTACCCTTCAACTTTCTTTGCCAGACACATTTTTAGCGATTTTTTTTTTTTTTTTGTTTCTTTTTCCTTTATGTATCGACTATCCTGACAAAAAAATCAACAAACGCTACCCCTAAACTTTTCTTCTAGATCCCCTAGTAACATGATCAGCCCTTTGTATATTTGGAAGAAAAAAAAATGGTCGCTTTAGACTCCATATTTACGTGGCCCTTAAATTCTTTTTATAAAGGTTTGGCGTTAGTTTTGATTTGTAGATGCCAAGAAGCCTTTCAATGCTTAGGTTGCAATCCACATGTTAAGTTCTATAAATGTACTGAACATTTAGTGAATCGTGTGTGTGAACTGTTTGGCAAAAAGTATGTTTATATTTGTTTATTTAACTAGTAGGGTGCCCGCACGATGCTGTGAGGACACACAAACACTTCTAAGGTTGTTATGGTTCGGTTCGATTCAGTTTGATTATTAGCCACAACCGAAACTAAAACCAAAGTCATCCATTGGTCGATCATATTAAATAATCGGTTACTTGGTTCGGTTTATATGGTTAGATTATAGGTTTTTAGTCTGGTTTAGTTAATTTTAGTTAATAGCAAAAACCAAACTTTGGCTATTTTTTTTTTTTTTTTTTTTTGCTTAAAATTACATGAAATGGAGGTTTAAATATACGAAATAAAGGTATAAAAGCTAAAAATATATGAATATATAAATTGTTCTGTTTTGGTTTGGTTGATTTTGATAAACTAAGTGTACGAAAAACAATAACCGATTTTAAGTTAACTCATTTTTTGGTTAATTCAGTTTTCGATTGCTTTTGGTTCAGTTATTCTGTGTTTTGGTTCCGTTTCGGTTAAATGTTCATTTATTGTTCTCCCCTAGTTATCTATATTATATATAATAATTTATGTGATAGTGACATTTTAGGATATTCAAAAGTTAAGAGTTAACTTTTGTTTATATAAACAATAGTTATACATTTTCCCCTTATTTAAGTCAATTGAGACAACTATCCCTGTGAATTGTAAACGATCATAAAAAATGGGCATTTTATTTGTTTATAATTTGAGTATAGTATAACAATTATTTTAATTACAAATATTTATATGTTATGTGAATAACAATATCTAGGGGTTAAAAATAACTAAACCTTTAACCGAAATTGACCAAAAAATGATATGTTATGTATTAACTATATCCATTTCCGAAAATTAACCGAAAACCGACTTAACCTAATATCGATTTTTTGTACCCTAAGTTAACTAAAATTAACAAACCGAAACTGAACCAATCATATATTTATATCTTTTATACATCCATTTTATGTACTTCTAAGCAAAAACTTTAACCGAAGTTTGGTTTGGTTATTAGCCAAAATTAAGTTAACCAAACTAAAAACGACAACTAACCAAATAGACTGAACCAATTAAGTGAATCGAACCCAACCATGCACCATTATAAGTGTTTGTGTTCCCTACTACATCGCGTGAATATGCTGTTTGACTGATTTCAGTTAATTAAGGGTACAAAAAGAAAACAATAATCGATTTTAAATTAAATCGGACGTTGGTTAATTCAGCTTCCAATTGATTTTGGTTCAATTTTTTTCTAATTCTTTGTTTGGCTTCGGTGAACGATTTAGTTATTGCCTACTCCTAGATATTATTAATCATGTAGCACATAAAAATTTTTTAATTAAAAAATAGCAATACTATACTCAAATTAAAAATAATAAAATGCTCATTATTATGATGTAATCTTTTTTTTTTTTTTTATAAAAGTATCAACATATAAAAAATATGACTATTTACTAATAATGATGGATAGTTTGCTTAAAATAAGGAAATGATGTTTAGTTATAATTTAAATACGCAAAAGCTAAATAAAGTTTAAGGGATTAAAGTGTAACTAAGATGTAAGATGAGGTATCAAAGTGTAAAAGTGATTAAATGACTATTTTACCCTCATTTTTGCCTCATGCATTATAATATAGTATAGATATAGATAAACGAAAAACATAAACAAAGTCGTTTGTTCATTCATTTAGACGAATGGACATGAACACATGTCTCATTCGTTCATTTATATTTACATATGTGAACTTCGTTCATTTATATTTAGACTAGCTTATACCCGGGAGCGTCCCGGGTTGAGAAATCTAAACAAAGTGAATATCATTATTACTATTATTATTAGAGTAAAGTTCACGTACAAATAGGCTTTATCGTACGAACAGTACGAACTGAAGTAAAAAACACGCGGTGGCATTTCTGTAAATATTGGAAACTTTATATAACTAGAGTAATTATATAATTACTCTAGTTATATAACTAGCGTAATTACTCTAGCGTAATTATATAACTAGAGTAATTATAAAATTACTCTAAAGTAATTATATAACGTAGTTATATAACTAGAGTAATTATATAATTACTCTAGGGTAATTACTCTAGAGTAATTATATACACTAGAGTAATTATACAACAAGAGTGGTGGTCATTATTTACGAAAATGCCACCGCCACTTTTTTACTCTAGAGTAATTATATACAGTAGAGTAATTATACAACAAGAGTGGTGGTCATTATTTACGAAAATGCCACCGCCACTTTTTTTTTTTTTCCTTCAGTTCGTACTGTTCGCACGATAATTTTATTTGTATTTGATCTTTTGTCTTATTATTATTATTATTTTAAACAAATCTCTGCCATAAGTTATCATATTCTAATATAAAAAAAAGGTAATTGGGTCAGGTATTACCTAATCACAGGCCCGACTCAAACCCACAATTTTTTTTAAACTAATTCCAAACCTGACACAATACCTGTCGGGTTACAAAAAATAGTCATTTTTTTCTCCGTTCAAAAAATAGTCATTTTTTTCTCCGTTTTTTATATAGCACTATGGTACTCGTTGGAAAGATAATAAAACGCTCGTTAATTTGGTGTAATTTTTTTTCTTTAAAAAATCTCGTATATAAAAGATATTAACATTTAAAAGTTATGAGAGGAAACATGAGAGAGAAAATAATAAAGTTTTAATATTTACATTTAGTAGATTAGATATTTAATAGATTATGTTAAATCATATTTAAACCATATTTATTCCTTTTTTTAATTGGTCTAGAGTTGTCACATCACATCCTATATTGCATCTCTTAAAAGAGAGATTGCATAATATTATGACGTGTCATTAAAAATGCTTTGGTTTAAAAATGCTTTGTTCACCACCGAGATTATCTATATCTATATATATATAATAAACCAAAGCATTTTTAATGACATGTCATAATATTATGCAATCTCTCTATTGAGAGATGCTACATAGGATGTGATGTGACAACTCTAAACCAATTAAAAAAAGGAATAATTGCCACTCCTTCCAACCCACCTTTGTGTATTTCCCCCTACTATTAAACCAAAGAAAACTACAAGACTTGACATCCGAGAGAACTTGAGTGATAGAAACATTCGCCGCTTGAAAATTTTTGTCGTTCCTCATTTTCCAAATACGCCAACAAGCAATCATAAAGATCCCCAAAAGTATTTCTTTCTTGACCGCATTAACATTCAAATGCTGCACGATCCGCTGCACATCATGGACTGTAAACAGAAACAAAGGGGGCAATCGGCACCAATGAGCGATACCATTCCAAATACTATCTGTGACCCTACACCCGGCAAAAATATGATCCACCGTCTTGTCCGCTTTTTCGCACAAAACACACAAAACACTCCCAACTCCAATATTCCTGTTTGCTAAAGCTAACTTTGTAGGAATACGATCAAGCCATGTGTACCACATGAAAATATTGCACTTCGCCGGAATCCATTTGCACCAAACCATCACTTCATGTGACACCCGGCATGTTTGGGTCAACATTTTATAAACACATAAGTCTACCTTAGCGAAAAACGTTTATTAAAACATACTTGGCGGGGTCGGTAGAGTCGGAACACAGTCCGTATTGTCCAGGGTTCAATGATCTGTAGGATCATTGGGAGTCATTTTGGGAATACACTAGTACCGGGTCCCGTTGTTGGTGAATTACATAAACAAATTAAGTGTATGTGTAGATTATTGTCGTATGGTGGATTATATGCTTAGATGTGTTTAAATGATGTGTACATAATCATCCGTGCTTAAATATGTTAAACATAGACTAAGGTTGCATGCTCGTATGTTAGGGTGCGTTAGAATGCGTTAAACACGACAAACTGGAAAACTAGACAAACATGGACCCTGGTTCGACCACTTCGAGTGGTCGAAGGAGGAAACTTGTTTGGTTCGACCCTTTGTAAATGGGCGAACCTGAGATATAGAATTGAAAGAATTCCCTTCGACCAGGACAGGGCTCATTCGACCCTGTGAAAGGGTCGAAGGAGAGTACATTCGCCCAGGTAAAAGGGGCGAATGTGAACATAGTATAAATACCACACTTTGTCATTTTTCACCATTTCACAAACCCTAAACGTCTCTAAACACTCTCTAGCATCTTTAAACATTGGGGAAGGAGTTTTTGCCCTTGTTTTCTATAATCTAACCTACAAACATCTTCTACACAAAGATCTAAGGTGTGTTCTTCATTCTAAATCATTTTTAAAGCATTTCAATTCGTTTTCATTAAACCCCAAGAGTCCAGATCTGATTCAAACATGTTTTCATGAATAAAAACCTTCCTAATATCTTTCTAAACAAAACCTATTCATAAACAATGAGTTTTCATACAAAATAACATGTGTTAATGGTGTTTTATGTGATGTTATGTATTGTTTGATGATTGATTGCTGTATAGATGTTATAACAATGATCTAGGACTGTTATTGATGACGTTTTATGATTAAGATAGGTTACAATTGATTATTGATGATGTTATGTTCATTTTAGGGATTTTGGGTTAGATCTAGGGCTTGTTCATGATGATAGTGATAAGGATATGATTGGGGGTTTCTTGTTCATGATAATCTGAGTATATTAAGTTGATAATTGATTGATTTCATAAAATTTCCTAATTGGGTAAAGATTGCATGCGTTTGATGTGACATCTCCATAATTTGCTATTTCGGGTAACTTGTAAAACGAACGGATTTCGGGATAAAATTGGTAGGGTTATGTAGGAATATGTTAATGATAGTTGACTGCTGTGATTGGTAATGTTTCGTGATGTTTTTGGACCGTTTAGATGCGTTTTGGTGCGTTTTATAAAATGCTGATGAAAACGGGCGAACGTGGAATAAAATTGGTTCGAATGGGCGAACGTGGAACAAAAAATGGGAAAAACGGGCGAACGTGGAAAAACGGGCGAACGTGGCTCAAACGGGCGAACGTGGAAATGGGAAAAACCACATTCGACCATCTGATGTCCGGAATGAGATTTTTGATGCAAACTAAGTGTTTTATGCTTGAAACTTATGTGTTAAACTTATGTGCATAACTAATTGATGTAATGGGTCACCAACGGGATGTCGGGTCGGTCTGGGATGTCCGGTTAACGTTTAAACACACTTTTTAACACACGTAGTCAAGATCTGGACAATCGGGGACTAGTTAGCCTTCGGGTTAA
Source organism: Ambrosia trifida (assembly GCA_028751855.1). Lineage (NCBI taxonomy): Eukaryota > Viridiplantae > Streptophyta > Magnoliopsida > Asterales > Asteraceae > Ambrosia > Ambrosia trifida. Next base: position 11,601,597 of record CM054126.1, on the reverse strand, counting down.
TAGTCATCACACTTATGTAAACTCATTGATAGGTTGTCATTAGTTGGGATTATCATACACGTGTTGGAATTCTAGTTATCAGAAGACGCACTCTAAGGTGAGTTTCACGGCCCCTCTTTTATACTCTTTTCTCTCGGGGGAGAAGCATGCCACACGTTTTAGCAATGCAACGTTTATGATTCGAAAACGCAACTCTTATGAAACTTACCACTTTTGGAAACACAACACTTTTGAAACGCAACGCTTTTGAAACACGACGCTTTTGAAACACAACACTTTTGAAACGCAACGCTTTTAGAAACATGACGCCTTTTGGGAATGTGACTCTTTTAAGAAACGTGACACGTTTGGCACTTTGCATATTTAAACATTGGCACTTGACACTTTTAAACATTGATGTTTGGCATTTGACGCTTGGCACTTATTTACTATACGACGAAACCTAAGTCCCTATTGAAACCATGAATGTGCGGGGCACAACGGGGGAAATGTGGATAGATCTATCGGGTGTGACGAACCCCACCTGACGGCTGGGAGCCGGGCGGGTGCATATTGTCTCTACTTGACACTTGACACTTGACACATGGGCAGCAACTTGAGCAACGTTTGTCAGTAATGGTTTTAGCAACATAGTCGTAGTAGTAAGGGAACGTTTGTTATTTAATTGGAACTTTTGCACACTTGGCACTTTATGAGGAATTGCTTTACACATGAAAACGTTTACGAACTTAAAACCTGTGAACTCACCAGCATTATATGTTGACGTCTTTTTGGCATGTTTTCTCAGGTCGCTAAGGTAGCAGCATTGAGTATAGGCGCACGGAGTCTCACGGCGTCTAGGGATCATATGCATGTTTTGTTAAACATTTCGAATTTTGAGTTTTACTTTTAAGTTGTAATAATACATTTTGCTTCCGCTGTGTTAGAACGGTTTTTGAAACTCAATGGTAGTTTACGTTGTTTTCTTATCATATAGATGTCGTTTATTGTGACCGTTGACTTGGATCCTGGTGTGTCACGCGCCTCGCGGTAAAACCCCGCATGTGGAAATTTGAGGGTGTGACACTTCAGAGCTGTTAATCTGATCTGTATTCAAAACCAACTGTTTTGTATCCTTGACGCTAAGATATTGCAGCGCACAGTTGTTCCAGCTCCAAGAATCCACTTCCGCTGTTAAGTTATACCCAGAAACCATCCGCGTGCAAAGAAGCAACTGCTGAACTTCCTATACAGAACTCGGATATCGCTTCCACTCCCAAAACATCGCACCGGCCATATTGTTTTGACCCATTCTCTCCGCAACAGAGCACCATTTATTCTTCTCAAGACTAAACAACTCCGGAAACAATATTCTAAGCGGAACCCGGTCAATCCACGAGTCAATCCAAAATTTGATATTAACGCCATTACCCACCTTTCCTTGAATAAGGGTATTGAAAGCCGAACCATTAATCAACAGACGCGTCCCACGTTTCACTATGGCAGACCACACTCCCCTAACGTCTGTATTGCACGGTATGGATTGATAACGCCGGGAAGAACTATGGATGGCATCAATAACTCTCCGCCACAACGCATTAGCTTCCATTCGATATCTCCATATCCATTTCAATAAAAGTGCATTATTCGAAACTTCCAGATTAGATAAACCAAGGCCACCTTGCTTCCTTGGTCTAGTAACAACCTCCCATTTAACCCAATGTACTTTGTTGATGTCTAAATTACCACCCCACAAAAATTTCTTTATCAATACCTACAATTTATTTTTCACCGCCACCGGAGCCTTGAAAAGAGAGAAGTAGTAGGTCGGGATACTCTCCAACACGGATCTAATTAGAACAACGCGTCCGGCTATCGAAAGGGTTTTGGCTTTCCACTTTGAAAGTCGTTTTCTAAAAACATCAACCACGGGATCCCAACTAGCAATTCTATTCATCTTCGCGCCCACTTCGATGATAAGATATTTAAACGGAAGATCCCCCGAAGAACACCCCAAATCGTCAGCTTTTTCTTGCAGTTTAGCCCCGTTAACCCCAACACCGAAAAGCGTAGATTTAGAAATATTCTTCAACCCTGAGCACAGGTGAAAAATCCGCAAAACTCTTTTTAGCACCTTGAAATTCCCCTCCGACCACTCTCCCATGATCATGGCGTCATCTGCAAAAAGAAGATGAGATATGCAAGGACCATCATTAGGAAGCTTAATACCCGTAAACATCCCATCATCACAAGCCTTTTTAATAAGACCTGATAAAGCTTCCATAGCAATGATAAATAAAAAAGGGGAAATAGGATCCCCTTGCCGCATGCCTTTCTCACAAGAGAACTCGAACGTAGGAGACCCGTTAACCAACACGGACGACCTAGCCGAAGAGAGAATCCCGTAAATCCACTTGCACCATATCTCTGGAAAACCCATCTGCCTCATGACCATCAAAACAAATCCCCAATTAATGTTGTCGTAGGCTTTCTCGAAGTCGATTTTGAACATAAACACTTTCTTCTTACTTCGTCTAGCCCAAGCCAACACTTCACTCACCACTAACGGGCCATCGAGGATATTTCTTCCAGCTATAAACGCCGTCTGAGTTTCGTTAATCACCTTATCCATAGCCTTCTTGAGTCTGCATGCTAAAACTTTGGAAATAATCTTGCTCACCACTCCAATCAAATTGATGGGCCTATAATCACCCAACTGCACTGGATCTTGAATTTTCGGAATTAAAGTGATGAAAGAAGACCCTACTCCATGCCTAATGATAGCATTGGAGAAAAAGTCTTGAAAGATAAGATTGAAATCCTGCACAAACAGAGACCAAAAACGTTTAATAAAACGAAAATTAAAGCCGTCTGGCCCCGGTGCTTTGTCACTGCCACAACTGAAAGTCGCCTCCTTTATATTAAGATCTGTAAACGGCTAAACCAACTCCCGAGCATCACCCGAATATAGCTGCTTCAGCCCGTAACAATGAAGGTCAGGTCGAACCTTCAAGTCTTCCGAGAACTTATTGCGAAAAAACCGAAGAACTTCACTTTTAATCACACTAGGCCGCGTCTCCCACAACCCGTTCACAAGAAGACCCAGAATAGCATTCCTCCCCCTTCGACTGTTAATACACCCATGAAAAAACGGCGTGTTTTCATCGTCGTCTTTAGCCCACCGAACCCATGATTTTTGTTTAACATCTCTAACTTTCCACATATCCATCTCACGCAAACGTACAGTAGCTTCTTCATATACCCAATTTTCCTCCTCTGATAATGCCCTCTCCTCCATAAGAACCTGAAGCAAATCAGTTTCCTTGCGCAACAAGAACTCTTCTTCAGTCTCTTTCTTTTTCACATCCTTCATCCAAGCCTTTAACTCCACTTTTATATTCCTTAACTTTTGCTGCAGCCGTAAATCAGGACTATGCTCCACACTAACATCCTTAATACACGCCCTGGATACAACTTCATCAATACCCTCCCGACCCAGCCACGAATTAAAGAATCGGAAAGGTTTAGAACCGAAGTTTCGAGTCACCACCTTAAGCAACAAAGGACAGTGGTCGAACATCTCCCGGGCTAACGCTCGATACTCCGCATTAGGCCAATCCAACAAAAAACTCGAGGATACAAAGATACGATCTATACGGCTGAATTTATCCCCCACACAATAAGTAAATCTACGCCCTCTTAACACAAATTCGCAAAGACCGATCTCTTCGATGAACTCGTTAAATTCACGCGACGCCACAGCATTGAATTTGGAATTCTTGCGTTCTTCTTTGTTTCGCACACAATTGAAATCCCCCCCCCCTAATGACATAATCTTGATTAAAAATCACACTATTCTTAATGTCATCCCAAACTCTTCTTTTATCAACTATCTTATGTGGCATATAAACATTACCACACAACATACCTTTCCCATTTTCCTTTAAAACTCCCGAAACCATAACGAAATTCCGGTGCTTCACCACCGAAGGATTAGTGAGCACCTTAGGATCCTATAAAGACAACAGGCCCCCTGACCGGCCATTAGACGGAACCCATTCGAAATTGAAGTCATCATTACCCCATATTCTACCCAAATTTATCCCATAAATCAACACAAGTTGAGTCTCTTGTAACAAAACCATACCCGCTTCATTTTCTCTCCTTAAATTCCTAATCCAATCCCATTTCTTAAACTCCCCCAACCCACGAACATTCATAGAAAGAATATTCATTGAATAACCTCTTGATACCCTTCTTCCCTAACCAACTTATTAACTGAATTTTCAAATAAGTCAATGTTTGTCGCCCCCAATTTCGCGCCTAACATAATAGTTTGTTCGACTTCGTTTTGTATTTCAGGATTCCCTACTGAGTTGTCAACGGCCATTTTAACCCCTTTCCTCCATACTAGTGTTAATCTCAATGTTGAATGCTTTTTTGTTAAGGTCTGGAGTGCAATAGTTATCTTGGGCTGAATCCTTATCCATCTGATCCTGGGCTGGGCTACCATAGACTTTATTAAAAAATCTATCTACATCAACAAAATCCTCTCCACCCCTGGGCCTTTTTTTGGGCCTATCCTGGCCCACCGATGAAACTGATGATTGTTTCCTTGCCTTTCTCCTAAAACCGTTTGACCTTTTCAAAATATTCTCACCTAAAATATTCCTTTGACTATAAGGAATATCCTCTTGATTGAGAATTGACTCTCCAACATTGTATGCACCATGATTATCATCATCATTAGGAGAGATAATATTATTAATTTCTTGATCCTTGAAACCCGGAACTTCCAAATTAACCTCAACACCATTGTTGTCCCGCAGGTCAACGCTTTCTTCCTCTTCCGCCATCACCGAATCTTCATTAGCATCGACGTCAATTAAACAATCCGGTACCCAATCAATGGTGTCTTCTATTACTGCCACCGAAAACGAGTTGGACTTCCAAATTAATTGAACATTATGATTGATCCTCTTAACTGACTTACAAAGGACCCCCCCATTAGAATATAGGACCAATCGTCACCATCATGCAGATTCGAACATTGAACAACTTCACCGATAGAGGCCCTTATGTCGTTAATGACTGTATCAACCATTAAACACATCGGGATCCCATACACCTTAACCCATGCTAGTCGTTCAAACTCGATAATTTGCCCCTCCCAATCTTCTAACGACTTGAAAACTGTTTCCCATAGATTCTTCATGTTAAAAAAACCATAGCTTATCCTCAACAGATTCAAAAATCACCATGACATTCAACCCTCCCAAATACTTTATCGTTACTTTCTTATTAATACTTGAAGAAAACCAAACCCTTAAATTAGTTAACAATTTAAAATCCAAGAGTCTACCCAGTAATTAGAGATGGACAAACCGGTTTTTTTTTTTCCTAAACCGGTTCGGGTTTAAAACCAGTTCGGGTTTTCTGTGTGGAAAAAACCGGGTTTTTTTGTAAACCGGTCCGGTTCCAAAACCGGTTTTTGAGGTCGGGGGTACCAACATTTGAGACCGGTTAGAACCGGGTTGAAAACCGGTTTTTAAAAAAACCGGTAAAAAACCGGTAAAAAACTGGTAAAAATACCGGTTTTTTTAGCTGTTTATGCTGCTGCTGTTCTGCTTCTGCTGCTGTTTTTTGCAGTTTTTTTTTTGTTTTTTTTTGTTTTTTGAACAATTTAAACACTACAAATTATTATCAACACATAGTAACTTAAAAACACGATTTCATTGATTAAAAAACACGATAAAACACATCGAAACATAAAGGAATCCGATACAAAACATGAATCATAATACAAAACATAATCTTAAAAAACATTTGCTTAAACGAAATAAGTGTTCAAACATAGTCTAATCTTCACCCGAACCGGCGTTGCTTCTTATCCATTCATCCATTTCGGCTTCATATTCGGTCATTGGTTCGGTTAAGTCCGCGTTGACCTCGTCCTCGTACACTTCGCCTTCATATTCAAGTTCTCCCTCAAGTGAGCGTGTGTTTTGCACCCTCTCCGCCGCATCCAAATAATCCTTCAAGCAAATGGCCATCTCTACCGACGGTGGAGTTAGTCGCGTCCTACGTATCGAAATGACCCTGCCACTAATAGAGAAAGCGGATTCCGAAGCTACCGTGGAAGCTTGGACGGTTAGTAAATCTCGGGCCATGGCGGCTAAGACCGGAAATTGATCTTCCTTACTTTTCCACCAAGCCAACACATCAAAATTTCTAAATTCTTCGGGAGTTAAACCTTTTAAATAGTTTTCGGCACCATACCTCCCAAGTTCGCTACTAGGAGCGTTACCTCGTGCACGTTTATTAGACATGTCCAACAAATCATGGAATAAATCATAATCCGTATCAAGTACATTTTGAGAAGCTTGTCTCATTTGCATTTGAATGGACGACATTTGACCATAACGTTCAAAATAAACATCATACATTTGCGTGAGATGTTTATTAAATCTTCCTACCATACCTTGTGAAAAATACGGATCTTGAGCCGTGTTCAAGTCCAACTCGTTGCAAATTTTTTCAATTGTATTTTCTACCCCCCCCCCCCCCCCCCTATATTGTAACACGGGTTTAAAGCGGAGGCACAAGTAAAAACCGCCGGTAATTCCGAAAAATATTTTCTAAATTTTTCTTTCATTGTTGCCGCCATATCTTTGTATGGGCTATCTCTACATTCCATTTCCCCTAATTTTCTAGTCATGTTATATAACTTGTGAAGTGTTATACAACTAGTGGGATAATAAACTCCCGACAAAGCGGTTGTTGAAGCTTTGAAAACTTGTAGCATTTCGGCAACAACTTCAATAACATTCCAATGAATTGGATTGTATGGAGCCGTTTTCCCCCGACTCACCAAAATATCATGAAATGCAATTAAACTTTCTTTTTGCAAAACATGTTTTTCGAACATGTTACAAGTGGAACTCCACCTTGTTGGACAATCCCAATTTGGACCCAAACAAAGGGCATTCACACTTTTGCAAAATTTCATATATTTAGCATGCCTTGTATTGTTGCTATATATATCGCGTAACATTCTTCGAAAACCTTCTCTTTGTGTTTCAATAACTTTTAGACCATCTTGAACGGCCAAATTGATTATGTGTGCGACACAACGACTATGAAAAAATACCCCTTCACAAATAGGTTGGTATCTTAATTTTAATTGTGTGATAGCCGCGGTATTATTCGACGCGTTATCAAAAGATATTGATAAAATCTTGTTTGACAACTTAAACGTTTGAATAACTTTATCAATCATAGAGAAAATATTTGCACCGGTGTGAGGGTAATCAAACAATCGAAACGCAATTGTTCGTTTCATCATTTGCCAAGAAGACGGTTCAATCCAATGGGCAGTTACACAAATATAAGAGTCGGGTGAACCGTGCGGTGCGGACCAAACATCACTTGTTAAGTTAACACTGGTTTGTAAATTTTCAAAATAAGTAATTAATTCATTTTTTGCTTGTTTCCATCTTTTTAAACAATCACACCTAAGAGTAGCACGACTTACATGTGTGTATCTTGGTTGAAGTGTTCGTTGAATAAGTTTCGTCAAACGTGGGTTGTCAAAATGATTGAAGGGCAATGTTTCTTGTATGACAAAATTCCCCATTTCTTCGCGAACCGCTTCCAAGTTGTACACAAACAAGTCGCCTTCTTGTGTGATCGAGGCTCCACCTTGAGAATTTCTTTGTTCTTTCAAAATTTTACAATATGGTTTCTCCACATGGTCTTTCAAGGTCGAGTTAGCATCATGTTTAAGCAAAGCCGAACAATATTTGCATCTCGCCTTGTTTGGACCAACACTCATAACACATAAATCAAAGTGTTTCCAAACATTGGGGTTTCGTTGGAACAACCTTAACAACCGTCGCTTGGGATGAAGAAGCACCTTGGCTTTGAGGAGTTGGTTGTTGAGAAGAAGAGGCCATTTTTCTTTGAAATAGAGAGTGATTTTTGTGAGAAAGTAGTTGAAGAATGCAAGATTTAGAGATTGTTTTGAAGGTGTGATTGATTCTAAACTACAAGGAGGTATTTATACTATGATTGTGGGTCAAAAATACCAAAAAAAGACAAAAAAAAACGGCTCCAAACGGCTATATGGCCGTTGCCTAACGGTCAGAAACCGGTTTCCAGACCGGTTTTTAAACCGGTTTTTTTCGGGTTTCAGCTGAACCAGTTTATAAACCGGTTTTTAAAGTCCCATCGGTTTCAAACCGGTTTTCCAACCAGGTTCAAATCCAAACCGGTTTTCAACCCACTTTCTGATCCAGATACCCAAACCTATTCCAAATTGATGGGCCGGGTCGGGTTGGGACCAGTTTTTAAAAAACTGGTTTTTGAGGAACCGATTTTTCGGTTTTTTTTCGGATCGGTTTGAAAAACCGGTTTTTTTGTCCATGTCTACCAGTATTCCAATATCGTACCAATCATGACACTCATTTACCTCATCTGGCACAGAGATCTCTACACCTTCTAAAACCGGTTCAACGTCTAGCAACGTATCCTTGAATGACCTGCCACCCACATTACTCGGGCCTGGTTTATCAACTATCACCTTAGGATCATTAATAGCATAATCAGTCTTCTCCGACGACTAATCCTGAACAGGCCGCCAAACTTTCTCGCTCTTATCTTGAACCGATTGCCCATCCACGAACCTAGCAAGAACAATGAAAAGTTTGTACGATCCAATCCAAACATCTTTAAGGTTATTCTCCAATCTTTCTGGATCTTACACGTTACCAAAGGAAACGAAACCAAACCGTTTACCAAGTTTATCGTATTTCCTAGCAATATACGTGCCTTGGATATCACCGAACCCCTTTAGGGTTTGAACCAAATCCGCTGACGAACATCTAGGAGGAAGATTAGAGACAAACATCTTCGTGATCTGGATGTTATACCTCTTACCTTCCTGATTCCTTTGTCTTCTACCATTCCTAGTTGGAGCGTCGTACCACTGGCCTACCTTGTATCTTTCCTTTCCTGTCATCTTCGGAGCATTAGGTTGTATCCAAAATGTTAATTTCGATAGAGGAGCTAGATATCACCCAATACATTTAGTGGATTTTTATTAATTTTCAGGCCCGACAATTGATATCCACATTCACAACTAATGTTTACTTAATTATGTTCATCAATGTACATTTGTGTTCACTCACGTTCATGAACTACTCATTTATACAATTAACAGGCGCACATATAAAAACATGTTCACTTGCTCATAAACGAACATGAACACAAAAATGTATTTGCTTAATTGTTCATGTTAGATTATTTGTTTTGTTAAAGTTAAAAGAACAAAAACAAACATACCTAATTCATGTTCATTTAGTTCGGTTACAAGCCGAGACTCCCCTAACACCTTTACCACCACACCACAAAAGGGTGGGGTGAAAGCAGTTAGACTTGTTAGCTAGATATATTTATATTTATTTTTTTTAAATGAAAATACGAAAAAGAGAATCATGATTTCATCGTTGACACTTGGACACCTGGGCGTCCATGTTGTCATCTGAAGAAAAAAAAAACATGTAAGTTGAATCATGATCTGATGTCCCACATTCTATGATTCATCTTTGTCTCACCTGCATTGTAAGATTATATATTATACAACATAATGCATAGGGGTGAGACAAAGGTGAACCTACTGCATAGACGACAGATCTCAACTCAACATTCCATTCCTATATTCGAAGAGACAATAAATAATCATTTAGAGATAAGAGTACAAAATCAAACAAAGAATATAATTTTTTTTTTTTTTGAACGGCCAACGAAATTCACAAAGAATATAAATTAAGCATCATGTTTAAGAAGTGACAATGAAACTGAAAAGAATTCAGTTAAACAAATTAACACGCAATGAACTATCAGAATAGCACAAGATGATGCAATTCAACGACTCAACAACATGACAGTTAAACCCTAAAGCCCTAATCATGTGAAAATAAAAAAATAGAATTTTGAAAGAAAGAGTGTGCGTGGATCGGTGGATGGTAAATGAGGTGTCAAACTATGAACAATTGAACGATATAAGCCCATAAACAATGACTAAATGCATTAAGTGGAGGAACTGTAAATGTTGAGGATCAGAATGTACTGCTGCTTTCACTGGCGGAGATTGAAGGGACTTCGGTTTTGACAGTATGAGAACCGCCAGCTCTGTTGCTGATGTCAAGTCCCTGGAAGCGGTTAAGTTGATCTTGCTGCATAGTTTCATGGGCGGCTGCAAGAAAAGGGTGGTGGTGGCGGTTGTTTAACTGATGGTATTTTTGTGGGTCGGGTTGGTGTTGGTTTGTGAACAAGTTTGGTTGGTTATAGGGAACATGGTGCATTCCTAAATTGTATGTGTCTGAACAGCTTGCTATTTCGCCAGTTGCAGCTCTCAGCCTTTCCACTTCTTGCTTCAGTGCCTCATTCAGAGCTGTGTTTTTAAACAATATAAAATTATTAATTTTAAAAAATATTTTATTAAGATTTTTTGCAAATGTATTCTAATGATTTTCATATATTCCTGTAAGACTCGTCTACTACACAAAAGATCATAATATCATATATACCATTTCCAAATTTATGACATTTTTAAGTATTTTGAATGAGTATATTGGATACTGATTTTTTGGTTTGATAAATATCATATTATATGAGAGTATTTCTTGGAAGCTTACCATCGCGTAACTGAGCTTGTTGTTCCATAGCTTGTAATCGGAGCTTAAGCTCTGTGTTCTCGGAAGATAGGCCATTTGTATCCCTCTGTACACACAAAAAGAAGCAAATAAACACCATCGCTTTACATATCAAATGAAGTGTGCTAAAAATATTGGAGACGTAAATAGAGGTGGAAATTGGACGGATTTGGGTCATGTCTGATTGACCCAAACACTTTTGTCCAATCGTTTTATACTGACTTGTCGCGTCACTTGTCACATGCCAAATGTTTGAAGATCATATTCACTCATTTATTTTGAAATGCTTTGGGTTCACGCAGTGGCGGATTTAGAAAGCTTACTTTAAGAGGGACAAAACATGGCCGGGTCATAACATGAATCGGTTCAAATAAAATAACAAATAGTTTTAGAATAAATGAAATGATTTACTACAAACATTATAACTATTATACATTTTATTAAGAAAATTAAAGCTAAAGTAAATAATTAATAAGTTTATTGCAAAACCAAAAAAAGTTGCAAAGTAATAAAAAAAATCATTAGATAACGAGATCATGGCAGGACAAAACCATTGACCCATATCGATAATCGCGGCAGAATGGCTGACCGTGAGAAACTTAGTCAAGTTGCTTCAAGTTAGTATGATATCAATCATCACCTGAAACAAAGTCAACTGTGCTGAAAGAGTGGTTGCTTCTGTTTGTAGGGTTTGAACTTTTCTCTCAAGCTCAGATATATAGCGCGCCTTCCTCTCTTTAGAACGAGCAGCAGATTGTCGATTGGCCAAAATCCTGTATGCTACAAACCATAAGATAGTCTGAAACTCCCAAACCAACTTACTATCTCACTTAAATAATCACTCTGTAGTATATTGTTATTTCATAGAAAACAACTTGTCATCTGTTTTATTATGATCATTATTGTTAATCTTTATTTATGTTTAGATTAATGGATTATAACATGTTATCACCAATGCATTTCATCTTTTCATTCCTCAACAAGATATTAATCATATTATGAACATTCGAAAGCAACACAAGTTGCATGCATGCGCTTTCTAAACATAATGTGACAGGTCAAAGGTGATCCATGTAGACCCCATTGTGTAACATTAGAGGTGCACAAACCGGGTATTAAAAAAGCAGTTTTAGTTGAAACTGGTTAGGGTTGTAACTGGCTTTACGAAACCGGGTTTTGACTGGCACAGGTCAGGTTTGACCAGGTTCAAACCGGTTTCAAAGTATAGTGTTACCGGTTACAACCCAATTTCACCCCTACTCTTCAGTCCGATTCCTAAAGGGGTGTAAACGAGCTGAGCCCGAGCCTGACTAGGCTCAAGCTGGGCTTTGGTTCAGCTTGATAACTAAACGAGTCATATTCTCGGGCTCAGACTCATTAAGGCCCGGCCCGTTCGAGCTTTTTATCAATCCGATCCCAAGTAGCTCTCAACCCGCTACCCCTCGTTAGCATTCCCTTGGTTTTAAAATGCGCGCATGATGCGCGCATGATGCGTGATGCGACCGTTGCGATGAATATTGCGCATCAGGTGGAGCGATGCGAGTAGATTACGTAATGCGCTGGTGATGCGGTGATGCGTGCATGATGCGGTGATGCGCAATATGCGTTCTGATGCGTGCAACACGAAAAATGAAGGGATTTTTTTATTTTCATGCAGCTGAAAGCATAAAAAAGATATATTAACTAAAAAGTTGCCTTGAAACATGAAGCTTTTTAAAAAGTTGTCTTGAAACTTGGAGTTTTTTTAGTTATGTTTGGAGTAAAGGTACACCTTTTCTGATTATTATTTTTTTTATTGTTCTATGTATCGTAGAGAGAGAACTTTGCAGATACAAAACTTTTTTTCATAGTTTTTTACTTAATTATACCTTTTAACGGGTTTTTATTTCTTTTATTTTTCATTTTTAGGTTTCTTTATTTGTTTTCTTTGATTATTATAGACTTATAGAGCTTAATTGGTTAAGCATTAAGTTTTTTTTTTGTATTCTTTTAATATGTTTTATGTTTTAAATACAATTTATAAGTATGTTTTTGTGTTTGAGTAATAAAAATACAAGAATTATTATGTATAATTACTTTTGTAGTATTTTTAATAACAACCGCATTAAATACATGATGCGCGCGCATCACGCATTGCGCATCGCGCATCGGGTTTTTGGACCAAAACGCATCGGAGCGCATCACGCATTTTAAAACCAAGAGCATTCCTAGTTCCCACCTTGTTTCAATACCAATTCCAGGTTACAAACCGGTTCCAATTCCTGAACCGGGTTTTTTTTTTGCACCTATAGTTAGCAGGTATTGGTGGGTCCATAAGTCAACCTGTGACAAGTCATTTTGGTCAACCAAAAAAAATCTAAGTACCTTCAATCTTGAAGATCTTACACTAGATGCTCTACATTAACGACTCTAGCCATAATTATGTATCAATTTTAACCATCAGAATTACAAACGATCTGAATCTAATTCATTTCCTACATCTCAATTCCGATAATAATAATAATAATAATAATAATAATAATAATAATAATAATAATAATAATAATAATAATAATAATAATAATAATAATAATACCTCTTAGCTCTCTTGGGATCAATCGTCCACAATTCCGCTAGCTTATCCGGTGCCATTGCCTTCTTCGCTTCAATTGTTTCACTAAAAATACTCGAAGAACTATCCACCGAATTACTATGCCTATGCCTCGGCCTCATACTACCACTCTTATCACTATTATTATTATTATCATTATCATTATTATTACTATTATTATTACTGTTATTATTATTATTATCTTGAGTGGCATTGGTGATCCGAGCATTATCCAAACCATCAGTGAAGTTAGATCCGAGCTTCTCCATATCCATATACGTACAGAACAGATCGTCTTCAGATCCAAGCTCTTCGAAGCTTCCAGAAGGCGCATCAAAGGTGTCGGAGACCAGATCTAGGTCGTCAGGGAGACGGTAGTTGACCTCGGAGTGTGCTCGACGATGGTGGGATGCTCTGAATGGAAATGGAGCTGGATTGTTGCTGTTGTTGTTCATTGGATTTGGATTATTTGATGGATGTTGTTGCATTGTGTGTTGTGTTTGTTTAAGGATGAAGGTGAGGAAGAAGCAGTGTATGTGTAATGTGTATGTGTTTCGTTATCTGTTGTTTATTTATTGTGGGGGAAGTTGCGTAACTGTTTATTATGGGTGCAGTGTATGTATGAATCTCGTGGACTATTTTTTTTGTTTGGGTCAAACAGATCGTTATCTGTTATATTATGTTTGGTTTGGTTTGGACGTCTGGTTTGAATTTAAGTACAAACGGGTCGGATTAGATCCGGAATAGAGAAACTCAAAAAAGGGTAAAGAATGGTGGGAATATTAATTATTGATTGACCAAAAGTTTTTCGCCTTTTCGGTACATACATTCTTAATTTTAGACTTTTCTAAAGTAGTTATTCTCGTTTTTACTAACTAATGGGAAACTCGCGCGATGCAGCGGGGAGCAAAAATTTACAACGTTGTAATTGTTTTATGTTAGTTTATCAATTCTCTCATGATACAAGAACTTAAGTGTTGAAAACGAAAGATTATGGGTTGAAATAGCAGACTCTATCTAGTTATACATGTTTTTTTTACTACAGTAACTCAAGCTCCAACATAGTTAACAGGGGAGCTACTCGAGGGTCAAGTTATTCTACACAAGGTAATAAAAATGAGAAGGGTGAGAAGGATACAAAAAACACAATAAATCATGAAATATGACACAATGAGCCACAAAATATAACACAGTGCCAAAAAAATATAACACAATGCTGAAGAAAAAAGACACAATCAATTGAAAAAATGACACAATGATATAACGCATATTCTAAAAACCACAAGCTAAAACCTCAAAAAAACGAAGACCTAAAAACTCACGTTGTAGGGTTCGATAAAACGGTTCCAATGCCGCTTGAATGAGTTCAATCGGAGTCCGTTTGATACCCTTCCTACGACTTCCTATTTTTCTTTCACTGTGTATTTGATCCTAATACATAATGATAATAAAACTTGGATAATGAAAACACTGCCGGGATAGGCGCAAGTGGGATTGTAAGGAATATGATAATCCATAATTATGTGTAGCCTGTCGCATTCAGACAAAAGACAAATGATGATGGTGGAGTCATTTAACCAACCCTTAGAAGCTAGAGCCTTTCTTAAGATTAAATATAAAGTGTAAAATAGTTGATTTAACTTAAAATAATTTTTAAACACAAAACTAAAGGGAAAAGAACCAAATGTGTTACGCCTAAGTAACAATTGGGACCACAACTGTAATTTAAAAAAAAAAGTTAAGGCTAAAACTGAACTGACTTCATAGGTATTCTGAGTGACCACACAACAACAAAATATTGCAACATAAAAAAAAACTGCAAACAACTTGTAACAAATGGTTCAACATTGTGAAATTTTATACAACTAAGAGCATTCACATTTGGGGAACTAAATTTATGTGAGTGTGTCCATCAAATTATATGGGGTGGGTGTAAGTGGTTGTGAGTGAAGGAGAGAGAAAATATTTGGTGGAAGCATTGTTCACCCCTATATTTGAAAAACTACTGTTCACCTCTAAAAATATTTTAATATTTTTGAAAGTGGTTGTGAGTGAGAAGAGAAAATATAATGAAAAAGTATTATTATTTTAAAAAGGAGAGAAAATTTTAGGGTGGAATAGTGATTTTTAGTGTAATTTGATGGAGGAAATTTGGTGGAGGAGATGTGAATGCTCTAAGAGCATTCCCGACCCATCCACCAAATCTCCTCCATCAAATTACACTAAAAATCACTACTTCACCCCTAAATCTTCTCTCTCCAAATTAAAATAATCATATTTTTATCATTACATTTTCTCTCTCCTCACTCACAACCACTTACAAAAATATTAAAATATATATAGGGGTGAACAATAGTTTTTCATATTTATGGTGGAACAGTGCTTCCACCAAATATTTTCTCTCCTCCACTCACAACTATTTACACTCACCCTATATAATTTGGTGGACACACTCACATACATTTGATGGATGGAATGTGAGTGCTCTAACAAATCAAATGAGAAGTACGATTTAAAAAGGCGTCATCTTTTAAATGACAACAGACATGAGTGCAAAAGTATATTAAAATAATACTATTTTTCATCTGATTAGTATCAAAAGTTATAAAATATTGATGTATTAGTGTATAAAAGTAGTTTTCCTTAGATAAAAGTAAAAATCTGACTGGAATCTAGCCATAATTTAATGAATTTGTTTGGAAACTCTCCAGAATTTGGGAATCTTGCTGAAATTTGTGCATAAACCATCAGCTGGATAATTAAAACGCAATTTCCTCGACTCAAAGCGCAAATGCATCGCCTCGCGTAAAAAATGGGCCTAGGCGCACGAGGCGATGGCTTTTAACAACTATGGGTTACATATTTAATTGCTGCTGCATAAGGTTCTGTAATCAGCGGTAATAGTTCACCCTTGAAAGCCACCTACCCAGTGCAAGTTTTTGTTAGCATGGTATTGACAGTGTCACACCCTCAAATTACCACTTGCGGAGTTTTACCGCGAGGCGCATGACAAACCAGGATCCAAGTCAACGATCACAATAAACAACTCCATATGAAGATTCATGACATTCAAAAAGACATAGTTTTCATAAACTTAAAACCAGTAGCGGAAGCATTAATCAAGTTACAGACCATAGATCAAAAGTACCAAGTGTTATTACAAAACATGAACTAAACCTAGACGCCAATGCAGACTCGTGCGCCTAGTTCCATTCGTTGCTACCTTAGCGACCTGAGAAAAACATGCCAAAAAGACGTCAACATATAATGCTGGTGAGTTCACAGGTTTTGTTCAATATGTTACCAAGTGTTACCGAAACGTTACCATGTCCATACTATATCAATGTTACCAAGTACGCTAGCTAGGCGTGTATTTTGTTACTTCTACGATTGGAAAACCGTTACTAGACTGTTACCATGTGTTCAGCCCGATGTGTTGTAGCCACGCTATGAGTGTTACCAGTTCGAGACAATATGCACCCGCCCGGCCCTCCAAGCCGTCGAGTGGGGTTTGTCAAGCCCAATAGATCTATCCACATTTCCCCCGTTGTGCATCCCCGCACATTCATGGTTTCCCCCGGGGCTTTAAAAGATCGTATAGTACACAAGTTTAAACCATAGTATGACATATGTTACCAAAATAGTTTAGCGCATGTTTTCTCCCCCAAAAGTTTAAGCAGTAAAAGTGGGGCAGTGAGCTCACCTTAAGTAGCGTTCTTCGATTACAAGTAAAAATGCTAAGCCCTTGATAATCCCTCTACCGGAGATTTATCAAAATGTTCACAAAAGTGTTCCGACTAATAACCATAAGGTTATCTAGTCCCCGATTGTCCAGATCGTAACCAAGTATGTTTTAAAACGTGTTTAAATGTTTAACCGACACACTAGACCGACCCGACATCCCGTTGGTGACCCATTACCCTAACTAATCAAGTACACATAGATTACACACAAGGTTCAAGCATAAAACACTTAGTTTGTATCAAAAATCTCATTTCTGCATCAGAACGGTCGAACCAGTCAGATTAAGTCTCCTTCGCCCGTTTTGTGTTTCGTTCGACCGTTTGATGTTTCCTTCGCCCGTTTTACCACGTTCGCCCAAACATAACCCAGGTTCGACCCTGGATTCTCTCCTTCGCACCTTCGATCGGTCGAAGGAGTCCAGGTTCGCCCCTGTTGTGCAAATTTTCCTAAAAACGCTTCAAACACATTCAAGACGACTCGAAACATCATCAAACACAGCAGTCAAGCATGAATAACTTATCCCTACAAAACCCCATCGATTTCTCCCGATAATACGTCTATTTCAGCCCTTTCCCAAAATGGTAAGAATTATGGAAACGTCACAATCATGCATGGATTCTTTACCCAATTTGGAAACTTTTGAAATCGATCCATATTCAACTTAAAATGCTCAGTTTGTCGAGTGTTCGATTTCTCCTTATTAGTTCTATTGATCATAAATATCATTTATCAAATCTAGATTCGTTAAAACCCCCCAAAATACCCATAACATCACCATTTATCCAATCCTAACCCTAAACAACAAAAACCTAGCATCAATAACAATCCTATATCATGTTTCTATCATAGATACAGCAGCAATCATTGAACAACACATAACACCACATAATACACAATTTACATATGTTTATCATCATGAAGACCTATGTTTAAATGATAAGGTTTTGATTTAGAAAGATGTTTAAAAGGTTTTTAATCATGAAAACACCCTTAGAACAGATCCGGACAATTAGGGTTAGATGAAAACGAATTAAAATGCTTTAAAAAGGTTTAGGATCAAGAACACACCTTGGATTCTTGTTTAGATGTTGTAGATAGGTTAGATTATGAAAAAGAAGAGCAAAAACTCCTTCCTTAGTGATTAAAATCGTTTGAGAGTGTTTTGAGACGGTTAGGGTTTGTGAAATGGTGAAAAATGACAAAGTTTGGTATTTATACTAATCCTCCTTCGCCCCTTATCAGTGGTCGAAGGTGGCCTCCTTCGACCCTTTCACAGGGTCGAATGAGCCCTGTCCTGGTCGAAGGGAATTCTTTCAATTCCGCATCCCAGGTTCGCCCATTTACAAAGGGTCGAACCAAACAAAATTTCCTCCTTCGACCACTCGAAGTGGTCGAACCAGAACTCATGTTTACCTAGTTTTCCAGTTTGTCGTGTTTAACGCATTCTAACACATCTTAACACATGAGCATGCAACCTTAGTCTATGTTTAACATATTTAAACACGGATAATCATTTACACATCATTTAAACACATCTATGTATGTAATCCACCACATGACCCATAATCTACACATATACTTAATTAGTTCATGTAATGTCACCAACAACGGAACCCGGTACTAGTGTATTACCAAAACGACTCCCAATGATCCTCCAGATCATTGAACCCTGGACAATCCTAACTTGACCTGACTCAACTAACCCAGTTAAGTCCGTTTGTAAACGTTTCTCGCTAAGGTAGACTTAGATGTTACTAAAATGTTTAAGCCCAATATGCCGGGTGTCACATCATCCCCATGTTGAAAGAATTTCCGTCCCAAAAATTGCGCAAAGCCCCAAAATGAAAGAAACGAAAAGAACAGAACGAAAAGAAAATTACCGGATGTCACATCATCCCCACGTTGAAAGGAATCTCGACCCGAGATTCATTCCGCTTCAGTAGTAACATGCCTCGATTCAAACGCGCGTTTCGGAAAAAGATGAGGATATTTAGCTTTCATCTGATCCTCCCGTTCCCACGTGAACTCCGGTCCACGATTCGAGTTTCAACGAACTTTAACGATGCGGATTTTACTCCGACGAAGGCTACGAATCTTGTAGTCGAGAATCTCGACAGGTTCCTCCACAATGCGAAGACGATCATCAACCTTGATCTCCTCCAGTAGTACAATGAGAGATTCATCAGCCAAACACTTCTTCAAGTTAGACACATGGAAGACGTTGTGCACACTACCGAGCTCCGCCGGTAGGTCAAGTCTGTATGCCACCGGTCCAATCCGATCCAGGATTGCGAATGGTCCGACATAACCAGGGTTAAGCTTGCCACGCTTTCCAAAGCGTATGACGCCCTTCCATGGTGAAACTTTCAGAAGTACCCTGTCCCCAACCTAGAACTCCAAAGGTTTTCGACGGCGATCGGCATAACTCTTCTGACGATCCCGTGCAGCAGCCAAACGGTGACGAATCTGTACGATTTTCTCCGAAGTTTCGTACACAAGTTCCGGACCAGTGAGCTGGCTCTCGCCCACCTCGGCCCAACAAAGTGGTGATCGACATTTCCGTCCGTATAGAGCCTCGAACAGAGCTGCCTTGATACTAGAGTGATAGCTGTTATTGTAGGAGAACTCCACTAACGGCAGGTGGGTCTCCCAACTTTTGCCAAAATCGATGACACACGCCCGAAGCATGTCTTCCAAGGTTTGAATCGTCCGCTCACTCTGTCCATCAGTTTGCGGATGATAAGCTGTACTCATATCCAACTGAGTGCCCAAAGCCTTGTGTAGAGCCTTCCAGAAACGCGAAGCAAAACGAGAATCACGATCAGAGATAATAGAAACAGGCACCCCGTGCCGAGCAACCACCTCCTTAAGGTAAAGTCGAGCCAACCGCTCGAGTCCATCGGTTTCCTTAATAGGTATAAAACGTGCCGATTTTGTCAGCCGGTCAACAATCACCCAGATCATATCATAACCACTAGGCGACCTTGGCAGCTTGGTGACGAAATCCATCGTGATTCGCTCCCACTTCCATTCCGGAACCTCTGGTTGTTGCAGGAGACCAGACGGCCTCTGATACACCACCTTGACTTTAGCACAAGTCAAGCATTTGCTGACATAAGAAGCTATATCAGCTTTCATGTTCGGCCACCAATAAAGTATCTTCAAATCCTGATACATCTTATCGGAGCCAGGGTGAATAGAATACCGGGATTTGTGAGCTTCATCCAACACAAGCTCGCGCAATCCCCCGAACAATGGGACCCAAACACGTCCCGCAAAATAGTGTAAGCCATCGGTCCTGAGTTCAAGAAGCTTGTCAGCACTGTGCATAGTCTCAGCCTTAAGGTTTTCCTCCTTCAAGGCTTCCAACTGTGCAGAACGGATTCGGTCAGGCAACGACGAATGAATGGTGAGCTGTAAGGCTCGAACACGACGAGGATTCGCAGACTCCTTCCTGCTCAAGGCGTCCGCCACAACGTTCGCCTTGCCAGGATGGTATTTGATAGCACAGTCATAATCGTTCAGGAGTTCAACCCAGCGACGCTGCCGCATGTTCAACACCTTCTGGTCGAAAATATGCTGAAGACTCTTGTGATCGGTATATACTTCACACTTGGTACCGTACAAGTAATGTCTCCAGATTTTCAACGCAAAGACTACCGCACCCAGTTCCAAGTCATGAGTAGTGTAATTTTTCTCATGAACTTTGAGTTGACGAGAAGCATAAGCAATAACCTTCCCGCGTTGCATCAACACACAACCGAGACCACGAATAGAAGCGTCACATTACACAACGAAGTCATCCGTACCCTCAGGTAAAGATAAGATAGGTGCAGAACAAAGTTTAAGCTTCAGCATCTGAAATGCTGATTCTTGTGGTTCATCCCAGTCGAACTTTCAGTCCTTCTGGGTAAGAGTAGTGAGGGGTTGAGCGATCTTCGAAAATCCCTCAATGAAACGACGATAGTAACCCGCAAGACCTAGGAATTGCCGCACCTCAGATGGCGTCTTTGGTGCTTACCAGTCTTTAATAGCTTCGATCTTAGCCAGATCGACATGAATTCCCAGTTCATTCACCACATGTCCTAGGAATTGAACTTTACGTAACCAAAAATCACACTTTGAGAACTTAGCATACAGCTGCTCCTGTCTCAAAAGTTCCAAGACCAACCGTAGATGTTCCTCATGATCCGCCTTGTTCTTGGAATAAATCAGAATATCATCAATGAACACGATGACGAACTTATCAAGGTAAGGTTTGCAAACGCGGTTCATTAAATCCATGAACACCGCCGGTGCATTAGTGAGACCAAAAGGCATGACCAAGAACTCAAAATGGCCATAACGAGTGCGAAAAGCAGTCTTCTGAATGTCAGCTTCCCTGACGCGCAACTGGTGATAACCGGACTGTAAATCAATCTTCGAATAGTAGCTGGAGCCCTGGAGCTGGTCAAAGTGATCATCAATGCGAGGAAGAGGATAACGATTCTTGATGGTCACTTTGTTCAGCTCACGATAGTCAATACACATGCGAAGACTTCCGTCCTTCTTCTTCACAAACAAAATAGGAGCTCCCCACGGGGAAGAACTCGGTCGGATGAAACCCTTTTCCAAGAGTTCCTGCAACTGGCTAGACAACTCTTGCATCTCGGGAGGTGCAAGACGATACGGAGCTCGGGCAATAGGAGCTGCGCCCGGAGTAAGATCAATACCAAACTCAACCTGACGATGGGGAGGAAGACCAGGCAAATCATCAGGAAACACATCAGGAAATTCACAAACCACCGGAATATCCTCGATCTTCTTCTCATTGTTAGTAGAAACGTTAACAAGTGCCAGAATGGCCGAACAACCCTTCCGAAGGTACTTACGGGCTTTCATGCTAGAAATGATACTCAGCGGAGCACCGCTTTTCTCGCCATGAACCGAAAAAATCTCTCCATCAGGGAGAGGGATCCGAATAACCTTATCGAAACAAACGATCTCCGCACGATACAACGATAACCAATCCATGCCGACAATGACATCAAAACTACCCAGGGGTACCGGCATAAGGTCAATGGGGAAAGACAAACCCGACAGTTCCAAACGACATTCCCTAAGGGTGTGTGTCGCTTCGATTTTCTTACCATCAGCCAATTCTATTAAGTACTTAGCCTCTAAAGGTGTGGGTACTATATCTAGCAATCGACTAATATCCATAGATACGAAACTCTTATCGGCACCAGAATCAAACAAGACAGAAACATAGCGATCATTAAGAAGGAACGTACCGGTAACTGTGTCTGGATCCTACCTAGCCTCTGCAGATCCAATGACGAAAGCACGTGCAGTCCTGCCTCCGCCGCCGTTGTTCCCGTTACCGTTCCCGTTCTTCCTATTGTCGCCCTGTTTCAGCTTGGGACAATCACGCTTGAAATGTCCCGTGTCACCTGAGCAGCAGGAGCAGGAGTAGGGGTACGAGCCTGGGCCGACGGAAGTGTTGCCCTGCAATCCTTAGCCAGGTGTCCAAGCTGGTTGCACCGATGACAGCGTGCCTTATCACAGTTCCCCGAATGATGGTAACCACACCGGTTACACTTGGGATGCTTCCCGATATACCCACCTGTCTTCTGCCCCGAAGACGATCCAGACGAATCAAACTTCTTTGCCGGCTGAGACGGCGCCGGTACGACACTCTTCCCCATACCATCCCACTTCCTCTTGTTCCCCTCAGTAACTTTCACAGCAGCACCCTTGGGTGGCAAAACACCTTCTGCCACCTTCAGGTTAATCATCCGATGAGCTGATCGGACAACTTCAGCAATAGTGGGAAGATTCCCAGCAGCCACCAATCCAGCAATTTCCGGCACTAGCCCAGACATATAGTGTTCAATCCTCCTATACTCGGGTGTGTGCAAGTCAGGGCACAACCCCGCCAGCTCATTCCTCCTTACGGTGTACTCTTCGATCTCCGACCCAACCATCTTGTAGCTCCATACTTCATGTTCCAACTTCTGTACCTCCTCCCTCGGACAGTATTCACCTCTCAACAGCTGTACAAACTCCGCCCAAGGCATAGCAATAGCCTCCCCCAATCCCATGTTCTGAGTGGTAGCATTCCACCACGACAGTGCAGGCCCCTCAAATGTCGCAGTAGCATACTTCACCCGGTCCCCAGCAGGACAGTTACACATAACGAACACAGACTCAACCTTCTCCAGCCATCGGAGCAGTCCCACCGCTCCCTCAGTTCCAGCGAAGTTATGGGGCTGACAGTCCCGAAACTTCTTATAAGAGCACTGAGGTGGAGGTGGATTGGCACCCATACCTGAAACACGGTATACGAGTAAAACACAAACGAAAGGACATGAAACTCAACAATGAGGCAAAGTCGACAGAAATCAACTCACCACCCATGGCATTAATCCCAGCCTGGAAATTAGCCATAGCCATGTTCACTTGCTGCTGTAGCAAGTTGTTCAGTTCCGCTTGGGTCATGTTGATGTTACCACGACCACCGCCTACAGCACGACCACCGCCGCCAGCACGGCCACCGCCGCCACCACGATGTCCACCACCGCGAGCGCCAGACATGATCTAACAAATCAAGAAATCGAGGGATTCAGATTCACTTCTAGTGTCAACCACTAGAAATTTACAAGAGTTAACCTAGGGACAAATCCAGGACTATACATCCAAATTCGAAGTCTATCGGGATTTTCATGCATTCCAGTTTATTATTTCGTTTGCACCCGAAATGATAAACTGCTCTACATGGTCCTCCAGATGTACCCCTAATCCAGACCCCAGTCACCGAATATCGTCGCCTAGTAACGTGTTACGATAGGTGCAAGTGTAAGAAGGCATGTGTGTGCTAGAATCAACAAATCAACCCCTCCTTCTTCAGTCCAGAAGAAGAAGACAAGAGTAGGTAAAAACCCAAATAAAAGCGGATGATGTAACAGAGAAGTATGATGATGATGTAAGGACACCCCGACAACGTTAGTACGTATCCCACTAATAGACTCAAAGTATGTGACCGTCTAGTGTGTGCGACTCGGCTATAGACCAGACTCTACATGCAGTCCTAGTTCATTATAACCATTGGCTCTGATACCAATCTGTCATACCCTCAAATTACCACTTGCAGAGTTTTACCGCGAGGCGCATGACAAACCAGGATCCAAGTCAATGATCACAATAAACAACTCTATATGAAGATTCATGACATTCAAAAAGACATAGTTTTCATAAACTTAAAACCAGTAGCGGAAGCATTAATCAAGTTACAGACCATAGACCAAAAGTACCAAGTGTTATTACAAAACATGAACTAAACCTAGACGCCAATGCAGACTCGTGCGCCTAGTTCCATTCGTTGCTACCTTAGCGACCTGAGAAAAACATGCCAAAAAGACGTCAACATATAATGCTGGTGAGTTCACAGGTTTTGTTCAATATGTTACCAAGTGTTACCGAAATGTTACCATGTCCATACTATATCAATGTTACCAAGTACGCTAGCTAGGCGTGTGTTTTGTTACTACTACGATTGGAAAACCGTTACTAGACTGTTACCATGTGTTCAGCCCGATGTGTTGTAGCCACGCTACGAGTGTTACCAGTTCGAGACAATATGCACCCGCCCGGCCCTCCAAGCCGTCGAGTGGGGTTTGTCAAGCCCAATAGATCTATCCACATTTCCCCCGTTGTGCATCCCCGCACATTCATGGTTTCCCCCGGGGCTTTAAAAGATCGTATAGTACACAAGTTTAAACCATAGTATGACATATGTTACCAAAATAGTTTAGCGCATGTTTTCTCCCCCAAAAGTTTAAGCAGTAAAAGTGGGGCAGTGAGCTCACCTTAAGTAGCGTTCTTCGATTACAAGTAAAAATGCTAAGCCCTTGATAATCCCTCTACCGGAGATCTATCAAAATGTTCACATAAGTGTTCCGACTAATAACCATAAGGTTATCTAGTCCCCGATTGTCCAGATCGTAACCAAGTATGTTTTAAAACGTGTTTAAATGTTTAACCGACACACTAGACCGACCCGACATCCCGTTGGTGACCCATTACCCTAACTAATCAAGTACACATAGATTACACACAAGGTTCAAGCATAAAACACTTAGTTTATATCAAAAATCTCATTTCTGCATCAGAACGGTCGAACCAGTCAGATTAAGTCTCCTTCGCCCGTTTTGTGTTTCGTTCGACCGTTTGATGTTTCCTTCGCCCGTTTTACCACGTTCGCCCAAACATAACCCAGGTTCGACCCTGGATTCTCTCCTTCGCACCTTCGATCGGTCGAAGGAGTCCAGGTTCGCCCCTGTTGTGCAAATTTTCCTAAAAACGCTTCAAACACATTCAAGACGACTCGAAACATCATCAAACACAGCAGTCAAGCATGAATAACTTATCCCTACAAAACCCCATCGATTTCTCCCGATAATACGTCCATTTCAGCCCTTTCCCAAAATGGTAAGAATTATGGAAACGTCACAATCATGCATGGATTCTTTACCCAATTTGGAAACTTTTGAAATCGATCCATATTCAACTTAAAATGCTCAGTTTGTCGAGTGTTCGATTTCTCCTTATTAGTTCTATTGATCATAAATATCATTTATCAAATCTAGATTCGTTAAAACCCCCCAAAATACCCATAACATCACCATTTATCCAATCCTAACCCTAAACAACAAAAACCTAGCATCAATAACAATCCTATATCATGTTTCTATCATAGATACAGCAGCAATCATTGAACAACACATAACACCACATAATACACAATTTACATATGTTTATCATCATGAAGACCTATGTTTAAATGATAAGGTTTTGATTTAGAAAGATGTTTAAAAGGTTTTTAATCATGAAAACACCCTTAGAACAGATCCGGACAATTAGGGTTAGATGAAAACGAATTAAAATGCTTTAAAAAGGTTTAGGATCAAGAACACACCTTGGATTCTTGTTTAGATGTTGTAGATAGGTTAGATTATGAAAAAGAAGAGCAAAAACTCCTTCCTTAGTGATTAAAATCGTTTGAGAGTGTTTTGAGACGGTTAGGGTTTGTGAAATGGTGAAAAATGACAAAGTTTGGTATTTATACTAATCCTCCTTCGCCCCTTATCAGTGGTCGAAGGTGGCCTCCTTCGACCCTTTCACAGGGTCGAATGAGCCCTGTCCTGGTCGAAGGGAATTCTTTCAATTCCGCATCCCAGGTTCGCCCATTTACAAAGGGTCGAACCAAACAAAATTTCCTCCTTCGACCACTCGAAGTGGTCGAACCAGAACTCATGTTTACCTAGTTTTCCAGTTTGTCGTGTTTAACGCATTCTAACACATCTTAACACATGAGCATGCAACCTTAGTCTATGTTTAACATATTTAAGCACGGATAATCATTTACACATCATTTAAACACATATATGTATGTAATCCACCACATGACCCATAATCTACACATATACTTAATTAGTTCATGTAATGTCACCAACAACGGAACCCGGTACTAGTGTATTACCAAAACGACTCCCAATGATCCTCCAGATCAATGAACCCTGGACAATCCTAACTTGACCCGACTCAACTAACCCAGTTAAGTCCGTTTATAAACGTTTCTCGCTAAGGTAGACTTAGATGTTACTAAAATGTTTAAGCCCAATATGCCGGGTGTCACGGACAGGGCATGAGTTCTCTAGTGATCATTAAAAAAAGTTGGCAGATAATAATAAAAAACATGCCATCAGCTTACTTTCTAATAATAGTTATCCTAGAGCATCGATCATGCATACTTTGCACTAACCAACCATAAAGTTGTTATGTTTTCATTCTTTCATTTTAACATTGCTAGCTTGTCGCTCTCTGGTCCATATCTTGGATTTATTGCAGCAAAGTTACAAGTTCTTTAGCATGTCCTACAGAGAAATCCTACAAAGGGTATCATTTTAGTGGTAGATGGCAAGATGGGTGACGTGTGCGTAACTATACATATTTTACAATGGATTTTAACACACGTTTTTGCTTTAATATTTATAAAAATGGTTTCGACCTTTATATTAAAACACACACACTAGGGCAAGTGTACCCTGTCATATATGTAGTAAGTACAGATAAGAACCAAGTATCGATCCATGGACGCGCGCGGAGCAATTGTACTAAAACTCTGTCCCCGATTTACCAGTAGGAAAAGATAAGTTTGAGTTTTGTTTAAAACTAAATTAATTCTAAAACATGTAAATAACTTAACTACGACTCCAAATAGAAAATATAACTATATAAACTATATTACGCCAATCCTAGCATGTTATCTAAATATAATAAGTAATATAGGCGCGTGATCAACATTCCCATTTTCCGACAGTTAGTGTCCCTTTCGGGCATCCTAACATGACAACTATACAGAAAGCTAACACGAATACACACGTTAACCGCTTCAAGTCGTTCATTAGCGAGCAGCTGATATAATCTCACGCAGATCTTCTAAAGATAAGTTAGTCATCCGTTAAGAGTATTCTAACCTCACTAATTTAGGGAAGCGATACCGAATACACAACACAGCCACCTAAACTAGCATAAAGTAGAGCATTTCACAACCTATTCCATTTTACCAACTTTGACCCCAGATCTACTTAGATCGCCATTTTTACCAAAATAACTACCAAAGATCATTAACCGTGTCAAAGACTAGTAACGGCACCATTAGGCTTTTTAAACCCTTTTACGTGCCGGTAAGCATTTTTAACCGTTATTCGACTGACTTTAACCAAACCAATACCCGGTTACAGTTTCATGGCATAAACTATTTAACAAGTTAACTAGTCTACTACCGGACGATTAAACGGACGGTTTTTCAACATGTATCCGCCTAACACATTCGACAATCGCTAAAGTCATTCAAATACAGCTACAAATCCATCAACAACGAAACCAGGTTGCGCTATGATCATCAAGATCTAATACGTGAAAAACGCCAAATTTATACAAAACATGATTACATACTAAACGATTGTTTTACGTACTAAATACTATTGTTCTTGCCCGTAGGCGTACGAATAACTATAATAACATCAAAATAGCATACAAAAATCAGATTTGAATCATAAAAAGCTTCAAGGATCAAACCATAAGAATGCTAAAGAGATGGATCGGATGATGAAGGATGGAACGGATGGACTTCCGAGCTTGTTAAACGGCTTTCCAGCAGCTTGGATCGTCCAAAAATCGCCCAGAAAAGCTTCCCTCAAGACCCAACCATTGATCAGTGGGTTCTGCTCTGCTTTTATAGAAATTTTGATCTTTGGCACGGCCGTGCGCATAAAGTGCACGGCCGTGCACTTTAACTTTTTGAGTTGACGTGCAAGTGGGCAAGTGGTTGGGTGATTCCTGAAAATATCTTGATTTTTGGCACGGGAGTGCCATCAGGGCGCACGGCCGTGCTGATCTTGATGTTGCCGAGCACAAGGGAGTGCACTGCCTGGTGCGCTTGGCCGTGCAGGCTTGTTCCCGAGCTGATGTGACCCGCACGGGAGTGCACAGATTTGGCACTCCCGTGCACAACTTCCAGACTTGGTCAATTTTGTAGAAGTTGTCCGTCTTGTCCGTTTTTAGCCCGGTTTCTTCGACTTTGTCTTCGAGGCGCCGTTTAAGACCTGAAATAAATATATGAAGCGGTTAAGTACCGAATTCGTGCAATTATGGTCGAAAACGCGTAATTTGGGAGTTTAATCGGGGATTAAAATATGTATATTTTAACGTATATCAATGGGCGGGTCAAGAGGGCTGGGTAACGGATCAAAATTGGCAATGACAATGGCATTAAGGAGCTAAGGAGGTGATAAAGATTTATAGACAGTTGAATACATAATAAGAGTGCTCACGATTTGGTGGCTAGACCCGGTTTGAAATTTAAAACCAATCAAACCATTCGTTCAACCTTTATTATTTAAGTAATAAAAGAAGTTTTTACTTCAGCGAAAAAGTTCATCAATACCACCAAACCAGATCGTCAACACATTTGACATCTTTAATGTACTAAATTAGATTATATAATTCATTTGATGAAAAAGAAGTATTTCATAACCAAAATTAGCATTCATGTTACATGATTTTAAGTGTATCCAAGTCAACACTGACATATTTTGATGGAAACAAAAAAATAAAAAATTACAATTTCATGAGATAGGCCCAAAAGTTCTAATACATTTTCAATCAGTTCTAGAAGTTTATTCAGAAACTCCTTGCAGTTTGACTTGGGAACATCTCGTGAGTCGTGACAACCACAGAGAGCTAGATCTACCATCATTATATAAATAATAGATAGATGTTCTTTCTTTTTAAATCTTATAGACTCTATATATCAGGAAACATATAAGTTGTTATCTAACCTCAAATAATGCCTCCATTGCAATATAACAGTCTTCGACTTTGGAATCAAAATCACACTCAACATGCCTAGCTATCATACATTCCTGAAAGAAGATAGTAAACAGCCTCACAAACATTACCATACATTCGTGAAAGATCTAATAAAGAAACTATTCAGGGACTTTAATCAGCTCTTCCAGTCACAAATTTGTAGAATAAATTTTTGAAATTTTCATGGAAAGATAAAATGTTACATAAACTAAAAGTGATAAGCCTTTAAAAGTTTCATTTTGCATTCGAAAATCATTCTCGTTTTTAACGAGAGCTAATACGGTTTGGTTATGGTTCTAGCTATGATTCAGTTAACCGCTTAAAACCTAACAACCAAAATTTTCAGCGAATACTGAAATAATTCAACTTGTTTATAAAAAAATATTTTTTTTTCACTCAAATTTAAAAGAACAAACATAGTTACTACTTAAAAGTTAACAAGCTGAAATAACGTTATTGTTACTACTTTTTTTTAACACCAAGCATCCCGCGTATGTAAAGCTCTCGCCTCACACCTCAATGTGTCTCGAAGTTTTTAAATCAAGGTCTTTACCACATTATTAACCATCTTCTTTGTCATTTGTTGGAGGTTCAAGGACACTCAAAGCATTCCTTTCTATTTTCACCTCCACTCCATTCTTCAAACCAAAAAAAATCAAATATGTTGACCTTTTTTGGTCAAAGCTGTAAAAGTATTATATAATTTTGAAAGAGGGTTAAAGAAGTCTTACAGATGTTATGTGACTTCCTTTTAAATCCCAAAATTGACCACTTCAGCTCAATAAAAATGGCAACCAGCGCAACGATGCATGGCAACAAACAATGAATGTACATGAAGCGGGGCACATTCAGAGTGAGGAAAATGATTAAAAAAGAGCAACAAATTAGACTCGTCTCTAGTACATGATGCTGGCATAACTAATATGTTACTTATATAACGGTCTAA
Source organism: Ambrosia trifida (assembly GCA_028751855.1). Taxonomy (NCBI): domain Eukaryota; kingdom Viridiplantae; phylum Streptophyta; class Magnoliopsida; order Asterales; family Asteraceae; genus Ambrosia; species Ambrosia trifida. The sequence continues at coordinate 11,571,209 of CM054126.1, read as the reverse complement.
TAATTAAAATATGATATTACCTATATGTTAATTTTCAAACCTCCATGAATAGTGCTAAATGGCATGTGAAGGGGTAGGGACCCAAAAGCAAGCAGAACAGCGAGTCACATTCAGAGTGAGGAAAATGATTAAAATCATGAGTCGCCATTAATACAGCGAGTCACATCAATCGACAGGAGGTGACAAGTGTCACCTGCAGCAGTCCATCACGCCGTCAACAGTCATTAATGACTGACGGCTGACGCCTAAAATCCCTAAAACAATCATGACAGGGAGGATGAAAGGACGCATACAACGAAACGATTTCCAACACACGAGTGTTAAGACAAAATAACATTGTTTAATACAAAAGCATGCAAATAAAGTAATAAAATTCATAACACTCAATCCTCCCCAAAGTCAACACGGTCAATAAAGTCGTCTTCCGCATCATCGTTAGGCGGAACAGATGAGGCGGCCACATCTGTAGGAGCGGACGAGGTACCCTCACCGCGAAGTGCCGCCGCAGTGCGAGCGGCCTCTTCCTGAACTTCCTTCTCTTTCTCAGTTTGTAATTCCTTATCCGCCTCCTCAAAAGCGGCCCGAAGCAGCCGCACCCCATCCGGCGACTTCACGCATTCCGCTATCACATCCATCACTGGGAACGAGAGCTCGTCATACGCGACGACCTCCGCGTCATACTCCGCCTCCGCGTCAACTTCACGATAAGGATTATCCTCCAATGGACGCCCGCTAAGACAGAAATCAAAACCTTGCTTGAAGCCAAGAACCGCACCAAACTGCTTTGATTTCTCCAACAAACGGGCAACAGCCTGGACAAGGGCTGGCTCTTCCCACACGCGGGTAAACACCTACAACCAGAAAGGATACACACATAAAAGTAAAATAGAAAGAAGAGGAAACAACACAAGGTGGGAAAGAGACTGCCAGTAAAACATACCCCTTGTAGCCCAACAGTCATCAGCCAGTTCACATCTCCTAACGCCTCTTCATAGCTCGCCCGAGCAACACGCAGGGATTCCCGGGCGTAGTCGCGGGAAGTAGTGAGACCTTGGACGTCAATACCTAGAGTTTTCTTCTCATCACGAAGAACATCAACTTCCTGCTTCAACAGAGCAACCTCATTTTCCAAGGCCGACACCTGGGTTGCCTGGACCAACTCTGCTTCCTCCTTCTGCGCCAAGGCAGCACGCGCAGCCGCAGTTTCAGATTTTTCTTTCTCAAGCTCAGACGTTCGCGTTTCCAAGGCCCCCTTAAGGCGGTCCACCTCGTTTTCCAACCCCCGTGCGCGGTCGCGCTCTTTAGCTATAAGAGCATTGGTGGCTTCGCACGAGGCTTTCCATTCCTGGAAGGATTTGGCATGACGTTCCTCAGAGGATTTAGCCTGGGCCAAAGCATCAGATAAGGCCTTGGACTGAGCAACACAATCTTTGTTGTGCTTGTCAAGCACATTCTTGAACGCCGCTTTCCGCGCTGCCAGCTCTTCCTCAGCTTGCCTCAACCCCTGAAACCCGCGGCGAACTTCACTTAACGTAGCGGCAGCCATGGCCAGACCGGCGGCACCATCTTGAAGAAGGGCCAGTCGATCTCACGAGGCAGTGTATGCCCGCTCCGCCGGAGGGATAGAGCCCAACAACCATTCTTCACAAGTATCAATCTGGAAGAAGCGGCCATCCTCACGGACAGACCAGTCAGGACGGTACACCGGGCCCGTCGCGGCATCCAGCCTAAGCCCGCCAGATGCAACCCCCGTAGTATATGACTTTTTGGGATTGCTACCACCCGCGGACGCAGTCCCCTTGACTGACCCACCACCATCACTACCACCCGCCGACCCGCCGCCCGATGATAAATCAACGTACCCAGCATCCTCAACAACACCGCTCGAAAACATGGTTTCATGTGGGTTTTGCCCACTGCCGGGTGACTTCGAATGCAAACCCACGCCACTATCATCTCCAATCTCAACACCCTTGCCCTTCTCTTGTTCCCTACGCCTAACCTCCCGAGCTGTTGCAGCCTCCTTGTCATCCGGGGCCCGAGCGTCCTCCTGTGGGGGAGGCTGCTGCCTAACCTCGGCCCCACTAGGCCGCTCGTCAACCCCACCCTGCGTCGTGACCGGAGGACTAATGGGAATGGAAGATCGGGGGCCAGACACGTCAGACAATTTGGGCCCCCAGGGAAAAGCCGAGATACCCCTACAAGGACAAAAATGTCAGATAAAGAGGCCACAAAACAAAAACAGAGTCAAGCACGAGGTTATACCCGGATTGACTTCCTTCACGATTTTCGAGGCCAGACGAGGCCGCTTATGGGACACCCCCAACCGGACTTTCAACCCCGACGCGGAAGAATCCCCCTCAGGCACCTTCCGCTTACTGGAGTCCATCATGTGAACAACATCCCGCAGCCGTTTCCCAGCACCATAACCACCGCTACCCGCATCCGCGCCAGGTCGACTCGTCTGGGGTGGTGTGTCGGACACTTCAACATAGTCCACACCCTCTTTGGCAACGCCAGACGCGGGCGGCTGCCGAGAAGAACCACTACCATGGCCAATACCTGCACGAGCCCGACCCCGGTGAGACAACGAGAAAGACTCATCCTCAACCTCGTCGTCAGAGACAGACGTAATATTAACCCCGGCAGCGGAAACCGCTTTCCGAGGACGAGGATTGACGGGAACATCACCTGGAATAAGGGCATGCCCAGGAAAATCTCTCACATTCACCGCCATGAAATTTTTAAGTGTTAGCTCCACGAGCGGCTCCTCATCCGCACGGAGCGGCTCCCAACGAAATTCACCTTCAACACCCGCCACAATGGAATAAAAACAGCTTGTTTCTGTAAAACAGTAGATAAGTCAAATGCACAAGGTCAACAGGCAATAGAACAACGCAAAGAGCAAGAACAGTCATACCTTTACCGCCTACGTAGAAGTGCGGGTTCTGATCAGCCCTACAACCCACGCGGCTGACACCCGCCATCAACAGGGCCTCCGGCCTTACATTGGCCATATCAATGGATGTAACTTGCTCGGTAATTTTGTCATACCAGTCAAAATCAGCATAATTAACAACCGGAAAATCTTTTAACTTGGCCTTGGCAGACACGGCCAACCACTGCAACGACACCGGGACAACCCCTTGTCGGATGAAAAAGAACTTGGTTTTCCAATCGTGCATGCTGCGCGGTGGTTCGTTACCAACGGGCTTAATCCGGCTACGTTGGGCAAACGAGAACCACTGCGGACCCCACGGGTGAGCCGATAAAAGGCATTGAACATCTCGAAAGTCGGCTCCACCCCCTGAGAACGGCAGACAAACTCAAAGTGAACCATCCGGGTCATACCCAGAGGGGTCATTTGAGTCAAATACATACCGTACCGGAGAAATAAGTCACACACAAAACGAGTCGCTGGTAATCGGAAACCAGCCAACTCGAAATGGGCAGCATACAAGGCCATCCTGTCAGGCCCAGCATCGAGAACTGTCTCTCCGTCCGACGGCAAAACCGGACCCCAACTGGCCGGAATTTCATAGAGTTCAAGAAATTGCTCGAATGACTCTCTCTTCCATTTGATAGGAGCATCAGACATACAAACGGCCTCCTTCTTCCCCCTAACGTCAGCTTCGGCCATCTTCGATTATAATAAACTGAAACGAAATCTCACAGAACTCACAAACAGTGACGGTTGACACAAGGGGATTAGGAAGAAACTCAGGGAAAACAATGGAAGAAAAATAGACAAATGAGGCTAAGAGCACTATTTATACCCTAAGCATTAATTACGGTGGGCCAGGAAAACACTGCCAAGCCCACCATCCACACGACACGTGGCCCACTACACCGAAAATCGAGCCACGCGCCGCGCGTAAAGCACACGCGTCTGACACGGTTAACCCAAAAGTCACCCACAAGTAACTGACGGGACAGCAAAACAGTCGCGGCAGACAGAGAGTCTGTCACTTCAACCGTCAAAGCAACTGCCATAATGACAACTTTTCGAATTTCCCCCCAAAAGAAAATGATCTCCGAAATCCAACATCAAACATCATACTAAAGGCGGACAATCACCCGCTCGCGATACAAAATATGTATACCGCCTGACGTAAACCGTAACAACCCGCCAATATACATAGCCCGCAAAGTGCAACAACCCGCAAATATCAAAAAACACGGCATAGAAGCTCACACCCTCTTTTTAATCAGTCCAACGACCCTCACACTCGTGCTGCACACAACCGAGAGCCTCGCTGGACTAGGGGGACTTGAAGGGGTAGGGACCCAAATTCACTCGGGCCCCTACCCAAAACTAAAAAGGCCAAGACATAAGAACAAGGGCTCTAAGCCCAAGTAAGCCCAACTAGGGGCAGGTAAACTCGCGGGACCCGTACGCGGACTATACGGCTAATCGGCGGGAATAACTCGTTAAGCCCCGCGGGTTACTACCCCGAGCAGACACGTGGCAGCTGCACACTTGATCGTACAATAAAGCACGATCCAATGAAGGCCCAGCGACGTGAGACAAGGAGCATGTTGCACGATCGACCAGCAGGGGACGCACACGTGTCCAATATCAAACCCGCGGGAGACAGGCAGCACACCTCACGCACTGATTAGCCAATCAGAATACACGGGACCACCTCAGTGAAGATCTCCACTAACGAAAGCCTACAGAGGGGACAACAGTACATATGAGGACCAATCATATCGACCCAGGCCTGCAACTAACCACATGACGACACGTCATCAGGACAGGTACAACCATCCTCTGTGATTTCCTACCTGTCACACAACATCTCCTGTTGGGCCTAACTATGGGCCGGTGTGGAGGCAAACCCTTAACTGGGCTTTGGCCCACTGGGTAAGTTAAGGGTGAATGTCAAGGTCCGTGTGGAACCTATTTAAGGAGGACTTCGTCTCCTTGAATAGGCCATTCAGAAAACCCCTGGAGAACACACTATGACCGACCACGTTTTTGTGTCTGCTAAGTAGAATCCTCTGGATTCGAGGCGGTCGCCCCACACCGGAATATTGTCTTTTTCAGGTTTCCATCGTAAAGAAGTCATCCATCCTTGCGAAGGATCTTCCTTGCAGGAGCAGATCGTTCATACTGACCCTTAGGTGAACATTTGTTTCTTCAGCATGCTTGTAATTTCACCGGATTTTAGGGACAGGACCGTCATTTGTTGCCTTGCTTGTATCCCACCCTGCTCTCTCTCCTATCAACTCGCTTGCTCTCTCTCCCCTCTCCATCTGCTTTTTTTCTTGCTCCTCTCAACCTGCTCTATTTCCCCTTCCGCCGCTGCATCTCCTTCAATGATTCCTGTACCGCCCCTTGATCGATTCACCTCCACTGCCTCGCCTGCCACCCCCAACCAGCACCACGCATCTCTTTCTCACTCGATCTCCCTCCCTCTCTCTCTCTCTCTCTCTCTCTCTCTCTCTCTCTCTCTCTCTCTCTCTCTCAGTTCACCTCCACTGTTTGACTCCACCGACTGATATCTGCTTTTTGAGGTGCGAAGAAGACGACCCAGCGACGACGTTGGTTGGTGTTGTTCTCGGATCAACTGTTTGTTCAGTCACGGTTTCGCCTCCACCGGTGCTAGATCCGTCAAGATCTGGTACATGCAACACCAATGAAGTGGTTTCCGGTGGAAACCCTAAGCCACCGAAGCTTCCTGATGGTGCTTTTAAGTGGCGTCAGCGGTAACATACTAACATCGGAGACGGTGTGGTGTCTTGGTGGCGGCGACAGTCATGTTGGAAGGTGCTGGTGGTTACCGGGGGAAGTGGTGGTGGTCACGGAAAGAGAAGTAGTGGATTGATTTTGGTTTTGGATTATGTTGGCGTTTTTAGAGAAAGGAGGTAGTTTTAGCAAGAGAAATAGAGAGGTTGTGCAGGTTAAGTTGATAACCAACTAGGCGTGCAGACTCTGTTTGTAGTGATACAATTTTCTGGTTTTGTTTTGAGAATATCTCCATAGTTAGCGAATGCATACAATTTTTCTCTGTTTATTGAATTGTCAAACTTTAATGCTGTCAGATCTAATTGAGATTTTTTATTTGTTGAGGAATGAGGAACTTTATAAAATCCACATATGCGAACGTTAGTTAGCGAAATATTCTTCTTTTACTATTTACATCACAAATGCACATAGTAATAGTTTGAGAAGATCTATCAATTTTTGTGAATTTTATTTAGAACATAAAACCAAATTTGTGAATAATGTTTAGCAATTCCAACGATAAATCAAGTCCACAACATTCCTACGTGTGAATAATGGTGTGAATAATCTTTGTAGCAAAACTTAAACATTGATTTATATATATATATATATATATATATATATATACTAGCAGGAAACCCGCGCGATGCGGCGGCAGCGGCAATTTAGATCAGGATTCTCAAAATTTTTTTGTTTGTTTATCAATCATCTAGTGATATATTATACAGCACGATAGAAAGTTAATCAAACTGTTTAATCACATTCCGTTACATTGCTCGACATGAGATTTACACGGTGAAGTGATCATTCTATATATAATTGCTGACCTGTAAAAACTATATGACATACATGTTGTTTCAAATATCAAATTGTGACACTTATTTTTGTTTACAATCTAGAGTAGCTTAGGCTTTGGGGTGTGGATTGGTGAGAGCCTTCGGTGGGTGAGGTGGAGGGCATCCCCGTCGGGACCCCCCCCCCTCCCGAGTTCCCTTCGGTGCAAACGGTGGATTCCCACTTATCTCCCCGATCATTTGTTTCAATATAATATTAATATTATATTTTTTTTATTCTTCTCTTTAAAAAAATATTATAAAGAGGACAGGGGAAGGTGAGGGACGGTGGTGGGGTTGGTGCAGGTGGAGCACGTCACCGGAGAGAGCGAACGGGGAGGGGGTACCGGTGCAGAAGGTGGCGTGTGTATGAAGTTTGGAGAAGATGAGTTTGGAAAGAGAGAGAGAGAGGGGGGGTGGGTGTTTGTGTGTGTGTTATCATTTGTTTGTTTGTTTGTTTTTTGTTATATATTAGAAAAAGAAGGGGGAACCATTTTCGTTGGGGGGGGGGGGAGGGGGAAATGACGTGACGCTGATGTGGACAAGGGAGAGGGAAGAAGGAAGGGTTCCACACCCCATAACCTTATAGATTTTATATCCGACATGGATGCTTTGGAACTACACACAACCATCGGAGATATTCGACTCTACACAGTCATATTAATGGAGATGGTAGATGAAATAGAAAAAAAACTGGAGAGAAATATAACATTTTTTAAAAATATTGTTGTAGTTATATGCTTATTCGGTTCTCTAACATATTGATGGTTATGAAAATAACGGTCTTCTATATTTTTATGCATAAATATATGAATTGATATATATCATTCAGTTTTGCAAATTCAGTTTGTCTTCCTACATCATTCCAAGGGGCGTAACAATATAAAGATGATAGTAATCGTAGATAAAATAAGCGTTAAGAATTTAGCAAACCTTAAGGGTTTTAATGTACTGACAATCATAATAACCGACATGACTATACAATTTTTGGGCATTGCCTCAAAATGTTCACAACTCTATTACAACTTATCGCATGCTGCATATTGAATTTATGAATCAAAAACACAAAGGAAGAAATGAGAATGCACACATACATGGGTCAACTTTTATAGTGTCATATAGCTCAGGAATGCTAACTTTTGTGACGCATTAACTTTCAACTTTTATAGTGTCATATACCTCAGGAATGCTAACTTTTGTGAAGCATTAACTTTTTTACTTGAACAGAAAGCATATCATGCTCATGTCTCATTTTCCCCAATAACGTCTCGACGATGAGCATCTCCTCTTTAAGATGGCCCATCTATTTGTTTAGCAATGTAAACGTCTTTGCCCTTCTGTCTATGCGAGCCTTGCTAATCTAAGCCGAGTCTGAAACTACTTGGATGGTTTGTGGTCTCATTAGCGACACAACAATGCTTATCTACACAAACCAAAAAGCAAAATGAACATCTTATTAGTCTCTACGGGTCAGGGAACTTGGGTAATGCGCTCGGGTGGTCAAAACTCAATATTTCCACTTTCAAAGTCCCTCCTAATTATTATGTTGTCAAAGGCACAAGAAGCATTGGCCTTGTCCCGAGCTTGGTCTACTGCATGTTGCACTTCTTTGACAACATAGGCTAATTATGAATCAACTCTTGCTTGACATTCGGGTTAAATTTATTTTAACCCAGTTCTAACCTGAACCATAATAACCATTTCTTGAAACAGGCCAATCTGATAGGGACCCATTTTAACAAGGGCCCGTTCTGACCCAAACTATAATTGACTATTTTTTAAAACGACTCGTTCTGAACCGAACCCATTCTAATCTCAACCTGTCTTGACCCGTCGCCCTGTCTGAATTATAATGACTATTTCCCATCCATTAACAAATATTATTGTAGAGGTAAAGCCATAAAAGAACGTTAATCATCTAATATTCACTGCATACGAGTAGCTTGAACAACCTGCAAACATCAAACAATCTTTTTAGTACAAACATTGATACGTGAATGAAGGTAGACATAAATACCTTAAATCATTAATGCAAACAATGGTGTAAGTATTAACTTAAAGCATGTTTGAGGCGCAACCCATGAAGTTATGTACCTGTTTGCACACAATGGCAGTTGTATGTGCGGTAAAAGACTGGTGTGAGAGCTGACCTAGAGCGGAGCTATTTGCACATAAGACGCATCACTGCTTCAAAGCCTTGAGGCAAATAATACACAAATAATAGTTGACAATTTGATGACATCAATCTTTCAATAGGGTCAAAATATTCACATTTTGAGCTGTTGAAAGAAATATGAAAATTGAGAAAATTATATCAGCTTATAATTATATCCTGGATGATTAGATATTCATATGAAACTGTTTATTAAAAGATAATTATATCAGCTTCAAGTTACAATAGTTAGTTTGAATGCAAATCCAACAACACATACGATTACACTTTTAGAGTATTTATTCATCCAAAAAAGCATATAAATACAATTTCTTTGGGAAACTTCGCATTTTAACTTTATCACAGATATATGAGAAGTCGAATATTAATGCGATTACTGAATCATACATAGATACCTGTTTCATCAGCATCATCAAATTCTGAATCAGTTTCAGATTCTAAATCAGAATCCCAACGATCTTTCTCGTCATCAAAGTCCCAAAGAACTCCTACTGGAGGAATCGTATTACTTCTTTGTGTCTGTCACTATCCTTTCTTCCGGATTTCATGCTTTGAAAAAAAAAGACCTTTTTAACATCAGCTATGAACCGGGATCCAAAAAAGAAAAAAGAAAGTTATGAATGGGTTAAACTACCAAATAGGAACACATAGTATATATAATTCAAGTCAAACTACATAGTCCATTTTTATTGAAAACAGTCGAACACAATTTTCATGCCGCTAGGCTCACTCACTATTAGAACCCTCATGACCATTTCATTTTAGCTAAGCCAAGCTGAAAAAATTTGATGACAAAAATAATAAACTATCAGTAAGCTAAACCTTAAGTTGCTTAACAGGTGAAAAAGTTGATGGCTTTAACTTCTAGTTAAATAATAGAATTACAAAATATAATGAATATCATGACACCATAGTAATGAATCTATTATACGAAGTCGGGACATAATAACTAAAGCATCCAAAGTAAGGGAATATACCAACAACTCAAGAGATAGTGTTCTTAGAAATGTTTTCCAGCAGTTGGTAGTCATCCTAGACTATTTTTATTTGCTTCAGCATATAAAATAATTTATCATTGTTGAGTGAAAACTATAACCAAACCAACATACTAACACACAAATTTAGAAATATGTCTTTATAAATACTTATTTTACTGAGAAAATCGAATGTAGAAATAAGGTTTTACCTAGTTCTTCAAACTTGAACGATTGTTCTCGGATCTTGGTTGCCTGAAAGTTGGCTTCTCTAAGAGCCACAGTCACTGTCGATTTGAAGTGGAGAAAAAAGAAATTATTGTTAAATTTGTTGAAAACTATCTGCTGAAAACTATAATAAATCATCAATTAATCACTGAATCAAGCAAATAGTCCAAGTACTCCTAAAACTTTACAAATTATCAAAAACAAAGTGAACCTACAAATCCTACTGATTTCTCATCTGATTCTTCAGACTTTCAAAACAGTCAGAAACAAACCTGCAAGTCACAAGCCTAACACCCCATAGACTGTTTTTTGGTTCAAAAGGAATAACCAAAAAGTATTTTTGGTATTAATTGTAAAAAACAAATGTCTTTTTAAAACCATATCTACAAAACAACGGTTATTTCCAAACAAACTCCAAACAGTATCACAAAACTGCAGACCCAGTGCGCATATGAATACAATAACTTCAACCGAATTGAAAGGGAGATGAACTTAAAAGGGCGGATACAGGGGCAAGAGGTGGAGTGACGACGTACATGCCATAAGTAGTAGCGGTTGACGACCCAAAGTAGTGGTAGTATAAAAAAGACGAAGAACTTATCGGCGTAACTGATGGAGTCCTGCTCTGACAATCCTAATGGTCCGTCGATTGTTGACCACTCAGGTTAGATAGATGGTGATGATATAAGGGTAGGGTTTAGGTTTAGGTTTGGGTTAGGGTCGGGGTTTATGAGGACGGTGACTTCCGATGGGATTAGAGAGATAGATCTGAGTGTCTGTTTAGGGTAGAGTTTTTATTGAACTTTAGGTGGTGAATATTTGTTTGTAATGATTTGGTTATACAGAGATTTGGTATGAGGGTTTGGATTGATGAGTTGGTTTATATCAGCCATTGGATGATGTGGATTTTAATGGTTGTGATTTGTTGATGGGTGATCCATTTGATAGCTAATCAACCAATGAGATGGAGATCAAACTCTGCTTTAAGGGTTTTCAAGAAATCTATCATAACCATGCTTTAAGGAGTTGTACATTATGTTTTATGAGTTGTACAACTCTTAAAATGTGGCAAATGACCATTTCTGCCCTTCCTATATGCTTATTAATATAGTATAGATATAAATAATTAATATATAGGATAATTATATGTTCATTTTTTACTTTTCATGTGGTGGTTGCTTTATCAAGACTTTAAAAATTGATGTGAAACAATTAGAAAAAAGAACGTTTAAATACTTGAAGAATCATCGTCCTGCTGAAATGCGTCACATATAGAGAATTAGATACCAGTTTAACCTAGGCGCAACGCGCCGTTTCGAATCCCACTAGTTTATATGGTTTTATGATTTAATTCATTTTGGGATGTACTCTCTCCATTTGGTCCATTTTTTAGCTATTATTTGTTTTGTGTTGTTGCTAGTTAGAGATGAGGCATAACAAAATTAACCCGCTTGTTGAGACGGGTCAAAATGGCAACCTCTGCAAAATTGAGCCGTTTTAATTTACTTGCATGTTGTCTTCAGGCAATTAAAAAATTGATTACCTAAGCTTTCATGCAATATTGATTATGTATGTTACATTCACCTTCTCTTTTGTAATCACCATCACATCACCAAATTAAAAAAAGGATCCATGTCTATTTTTAACTCGTTACCTAACCCGCTCATTTTGCCAATTCTACGCTACTGGAGAATCAATATGTATATAAAAAAATAAGGCTAAAAGGAAGTACATGTGAAGAGTAGGTTACTCACAGGAAGAATACCAAATGCTCCCAACCCCATATTTTGGATAGTATGCAGTATGCAGTATGCACATGCTCTAATTGTAACTTTATGATCTCTACTGGAAGTTAAAATCATTTAAAGAAATGGTTAAAAAAGATAGTAGGATGACTATAACAATCATATAAATTACAATTAAGGGTAAAAGAGCTTGTACGGTTGTTTCGACGTAACACACAAAATATATTAATGATAGTTTTTGCATAACTTGCATTCACAAAAACTATATATATGAGCATGTGCAAAAAAATAAGACAGGCACCATGTAGAGGCAATCCAGATGAAAAAATAATGAGACTTAACAAATTCATTTATTATTAGTATTATAGTGTTTTTCTGTGTTTTTTGCCAAAATGGAGGATTTTCCAACAACTTTTGTGTCTTTGGTGTATGTCAGAAACCCAATTTCAAAACTAGGACACCCGCAATCTGAGATTGCGGGACTAGTCCAAATGGGATGCCACCGTGGAGATTTTGCTGATGTTGGACGAGATGCTCAAGTCGAAGGAAGACGTGGAAATGGAAGGCACGAGCTGGGATGACATGGCAGACCCGCAATCTGAGATTGCGGGTGTCTGTCTCAACTTTTCAGTGGGTTTTGGCTCCATCTTGCTACATGTATACATTAATATTACTCTCGCAATTTAAGATTGCATGAGTGTAGGTTGGAATAGTGTTTTGCAGGCATATGGATTGGATGCATGAATCTTTATGGATTGGATGTATGAGTAGTGTTGCATGAGTGTAAGAGAATCAATTCTCTGATGGCAAATAGTGTCATGCTCCAACTCCAAGCAAACATCAAATCAAGAGTTAAAATCTGCTTGCAATATATATGACGATGATGTTTAGTGAAACCATAACTGAAACCATAACAATCTTCAACATACACAAAGCAAAAAAATTCACAAGCACAAACAAGTATCATCTTAAAAAAAAAAAAACAATGGCACACTTACACCCGGGTCCAAGAAACAACGAGCTTCTATGGCTGTAGCCACAACATCGTTCGGCTTATCTGTTCGAAGATGATGCTGGCCATGCCACAGAGCTTGATATTAGGCGGGGCGACCAGGCATTATTTTCTGCCATTAAAAAAAATCCGTTAAACCCCAATGTCGAAGAGCTGGTTAGAATGGCAGGCTTTGGTGGGGTTCTTGATGTTGGATACGTGCTTTTTGACCGTGGTTTGATAACCGCGTTGGTTGAAAGATGGCGTCCAGAAACTCACACGTTTCACCTATCGTTTGGTGAAACGACGGTGACTTTAGAAGACGTGAACGTGCTCTTAGGATTGCGAGTCAACGGTCCCCCATTGGGAGGACCAGAGGAAAAATGGTCATCCCAAGATAGAATACAACTAGTTGGGGGTTTGTTGGGCATAGATGAGGATGCGGGAATGTTTAGTGGAAATAATATTAAAACAAAATACCTTATAAACAAAATAAAAGAAGTTCTGCCTGAAGGGGCAGATATGAATCAGATTACACAAAAAGCACGTTGTGTGGTCTTGGTTATTGTGGGTAACACATTGTTTGCTGACTCTTCTAACGGTTTCACCTCATTGTCATTTTTAAGGCACCTTCAATCGTTAGAAAGATGTGCCCAATATAGTTGGGGGAGTGCTGCGTTGGCTTGTCTGTACCGAAATATGTGTAATGCCGTAGTCTCCACTGAGAAAACAATTGGAGGACCTATGATTATACTCCAGTTGTGGGCCTGGACACGAATCAGTGTACTATCCCCCAAGTGTTCAACCCGGTTGATGCCTGGAAAACCTTATGGTGCTATGTATGTATTTATCCATTACCTTTATATTATATAAAATAATTATTTGTTAAAAAAACTAAGTCGTTTGTTTTATTATTTTTTACAGCTCGAAAGGTAAGCACGAATTAAAGGAGGTTGCCTCGCGATCGTTAAGACAGATACGATCGCAATTACAAAATTTACATGCTGAACAGTTTATTTGGAGACCCTATGCACAATACATAGGGACATTGCCCCAAAGTTGCACAGAGGGGAGTGATTGTTGGCGCTCGGATTGCTTTCTTGTGTGGTTTCAGGTGGTCGAATACAACCAAGCTAGTAGGGTCATGAGACAATTTGGGTTACGTCAATGGATTCCTGATGGCATGCCCTGTACCCCCCAAGTCCACACTGAACTGCACAAAAAAACCCGTTCTGGCAGACCATACGAATCTTGGTTTGCGAACTTTCATAGCGAGTATGTGCAGTCGTGGAATGACCGAAAAAATAGAATAGTGGTCGGGGAAGAAACGCCATTTCCTTCCGTGTATGCCGGTTATATGGAATGGTACTTAGAAAGAACCGTGGCATACATGACGAATCCAATGTCTATCCCGGTATCGCAATCGGGTTTCAGAAATGACGGTGGGATTGCCCAAGTGATGGTATATATATGAATTTTTTTTCCAATATATATAAGTGTATATTTTTAATGATAACTTTTTTAATACATAACTATTTGAACTTTATAGATGGAAGGATACACGCAGATCCACCGGGAAGTGTCCCAAATCATGGCGTCTGTCCCTGCCGACTTTAGCTCCAATCTTGGGGTTATTCAAAGCACTGCGGAAACAGTGATGTCACAGTTTGGTGTCGATGATCGTTTGAACTACCCTTCACGGCTTCACGGTAGACCTGCCGCCTCGGTTGCAGACAGAAGCCGTCCTCAACGAGCGCCTAGGCGTAGGCGGAATCAAAGAAATGTGGAGGTTCAAACAGAAGAAGTGGGAATGGATAGTCAGAATACACCAATTAACGAATTCTTTGATGACGAAATGGGAATTGATGTTCACTCCTTTATGGCTCAGTTCAGTACCGCCCCAGATACATCACATCTCCAACCGGGGGCTTCCTTTTCTGGTCAGTTCGGTACCCCCCAAGGTACATCACACTTCCAACCGGGGGCTTCCTTTTCTGGTCAGTTCGGTACCCCCCAAGGTACATCACACTTCCAACCGTGGCCTTCCCAGATGAACACTGAGCAACAAAACATCATGGACTCCCTGTTAAATAGTCCATTCAACCCATTTGATGATTCAAGTTTCGTGACACCGAGTAACTTCCCAATGAACCCACCCATCAACACTGGGCAATCATCAGTTAACTATTGGGCCCCAAATCAAGGTGACGAAGGAACATTGTCATCACCAAGCTACACACCAGTACCTCTTGATTTCCCCAATGAGCCGCGTCGGAATCCAGACCGCACTCGATGTCCTCCTCCATGTGGTATAGGAGGACGAAGATGTAACCATCCTAGATAGTTTAGCTATTAGAAAAATCAAATGTAATAAATGTAAAAAACATCAAAAATAATTATGTATATTGATTATGTGGCCCGTTTCTACACTTCGAATATTTATATTTTCATCCTTAATTTTTTTTAACATTTAATTGGCAACAAAGGTATAAACACAAAATGAGGTCCGGGGCTTTTGTGGGGCCCTGGATCGTGCCACGGATAGTCTCGTAACGCCCGAACCAGCGACGGTGACGTTATGTCTCGTAAGGACGTCACGTTCGGCGGTCCGGTGCCGGTAAAGTTCGGCCCGGGAGACAGATACGTGGGCCCCAAAAGGGCCCCCTGGGCCTGTTTCTACACTTCGAATATTTATATTTTCATCCTTAATTTTTTTTTTAACATTTAATTGGCAACAAAGGTATAAACACAAAATGAGGTCCGGGGCTTTTTGTGGGGCCCGGGATCGTGCCACGGATAGTCTCGTAACGCCCGAACCAGCGACGGTGACGTTATGTCTCGTAAGGACGTCACGTTCGGCGGTCCGGTGCCGGTAAAGTTCGGCCCGGGAGACAGATACGTGGGCCCCAAAAGGGCCCCCTGGGCCCGTTTCTACTTCCGCAATCTCAGATTGCATGGATTTGTCTACTTCCGCAACCTCAGATTGCATGGATTTGTCTACTTCCGCAACCTCAGATTGCGGATTCTCTAGTCCACGAACTCTACAAATATCGTTAACGGATCTCAGTAATAACCATTCAACAGTCAAAACTCACTCTACTATTCCTTCGTAATGGACACCTTTACCCCTTTCATTGTTAAACTTTATTGGGGTGGTGACATTACGTACAAAAACCAGACCGACATTACACTTCACTACAATACACAGTCAACTACGTTTATTATGACCCATAGAATGTCATACACGGAATTTCTCGATCACGTTTGTCTCGTTACTCAAATAGACAAGTGTTCATACAATGTTAGATTAACATTGTATTACACTTTCGAGGGGTTTTCTGAGGCTACATACATCACAGGAAATGAGGGTATGTAAATGATGTTGTATCTAGCATTAAACGTAAACCGCTATGCAGCAGTGATCCACGTTCACTACACGCCATTAGTTCCATTAGAAGAAAGTAGTGCTATGGATCTCTTAAGGCGGTTCACGGTGTCGTACGGTGAAGAAACATTTCGTACTCCAACACAGCAGCAGATGGAGTCTATCAATTTGGAACTCGGTTCTTCAATGTACAGTAGCCACACCGCAAGCTCAAGTAGACAACTTGTTCCAGAATACCACTGTACTGATTATCACTTTAATGAACAGTATGTTGCTAATTTAGATGCCAATGATAACGATGAGGATAATGCTGATGAAGGTAAAAAAACTGCATTCTACTGTGGATCTTAATTTTTCAATACAAATATTTGAGCTTATCTAATAAATCTGTCGGTTTTTGATGTACCTTCAGATGACATTCAGCAAGGGCAACATGAACCAGTTGCCAATGACGAAAGCGGTGATGACGACAACGACAACTATGTACCTTCGGATGACTCTCAAGGTTTTATGTCGGATACAAGTAGAGAGAGTGAGGTTCAACCAAATGACGATGTTGATTCAGAAGTAAGCGCCGAAGAAGAAGAAGAAGGTTGGGCAGTACAAGCCCCAACAGGTGCTGAATTCCATGAAGGGATCAATCGTTCTTTCCCATAGACAACCCTGTCGACGAGCAAGACGAAGGCTTGGAAGCATATCGCCTACCCGATTTCGACGATGAAGATACGATGGAGATGTGGAATGGAAACGTAAACAGTATCCGTGTCGGTATCTACTTTGAAAGTAAAGACAAAGTAGTAAAAGCCATTCGGTATTGGAACGTAGAACGTAACAGGGAGTTACGTGTGGTAGAAAGCAGACCGGGTACATTTAGAGTCAAATGCAAGAACGAAAACTCTTCATGCATGTGGGCTGCCGCTGCATCACGTCCACATAAAGGAGCCTTCTGGCGTTTGCACAAATGGAGTCCAACACACACATGCTACTCAACGGTAGAAAGAAATAACAACAGGGCATTACGGTCCAGAGATATTGCATCACATATCCATGCACAGGTCAAGGCTGATTTAACTTTCCCGGTTAAACAGGTTATCACCCACGTAAAGGAGGCGTTGAAGGTCGATGTCACCTACTATAAGGCATGGAGGGCACGTAGAAAAGCAATTGAGAATGTCTACGGTACTTGGGAGAGCAACTTCAAGGAGTTGCCTACCTACATTGACAGGTTACTGGCAACAAATCCGGGTACCGTTGTGAAGTGGCATCATCACGAGAGGAGCACTTCCGAATGCATGGTCTTCAAATATGTTTTCTGGGCATTCGGACCTCTAATTGAGGCCTTTAGACATTCAGTGCCTGTCATATCAATTGACGGCACTCATCTGAAGGGGACGTATAAGGGTAAGATGTTGATTGCGGTGACGAAAAACGCAAATAACTACGTTCTTCCGGTGGCGTATGCAATTGTGGATGAAGAGACAATTGAGAGCTGGTCTTGGTTCTTGGAGCAGTTTAGGGAGCATGTATCACATCACAATGCCAGCCGTCCCCTTTGTGTTATTTCAGACCGACATGTGGGAATCATACGGGCAATGGAGGAATTGGAAGGATGGAGGGAGCCACATGCTTACCATCGTTATTGTCTTCGTCACATAAGAAGCAATCTCGGGGCAAAGTTCAAAAGCAACACGTTGAAGAAGCTTTGCTGGACAATCGGAAGCACATCCCAGCGTGCTAAGTATCGTTATGCCATCAGGCAGATGAAGTACATTAAGATGGAGGCGTGGATATACCTGAGAGATATTGGCCTCCATAAGTGGACGCTGGTGCGAGACCACGAAAATCGCCGCTGGGGTAACCTAACAACAAACATGTCTGAGTGTTTTAACCATGTGTTGTCGAAAGCAAGGATGATGCCTATAAAGGCAGCCATACACTATACATTTATAAGGGATGTTGATCAATTCAACATCCATTATCGAATTGCCAAACGTTGCGAAACAATGTTGCCCCCCCCGGATATGGACGGTCATTTCCGAACGTGATGCTAAGTCCCGAGAACACTATGTACGTTTGTATGATGCTTCCCAGAAGCGGTACCACGTGGAGTCTCGTTTGCAACCCAATGATGACGGAGGAAACGATTATACGGTTGAGTACGGTAACAGGACTTGCTCGTGTGCAAAGTGGCAAATAGAACGTAAGCCATGTTCGCATGCTATAGCGGTTTGCCACTTACGCCGTAAGAATATTCATGACCTTGTAGATCCTCGATACCACACATCTATGTATCGGTTGCAGTACAGCGGGCATTTTTACCCCCTCGGTCATAAAAGAGATTGGGAGCAGGCAACATGGAGAATTCGTGGTAACCCGTCACAAGTTACCGTCAAACGTGGGAGGTTGAAGCAAAGGAGGATACATAACGAGATGGATGTTACGCATGAAGACCAACCAAGAGCACGCCCTAAATGTAGCATTTGTAAGGTGACCGGCCACAACAAAAAGAGCTGCCAATTCCGTCAACAGTGATTTCTTATGATCTGTTTTATCTATGCTAGTTTGTAGTACTACTAGTAGTAGTATTATTTTGTGTTGCTTTGATATTGTATGTTATCGGTTAACCTAAGTACTTGTTTGTTACATACATACCTTTGTTCCATTTCATAAGTTTGCAATTCAACATAATACAATTTCATGCAGGATTAATACAAATACCAGGACGACCACAACTAGGTAGATTACAATATCTACCACCGGCACCACATAGGGGTCGACCCACATCCCAATGTTGTTGTTCACTTTGAACAACTCGAGTGGACGAAGGGGGTGGGGGGTACACGTAATAGACTCGTGAGGAGTAGGTATGACCCCCCCCCCCCCAGAGTGTTGTGTAATGACACCCCCTAACAGGTCACGAGTAGGTATGACCCCCTCAGAGTGTTGTGGAATGACACCCCCTAACAGGTCACGAGTAGGAATGACCCCACCTAACAGGTCAGTGAATGAAATAACCCCTGTAAAACTAACACTCTCATCACCATCATCATCATAAAGCAGCCTTGATAACTCAGCAAAGTCCACATCATCATTCAAGGGAGTTTCTGGAAGTGTTGACGGCCCTGCTTGGTCTCGATCATCACGTGTTGACGGCCCTGGTTCGTTAAGATCAACACGTCTCCGCTTCGCGAATTGAAGACATGAAGGATAATTCACGCGATCTCCTTCGCGAATTGAAGACAACACTACGCTGGCAATGTTTTGAATGTCTTTGAGTTCTTCAGGAGCTCTTTCCATATACCGAGCCGCTAGACGATGTATCTCGGTATACCCTTCCAGCTGCAATAATATTAATAAAACAAATATTAAAATATTTTTTTGCATTATAAGGTAATTCATAAATATTAAAGTGATATACAAACCAGTAGTGTGGTAATCGACCCATGATCTCGGGATCCAGTTTGTGGTACCGGATTATTCATCGGGTTGGTGACGTATCCAATCGTGTTTTCCAAATACCAAGACATGTAATCTGGAGACACGGAAGGAACTATCGTCCGTTCCCCGTCCACCCTATTGGCTCTGCGATTATCCCAGGAAGAGATATACTCGGCATGTTCATGTGTCCAGTTTGTGGTGCTTTTCCCGGTACGATTCATTTCATGCAATTTTTGGTGGACTTCAGGGGTAAGGGGAGGATCCTGAGCTCTCAATTGACAGAACCCGAACTGTCTAAGGACCCTCGAGGGTGAGTGGTATTCAACTACATGCATCCACACAATGTATGACTCACAGCACCATGAATCCTCCCCGTCTTTGCAGTAATCCGGCAAAGACGCAAACGCTTCCTCATATGGTCGCCAAATAAACTTGTTCACAAAAAAAATATTATTATTAACACATGGTACCAATTTAACCAGTAACACAATGTAGATTAACTCTTACCGACTCCTCATGAAGATTTTGTAACTCCGAACGAATTTGGCGTAAGGAGTGTGACGCGGTCTCCCTAAAGTCATGTTCGACACGCCAACTGTAAATATAATTATAAAAACAATAATTAGTTAAATTAACAAGTTTTACTAAATATGCATCCACACAGACTACTTACAGGGCACCAAATGGAACTCCAGCTGGGAACTGGGGTTTAATTCTGGGGATAACACCCGAATTCTGGTCCAGGCCCACAATTGTAACAAAAACATAGGACCTCCCAGCGTGGTTGAGGTCCTTACTGCTGCTTTGCATAAGTTGCGATACAACCATGCTAAGCAAGCACTCCCCCAACTCAACCTGCCACATTCATGAAGATTCAACAAATGTGGTAAAAATGACAACGACACAAAACTTTGGGTTGTGTCGGGAAACAGACAAAATGACAATATAATTAAGATCACACATCGTGCGCGTCGTGTGATCTCGCCCTCATCGGCGTCAGCGGGTAACGGAGTCTTTATTTTTTCTACAAGTATGCTGGATTGCAAAGTGTTTCCGTGGAAATTGTGGGGCTCACTGTCTACACCCAACATTTCTTCAACATACTCAACCCGTTCATACGCATTTCTCATGCTGAATTGGGGTCCTGAAACCGCTGCCCCATTAACCCGCAGACCCATTAGGACGTTAACGTCCTGTAACGTCACCGTGGCCTCACCAATTCTTAGGTGAAACGTGTGCGTCTCAGGACGCCATCTTTCAACAAGGGCAGATATTAGCCCCCAGTCAACTTTACGGTATCCGCACTCAAGAACTTCACTAAAACCAGCGATCCGCACCAATTCTTGAATTCGTGGATCTAACGGATGCTCGCTAATGGCATGCCAAAATGGTTGGTCACCCCGTCTGAAATCCAATAAACCATCTTTGTCATTTCCTTCAAACACCTTCGCGGAACAATGTTGTGGTTGAGCCCAAAGAAATGGATTATTAGAAGGACCGGGGTTTAGAGATGCCATATCTTAGATTGCGTAACGAGACAAACGTGAGGCACAAACAATTTTTAAAAACTCTATCTTTAATTGTGATGGCGTAATTTCACTATAACTGCTTGCCTATCTGTATATCTGTATAAGTGAACTAACAACAAGATCATGCTATTATATACTAACATCTTGAAGTAAAAAAAAATATATATATATATATACTAACACCCGCAATCTTAGATTGCGGGTCTCTTCCAAAGCAAGTCCACCGTGGCCATTCGTCCAAGCAAACAGCCAAGTCAGCTGATGAGTGTACACACCCGCAATCTCAGATTGCGGGTCTACTAAAAGCAAAATCATCTTTCTGACAAACACCAATGGCACAAATATTTTTGGGAAAACTACCATGTAGAGGCAATCCAGATGAAAAAATAATGAGACTTAACAAATTCATTTATTATTAGTATTATAGTGTTTTTCTATTTTTTTTCACAATAGGTATAAAGTATAAACAGAATGAGATTACTATATTTCTTAACACATTTGCAAGCGAAATAATGCATTGCCAATAAATTCATTTGTATCTTTGGTGTTGGGTCAAGTGGACCCAAAACCTGGATGCAAATAAAATTCTTTAAATATCATTTTCTATAGAATCTAATGTGACTGCAAAATGAAGCCTGAATGTGGGAGCTAAGAAAATTGTCCATGTATAAACAAGGTATATAACTTCTTTTTTTTATGAAAGATAAAAGGTTCACAAAAGTGCAAAGCTTATGCATTTGATGGCATTTTATAGTTGAGAAAATTACTCATGTGCAACACATAAAACAAGAAACATAGTATTTCATAGATTGAAGATCATTTGAAACATAAAAAGAGATAAACTTAAAAGTTACCAGGTTTAATTCAATGTGTTCCTGCAAATCACAGATCAAACATAACCTGCAAGTGCAAACCCAAACTTTACTATCATACACGTCGCAGAACTCTAATAAATATGTAATATTCCTAGCAGTCACGATTTTAGTTAAAGAAAATTTAATTTGTATAACACTTCTTTAGAGCCATAGATAAAATCCGTACCCTTTAGGTTATCAATCAAACTATCCAAGCTTCCTTACCTTAGAAATTACACCAAGTCATCAATCAAATAAATTCCTCATTAATAGGTTATTTAATTAAAAAGTACCTGAATCCTATCTCTTGTAATCTCGGAAACCTTTGAACAATCGAACATATTCCAACATTTCCCATTAACTCAGCGTGCATTGTGCGGTTGTGATACCATGGCATACAGCTACACCAACAACATCAACTTCAAATGTAGAAAACAAGATAAAAAAAATTAACATATTCTAGAAAAATACATTTTCACCAAAATATAAGAATCGGAAAACCAACCTTAATACACCAATTCGGTTCGGATCTAGCGGTTCGATCTTGGTTCCCCGGTTCTGGCGTTTCAGAACCATATATTGCTCAGGCCTAGTGGTAATCATCAACATTGCTGTAATTATTAAGAAAACCCTTCATCAAATACCTGAATTATTATATAATTTCATATAAAGACATATAACATAATTATATAATAAATATACCTGGTAGAATTGTAAGAACCCCAACATAAAAGTGAAGAACATGTCCCATTGGATCACGAGTATGTATTGATATGTGATGCTTTACAGTACCAGCTACACACTTGCTGACCTTAGTTTCCTCTGTGATTGTTCTCTTAGATAACTGCTTAACAACATATTTTCAGTCAGTAGCTTGATACCAACTCCTTCTGTTTCATAACAAAGTGGAAAGATGAGTGATTTGGGTTCAAACGGGTCAAATTTTAGCTTAAGCAAGGGTTGGATTCCACCATAAACACTTTTATCCAATTTATAATCTTTGCAAGCATAGAAATAGACTTGCACAACTTTCAATCCTTTTAACTTGTTCCTCTTTTAGCTGGTTTTATTTGACTCATTTTAGATAATGTACAACCTGAATATAGTGTTTTTTTATAAATTGGAAACACAAAAACAAACATGTTCATATGCATTCATTTATAGGTAGAAGTATCAAATAATAGCATCCTGCAATCCAGTATAAAATTAAATAAGAAAATTACATAAAAAGAAAATATAAATGCATAATACATAATATAATTTAAATGCATATAAGAACAAATAATCAAACACAGAAAAATGTAACAGTAATGCTAAAGCAAGACCACTATATTCACCCTAAAAAACAGATTGAAATCCCAACAAGAAGAATCAACAATAAAACCCTAGATGAATTCTAAACTCACACTTGAGCATAATCTAAATACAAGTTCATTGACATAAACAAAAACAACAATCAACAAAATTGAGATATAGAACTCACTACCAATTGAAATCAGAACTCGCACTTGCTGGAGGATCTGTTTTATTGTTTTTATCATCAATTGGGTGGAGGCGTGGAGCTCTGCCGTAGAGCCAAAACCGGAAGCCCACTTTGTTTGTTCAGCATTCTTTGACCTACAAGAAGAACCATACCCCCAAACACCAGAATAGCTGATAAAAAGGAGCTTATCCCGTATAAAACCCAACCGCCTCACTAATAATTCGTGGATAAGACTAAAAGACTCATTTACCCCCATAAAATCTCTTATACATGCATCAAGTGTTGTACTATTGGAAATCAAACTTGTATTACTTAAGTTTTAAGAAGTCCCTGTCTCGTGCATTATAGATATAGATATAGATATAGATATAGATATAGATATAGATATAGATATAGATATAGATATAGATATAGATATAGATATAGATATAGATAAGAAGCTATATCAAACGAACACCAATAACTTAGGGCAGCAAAAAAATTGAAATTTCAGCTAACAGTTCATGAATCGTTCGGTGAGAAATTTGTTTGTGTTCGTTTATTTAATAAATGAATGAGCACGAACATAAAATTTTGTTCATCTAGTTGAACAAACGAACATGAACAGAGGCCGCGTTCGTTTGTTTATGTTCGTGAACGTTTAGTAACGTGTTTGTTTATGTCGTTTGTGTTGGATAGTTTAATAGGGTTTTTAATTTTTATAATGTTTTTCACATTATTTAATTTTGTATTATTTTACCTAAATAAATAAATAATTTTGTGTTAGGTAATTATATGTCTATATGAGATCAATAAACCCAACTTTTACTATAATCATTAAATAAATAATTAACGAAGAGTTCAATTTGAAATAGATAATTAACGAACACTTCAAGTTTAATATGTGAGTTTAGTTTTTTTAGACAATGTTTACCAATATTATGTTAAGTACTAAGTATGTTTGTATAACTAGATTATATTTTGGGTGGATCTAGTTAATTTCTTAATATATGTGAATTCAATCTTATTCCAAGGTTAATATATGTCCCTTTGTGTTTATTTCCGTTCATGAACGTTTCTTTGTATTTGTGTTCATATGTGTTCATGAACAAAATTAACAAACAAACACGAACATGGGTATTTTCATAACAAACGAACACGAACAAAAAATTTTGTTCTGTAAGTGTTCATGAACTGTTTGTTCGTAAACACATAATTTCCTTCGTATATGAACACGAACAAAGCCTTGTTCGTATTCGTTTTGTTCGTTTTTGTTTGGTTCGTTTGCAGCCCTACCAATAAGACTCTAAAGCAAATCTAGTCCATCACTATCTTTAGGGGGAAGTGACCCGGTTGAAAACGTTCTCACTTTGTGTATTCCAAATGCGCCAAAATGGGGTGGGCAATCGGTTCATTTCACTCCTTCACACAAGTATGTTTACCTATTTGGTATCCATTTGTTCCATTGAAAACTGTTACTTGCCTCCATCTCTTGCTCTTGGTTTAGTTTCTTTTTTATTTTTTAACTACAGAAATACCAGCCTCCCCATAGTCCATGTCCATCTATTATCTATGTTTTTTAATTAAAAACAAAAAACAAACATTGAGAATTGTCATCAACCTTTGCATCTCGTCTTTGCATTCAAAGGTGCACTTTTTCCTCAATTGAAAAACAATCTTCTATAGTGCACATTTTTAGCCGCAAGGTCGAATAAAGCAGGGCATCACTTAGGCACAGTCAGCCCACTTATCGATTCAAAATAGAGTTTCACCTCCACAACCCGAGATGGCTCGCATCTTACAAGTTAGATCCACATTTATTTGATGCAATTAACTTCCAACTTTGTATATTCTTCCGGGTGAGGAGGTGATTGACATTTTGATTAGAATGATTGTCCACGCTCCCGGCTCTCCGGTTATTATGAAATGTCAAAGGTTGAATGAATTCATTGATAATAATCATACCTATATATACAAGACTTTCCTAATAGTAAATAAGGCAAATGACAATTACAATAAATACAATAATTGTGTTGCTTAATATAAGTTTGACTAATAGTCCCCCGCAGTCGAAGCGGTAGTAGAGCGAACGCAAAGACTGGACTTGAATCTTTGAAATAGTTGCTTTGGAAGGCCCTTAGTAAATATGTCAGCATACTGGTAATTAGCCGGGATGTGTAAGACGCGAATGTCGCCTATGCGCACTTTTTCACGGACAAAATGAATGTCAATTTCCACGTGTTTGGTCCGTTGATGTTGAACAGGGTTGTCTGAAAGATATACGGCAGAGACATTGTCACAAAAAATGATTGTAGCATCTCGAGTAGGAATGTGAAGCTCGCACAAAAGATTCTGAACCCAGCTTGTTTCTGCAGCGGTGTTGGCTACACCGCGATATTCGGCTTCAGCGCTTGACCTTGAGACGGTGTGTTGACGTTTGGAGGACCATGAAATTAAATTATCGCCAAGAAACACACAATAGCCCGAAGTAGATCGGCGGGAATCTGGACAGCCACCCCAATCGGCATCGGAATAAGCAGTAAGTTTAATGGAGGGGGATGGCCGAATGTGAAGCACATGATCTTGGGTGCCCTTAAGGTAACGAAGAATCCGTTTGAGATATTGGAAGTGAGGTTCCCGAGGGGCATGCATGAAAAGGCAAACTTGCTGAACCGCGTACGATATGTCAGGACGCGTAAAGGTCAGGTATTGTAATGCCCCTGCTAGACTCCGATATAAAGTGCCGTCAGAAAGAGGTGGTCCGCGGTCAGCACTGAGTTTCGAGTCAGTGTCACATGGCGTACTACAAGGTTTGCAATTGGACATGTTGGCACGCAATAAAATGTCTTTGATGTAGGCCTCTTGAGAAAGGCGAAGACCAGCTTTTGAACGAGTAACATGAATGCCCAGAAAGTGATGAAGATCGCCCAAATCAGTCATTGCAAATTCTGTGGAGAGAGTCTTGATTATTTGTTTGAGAAAGTGAGTATCTGAAGCAGTTAAAATAATATCATCCACATATAAGAGTAAATAAGCAACACGATCGCCCTGTTTGTAAACAAAGAGTGATGAGTCTGAGGACGTGCTTCGAAAACCACACTGGGTGATGAAAGTTGCGAACCGATGATACCATGCCCGGGGTGCCTGTTTCAAACCATAGAGAGATTTCTGCAGTTTACATACAAGATTAGGATTATTTTTATCAACAAAGCCCGGCGGTTGGTGCATGTACACGGTTTCATTGAGGTCCCCATGTAAGAATGCATTTTTCACATCTAGTTGGCGTATGGACCAATGTTTAGAAACAGCAATGCTAAGCACAGTGCGTATGGTAGTAGGTTTAACAACTGGGCTAAATGTCTCAAAACAATCAATGCCTTGTTGTTGTGATTTTCCATTTACTACCAATCGTGCTTTATACCTTTGTAGAGTGCCATTGGCATGAAATTTATGGCGATAAAGCCACATGCACCGTATAATATGCGCATCGGAAGGCCTAGGTACCAATTTCCACGTTTTATTTTCTATTAAAGCCCGATATTCATCATTCATGGCCTGTGCCCAATTTGGATCAGTTAGTGCAGTGAGGTGGGATTTTGGGATAGGTGAGATGGGTGGTTGACTGGTGGTGTGAAGGTTCATGGGGGCTTTTGGTTTGGTGATTCCGGCTTTAAGACGAGTAGTCATGTTGTGAGTGTTGGTGGTGGCCGCGGAGGGTGGTTGGTGGTTATGTTGGTGGGCGGTGGATGGGGCGGTGTGTTGGGGTGGGATAGGGGCTGTATGTGGGTTTGGTAGGGATTGGGCCGTAGGTGAGGTTGGTTGATGGGCCGTAGGGGATGGAGTGGGGTGGGCCGATGTATTGGTGGGTTGGGTGGGATGTTGGTTTGGGGAGTTGGGAGGTGTGGAATGGGCCGAGGTATTGGTGGGTGCGTTTGGGCTAGGAGTGGATTGTGTGAAGGTTGATGGGTGAGTAAACATTGTATTTGCAAGATCAGTTTCAAAGGGTGAATAGTCACGAGTATGTTGTATTTGTGAAAAGGGGAAAGCGGGTTCGTTAAAAGTGACATGGCGTGAGAAGGTGGTTTTACCCGTAGCCAAGTCAAGGCAACGATACCCGCGGTAGTCTGCTGGGTAACCAAGGAAGACACATGGAGCGGAGCGGTCGGTGAGTTTGTGGGGGCGAGTGGCGGAGTGGTTTGGGAAGCAAAGGCACCCAAAGACGCGAAGGTGGTCATATGTGGGGTGTCGAAGGTAGAGGGCAGCGGTGGGGGTGTGGTGGTTTAAAAGTTTGGTGGGAAGGATGTTATGGAGGTAAACGGCAGTGTGTATAGATTCGACCCAGTAGGTTGTGGGAACAGATGCATGGGTGAGGAGGGAAAGCATGATTTCGTTGAGTCGGCGAATCATACGTTCAGCTTTCCCGTTTTGTTGTGAGGTGTGAGGGCAAGAGAATCGAAATTGCAACCCATGAGTGGACGCAAATTCTTTAAATTGATTATTATCAAATTCACCACCGTTATCACATTATAGGGATTTAATT
The DNA here is from genome assembly GCA_028751855.1 of Ambrosia trifida. NCBI lineage: Eukaryota > Viridiplantae > Streptophyta > Magnoliopsida > Asterales > Asteraceae > Ambrosia > Ambrosia trifida. The sequence goes on along the minus strand of CM054126.1, from coordinate 11,543,326 downwards.
GGAAGGTGGAATTGGGTTTTAATGTAAGTATAAAATTTGATAAAGCGTGCAACAGTTTCAGATTTGTAACGCAAAGGAAACACCCATGTATAATTGGTGAAGTCATCAATTAGAACCAAATAATATTTGTACCCGCTATGGGATACGATGGGTGAGGTCCACAAATCACAATGCACAATATCAAATGGTAAAATGGTGGAAGAAGTGGATAAGGCAAATGGTAATCGTTTATGTTTGGCAATTTGACAAGAGTTGCAAAAAAAACGACTAGTTTTATTATTACATGGAATAATTTTATTAGAAGCAAGAAAATCAATAATGGAGACGCCTGGATGTCCAAGGCGCTCATGCCAAGACTCAGGGGCAAATGCAGTAAAAGCTGATGAATGGACTGGAGTTGGGGCAGTGACAGGATAAAGTGGACCATCACTGTCATGGCGGCTCAGGTGCTTCCCAGTCTGAAGGTCCTTCACAGTAAAACCAAAAGGGTCAAATTCAACAGAGAGGGAATTGTCGGTTGTAAATTTTCGGACGGAAATAAGGTTTTTAATGACATTTGGTGTGTAAAGGACATTTTTAAGTAAAAGGTTATTTTGGGAATTGGGAAAAATTGCATTTCCCGATCCAAGAATAGGCATTTTTTGGCCATTACCGACTAATATGGATTTAATAGAAGTAAAAGTAGGAGATTTAATACATATACCTTCCTCGTCGCTCAGATGGTCCGAGGCACCGGTGTCCATGTTCCAGTCTGGGTCGTCCACATCCATGCCTAATGCTTGAAAAGCTTGCCCAATATCCGTTGGCTCAAGAGGATCAAAATCAGTCACGTGTGCCTGTGGTTCGGACCGTGAGCCTTGTTGCTTGTTGCTCCCATTCTGTCGAGACGAATTTTGAGAAGACCAAGAACCTTGTTGCCATGGAGAAGCTCAGCCCGCCTGAGTCGGGTACGGACACGGGGGTGGCGCCCAGCCATATGGAGACCCAGATTGTGAAGCCCACCATGGAGGGAAGGCCCACTGTGGGGGTCCGGCCCAAGGGGAAACCTGCTGTCGTGGGTTATTGGGCTTATAATTGTTCTTTTGTGAAGAATGTCGTGGGTTATTGCCCTTGTTATCATCATTATACGGACGCGAATCATTCTGCCATTGTGAGCGATATTGTGAACGATTCTCAGCAGCTGGGCGGCGATTATCATGCTGCCATTGCGAGCGATTCTCAACTGGGCGGCGATTATTGAAGCGACCCGGTCCGTTATTCTCCGAGTTGCGTCGTGCAGGTTGATTGACAACGGGTTCTTTAACAGCGGCAGCAACAATTGGGTCCGATTGACGGGCTCTTTGACGGCGCTCTTCGGCATCGAGGAGGTCTATGGCATCTTCTCATGAAGGGAGATCTTTGTGTAGTTGGGCAGCCACAACGTCAAACTCCGGTGGGAGTCCACTGACTAGTTGAATGATGAGACGTTGGTCGCTAACGGGTTGATCGACATCAGCGAGTTGGTTTGCAATCTCGCGCAATTTTTGACAATATTCATGAAGGGAGGGCATGGACTTAAGGGTTAAGTTTGTGAAGGCGCGTTCCAGAGCGGCTGCACGGGGTCCTTTATTATTGTGAAATTGCTTCTTTAGACGACACCACGCACCGTAGGCAGTGGTCTCCTTGTCCAAAATCTGATCGAGATAGTATTCTGAAATCGTGCAGTATATCCACTGCATAACAATAGCATCGATCTCCATCCATTGCTTGTAAATCGGATCGTCTTTTTCAGGTGGAGGCGTACCGTCCACATGGTCAAGGACTTTGTATCCGCGAGCATTTAACAAGAACAGTTTAACCCATGTTGAATAAGTTACTTTGGTTTCGTCTAAGGTTCGGACTTTGTTTTGTATATTTGTGACGGTATAAACGGGATGTAGGTTAGCGGTTTTGCCAGAGTTGGCGGATGAGGATTCAGTGGTTTTATCGGCCATGTAGCGGCAATAGGATGATGAATAAATGAAGAAGAAGCCGAAGCTTTCTTGTGGGAATGAAAAGAGGCCGTAGCCTTAGAAGAAGATTTGGACGATATGGTTCAGACAAGCTCTGATCCCATATGAAATGTCAAAGGTTGAATGAATTCATTGATAATAATCATACCTATATATACAAGACTTTCCTAATAGTAAATAAGGCAAATGACAATTACAATAAAATACAATAAATACAATAATTGTGTTGCTTAATATAAGGTTGACTAATCTACATCTACATCTACATCTACACTATATAATAAAAGAAAACACATGAGGGACACATGGCACTCCCTCATGAATTCTCTCATTTTATTATTTAATGCATCAAACTCAAATTTAATTATAATAATTGATTTGCAAAATATAAGTTTATTAAATTAAATTTTAGTAATTACATTAATAATCATAGTTGTAACTGAAATCATTAATAAAAGAAAACACATGATCCTTTTTTATATATAATATATTTATATTTATGTATTATTAACTTTGAATTTAAATCATGTACCTTAAATTAACCCATTTTTAAAAAAAAAATTAATCTGTTATTCTAATTTAAAATTAATTTTGTTATAATATTTGACAAATGATTATTAAGTTTTATTATTTTGGTCATTGTCTTAGATGTTAAACTATGTTCAGCAAATACATATTAAATTTAAATGCTTAAAATAGTTCAAAAGTCAAATAAACAAATTAATAATAACACAATCCAATTAGTCAAGCTTTTTTGTGAGACTTTTATATTGTTCAAAATAAATAAATAAAATAAATCAATCAACATTAATCTACATCTACATCTACATTATATAATAAAAGAAAACACGTGAGAGACATATGACACTCCCTCATGAATTCTCTCATTTTATTATTTAATACATTAAACTCAAATTTAATTATAATAATTGATTTGCAAAATATAAGTTTATTAAATTAAATTTTAGTAATTACATTAATAATTATAGTTGTAACTAAAATTATTAATAAAAGAAAACACATGATCCTTTTTTATATAACATATTTATATTTATGTATTATTAACTTTGAATTTAAATCATGTACCTTAAATTAAACCATTTTTTTTAAAAAAAATTAACCTGTTATTCTAAGTTTAAAATTAATTTTGTTATAATATTTGACAAATGATTATTAAGTTTTATTATTTTGGTCATTGTCTTAAATGTTAAACTATGTTCAGCAAATACATATTAAATTTAAATGCTTAAAATAGTTCAAAAGTCAAATAAACAAATTAATAATAACACAATGCAATTAGTCAAGCTTTTTTTTATGAGACTTTTATATTGTTTAAAACAAATAAATAAAATAAATCGATCAACATTAATCGATTTTATCAATAGTAATAAAAGACAGCACATGGAGTACATAGAACTCCATTATAAAGTCTCCCATTTTATTATTTCAAACAATACATTTATTTTAATTTGTTTCTTTATTTAATAATTATTACTTGTTCAGTTTTTATTTGTTACAACTATAATTATTAATATAATTACTGGAATTCAGTTTAATATATATATTCTATGTTTTTGTAAATCAATTAATATAATTATATTTTAATACAAAATTAGAAATAAATTAATAGACATAATTTGAAAAGGTTTATGAACTAACAAAAGTAATCTTTATTAAAAAAAAAATTTTTAAGATAATATTATGTTATTAAATTTAAATCGTGTACCTTAAAAAACGTGTTTTTAATATGTGGTCTTTCACTCTAAGTTTAAAACTATATTTCTTACAATATTCTAAACAAATAAAACAAAACAAATCAATCCACATTAATTAAATATTTGATTCAATACAAAACTAAATATGTTTGGTTATTTTCGTATTATAATAGCTTGATATATAAAATACATTTTATATATGAAAAATAATTAATTGAAATCTTCATTAACTTTGTTTTTTCAAGTTACTTCAATAGAGAAATGCAATATCTAAACAGTCTTTGCATTACTAATTCGTTTCAATCTTTATTTTCAGGCTATTAATTTACACAATCTTTTTTTATAATACAATCAAATTGAACCAATAAATGTTATTATGTTTAAGGACCTTGATGTTAGAAAAAAAAATGATTATACACTCAAGGTTAGAAATACTTTGGCTTTGAGGAAACTTGATGTCAAATTCCAAAATGAGCAATACTCGATTCGGATGGTTTAACGGATGAGGAGATACTTTTAAATTAATTTCATTTTTTTTATATCTTAGCCTAAACAGATTTACCTTTATTACTTTTTTATTTTTGTTTTGTTTTGTTGTACCTGCAGTCTACAAGGTAATAGCTGTGTATGGAAGATATATTTTGAAATGTTTGAAAAAAGTTTTATGTGAATAAAAATGCTTTTTACAAGAAATTATTTAGGGGCTGATGAATATTTAATATTTTTTCGGTTGTACAGGAAACTTTTTTCTATTTTAAATAACATATGTAATCTAATTTTTCTTAATTATATTTTAAATTTATATATATTATATATAATTTAAATTGTTCAACCCGTGTATCACACGGGTACATAACCTAGTAGTTATAATGTACCGCACTAATGACCCTTTTAACGTGATGATTAGAATTTTTGGCCTACACTTATAACGAGATGCTTGAGACATATAGGATTTAGCCTATACTGGCAGCTAGAAATTCTATGAAAGATTATACTTTCAAAATTGTAAGAAAAGAACAAAAATGTTTAAAACTAATTATAATAATAATAAAATAGATTTGGTGTTAATGTAGTCAGTTGGGCCATTGAGAATATAATATTTGGGGAACCAATCTACTATCAACCAACATGGCAACATCTAGAGTCTAGCCCACTAGCACTTGGTCTACAAATATTTATCCCACCCACTTCATTAGGCTGAGACCTTGAAGACGGTTCGGTCATCGGTCCTTTGACCGACGATTTCTTGGGTTCCAGAAGCAAGAACCGACCCGAGAATGAAGACCTTGAAGACACCTCTGTGATGTGAGTTGCAGCGATTGCGATTACATTAAAGACACTAATTGTATCATTCAGTTATGGTGAGCATAAACAATAACAATCTTCGTTTCCAAGCTGATAAAACAAACACTGATGCTTACATCATTTGGTTCCTCATGATTTTTTTTTTTGCTCTGCATGATGTTTAATTAGTATTTATGCTATATGGGTTTATACCATCTTTTTTGTTTGTTTTTAATAGATAATATAGGGGCACAAGTTGCACAATCCTACTATACTACTTGTATTACTTGATACATAATGTTAACAGCCATGAGGGTTATTTGAATATGGTTATTTGAAAAAATCCTGCAAAAATATTTGAAACTATAATCGGTCCCGGTTTTTTTCGGTTTTTAACCAACTCGGAACCGACCCGACCCGAGACCCGACTTGGGGGATATACGAGAACCGGCTATAGAACCTAAACGACATACCCGGTTCAGTTCAGGTCCAAAATCGGTTCGGTTCTCGGTTTTATTTCGGTCCGGGCCGATTATGCTCACCCCTACCTACCCCCGTCCCCCTTCACCCCGTCCCTCCCGAACATTGCATTGCAGAACACACGCGGGCCGAACATTGGTAACAATCAGTAATGGTTTTCCAATCGTAGTAGTAATAAAACATACGCCTAGCAAAACATGCAAAACATGCAGGGGTCACGTTATGCAATCAAGGGTTCAAGTCACACAAGGAGTAGAAATTTATCGTTAAAAAAAAAAACTTTTGGTAAGATAGAGCATGGGCCATGCAAAACATGCATTGCACATGCTTGGTCCATTAAAATTTCTAGCGTTCAACAGTGGATGGCTCAACTACTATTGACTAGGATTCATGTTCAACTATTAAAACCAATCACATAATGACACGAGTAGATATGTACAGGGCCTATGTATTTCCCAGGACTGGCCTAAGCACGTGCAGGGGTCACGTTATGAAAACATTTGATTTTCCAAGAGTTCGTATTATTTTGACACAAGGAAGCCTATCTTGACAACTTAAAGATGTCTATATCGGTTAATATGAAGCGTATTACTTTATAAATTTTTAAGAAAATTCTAACGTGTCTAGTGATTGATGTAGACAGTTTTTAAGGAGTAACGTTTAAAAAAAATTTTATCGCAGTTGTTTGATATAATATTGGTTTTAAAAAAGCGCGCCTCAGGCGCGAGGCGCACTTAGCAATGAAGGGCATCGCCTTATGTGATCTGAGGCGCGCGCCTCATGTACATTGCTCTTATTTGTGCAGTAGAATGTTGTACAACAAGCCTTTAAAGTTGTACAACATACAGTTCATTGAGGCATTTTATCAAACAGTTGGAATGCATTACTGAATCAATCAAACAGAATACATTTTGTTGATTATTTCAGCCCCAAATTAACAAGTTATACACTATGGTAGAATTAACTTATACTAACCAAACTATGTCACGGTCTTTTATAAGCGTAAATGCCAAATCAGCCTAACTAAATTGTGGAAAAAAGAATACCAAAATAGAAGCAAAAATGATAGTATATGTAAAGCTATAAGAGGCTTTTCAAACCTGAAGTGCATTCAACAGTTCCAACTTCCAACATGTCTTTTTATCTGTTGTGAACATGAATTTTCACCATGTCCAACTCAACCTACAGACAATCAAGAAAAATTGCAACCAAGGTACTTAGACAAAATATGATTAAAATTAAAGGAGAAAAGTGGTAAACTAAGGCGAACATTTCATCAAACACTTGGTATGTGTATATTCTAAACATTATAACCAGCCAATAAAAACAGAGATTTACCCACAACAATATAATCAATTATAACATCCAAAACCCAATATAATCAATTATAACATCAAAAACCCCATTTACAATTACTAAATTCCTAAAACACATACACTTGGTAAGTTACCAAGCAATTCAACAATCAAATAATTCCTAAAAACACATGAGCAATTCAATTAACAAAAGCCTCCACAAATTATAAAACACATGACCAATTCAATTAAATTAAAAAAAAATACCTCAAAAGACCAGTGGAGGGCAACGCCGGCGCTAACTGCAGGGACCGGTGAAGGGCGAAGGACAGGAGGAGGGAAGTCGGACGGACAGTGCACAGGTGCAGGGCGGAGGAGGGCGACCGAGCGGGGTAGGGTTTCCTCACTTGTTGTTAAATGTTGTTGCTCCTGCTTGAACAAAAAAATTGTCCCAAACCTTTTTTTTTTTTGGTTCTGTGAAGGTGAAAGGGCCAAAGGGAGGGGGGGCTTGTTAGTTGTTGGACTTGGGTTAAAGAGAGGTGGGTGGGTTTGTTGGACTTGGGTTAATGTGGTGAGCTTGTTTAATTGTGTAGCCCAAAAACACTTTCTGTTTTGACTTTTGATTTTTAAAGGTGAAAAAACTGTTTTTGAAAAGTTAAAAATCTTGGCTTTTGAAAAAAAATTACAAATCTACCGCCCATACAACCAATAAGAATCTCAGAATGGACATTATGGCTGCAGATTTGGGACAGGTAACCGAACCTCAGTTTGTGTGGAACGCGTGGGTTCCTACCAAGTGCAGCCTTCTGATTTGGAGAGCCTTTATGGGAAGGATTGCTCCAAAAACAGTGTTGGTTTCTAGAGGAGTTCAGCTTCCAAATACGGTATGCGACAGGTGTGGATACGGAATTGAAAACGCTGAGCATTTGTTCGTTGAGTGCATCTTTGCTCGGTCTATTTGGTGGAACATCTTCGATTAGGTCCGCGTACCATGGCCGATGAACTGTGACAAGCTTAATGACCTCGTGTAGTACCTTATGGACAGCCCCGGTTGTAAGAGATGGAAGAAACTTATTCCCTTGGTCGCTGTCGCGACGGTTTGGAACATTTGGAAGGCGGGGAATAACAAGGTATTCGAAGATATCTTTATCCCCGTGAAAAGAACTGTTGAGGCCATTAAAGAAGACGCCTTTTCGTGGATCGCTTATATCAAACTTACCGGCTTTGAGTTGGGAAAAGTGGAACATGTTTGACGTTTTGGACCTGTTGTAGTTCGCTTTTTTTCTTCTTTTCCGATTGGTGTTTGTATTGTTTCGTTTCCAGTTGTTTGCTAGGGTTATATATATATAGTTTGTTTGCCGGTCAAAAAAAATATAATTATAGGTATAACTATTTAACTAATATACACAATTTAGTGATGTACTATAAAAAGAAATAAACTGCCAATGAGGCAGTGGTGGAGTGGTAGTTAAAGACTGTGTTTTTTGTGATTCAGATTCAATTCTCACTCTGCTTGTTATGTTCTGCGACATTTAGATGGAGAGTGAATACGGTGGCGCCAATTCGACTCAGATGGGAGGCGATGTTTTACTGATTATTTCTATTAGAATATTAAATTAAAGGTAAAATATTATAAGAGTCAATGATCTTTATTAGGTTGATTATGAGAGTCAATGGTCTTTGCTAGGTTGACTAGGAGAGTCAATGGTCTTCATATGTTACCCATATTTCTCTCTCTGTATCTCCTTATTGATCTCTATAAGAAGAGGGATATTGTACAAGGTTATTTGATCAATACAATCAATACCATTGACTTACAATTTCACTTTCATGTCTTCAGGCGAGTGGATGCCGGGTTTCCACGCATCCAGGAAAGCCAATGGGCTGGCAACAATCAAATAGTCAACCTTAGCCACAACACCTGGTGTTACGGTAGTTAGCATTTCGTTCGTTGCCGTTAAAAAAATAAAAAAGAAACTATAGTCATTTAACAACTAAAGTAATGACATTGCTAAATTCCACGTAGGATAAGCCACGTAGGTAAAACGGCTGGGTAAGATCGATTGGACACACGCAAACCTAAGACAAACTCGCGTAACTCCACACATAAACACGTGCTATCATAGTCATGCACGAGCATAAATAATTGTCCTTTTAAATATCCACACGCACTAATTTTTACATGATTTTCTTATTTTAAAATAAAAACTGAATGCAGAACCAATTATATATAGATATATCATTGTCACGTTTAACACTTAATACTTAATACATTGTCACTTCTAATAAATACTATTAAAAGCAATATTTATAATTGCTTATACGCTTACTTAAATGTTTTTTGTATTTGATTTAAATAAATAGATAATGTACTTATGTGGTTAATTATCACTAAACCTGATTTTGTATCTCATTTTATAACCAAGATCGTTAGCTATATTCGTATAAAGAACTATGACAACCATATAAACACATCTTATGTTATTAGTCTAACAAATAAATTGTTTGTCTAAATTATGCTTGAAAGACAATATTATCATAGTTTAATAGGAGTTCGTGCTCATGGTAGGTATTTATCCATAAAACCATTCAAGCCAGTCATCATTTTGATTTTTCAGTCATTTAAAAATAAATTGGCTAATCGGTTCGGTTTAGAAATTTTCAAAGTATTTTGCTTACGTTGTACTCGAAACCGGTATCAGAAAACCAATCAGGACATTAAGATTTTAACCGATAGAACATATCCTCTATTTTGATGTATTTTATGTTTTTTTTTTGTACTAATTCCATTTCTTCATTTCATAATTGTCAAATTACATTGAAACAGGCAAACGGGCAAATAAACAATGAAATCAAATCCAAGTCAAACCACTATTAACGATTCAAGCTGATTCAGTTTTAATGTTTAAGAGTTTGATTTGGTTTACAATAATCTAAACTGTTACTAACAATTTGGCTTACAACTCGATTCGAAACTCATTAAAACCGCACCAAAAACACAATACCATATACACTATTATTAATTAACTTTTTATAACCCCATTAATTACCCTATTTTTAAATATACACTAATCAATAATAATAATAATAATAATAATAATAATAATAATAATAATAATAATAATAATAATAATAATTACCATACAAACCGTTACATATATTTATAATTTATATATTTTTTGAACCGGTATTTATTTATTTATTATTATATAACCCATCTTCCTACGTATCATCCTCAACCCACGCCACCTTCAACCCAAACAAACACCCTATAAATAACATCCACCCCTCAACTGGCCACTTAATAATCTGCCCATCACATTGGAACAAACAGTCAAACCCTTAACCTCCGTCAACCATCACTAACTCCGTCAAACAACCCTAACTCCGTTAAAAAAATGGCGTCTTTAGGCATGCATATGCATCACGGAACAATCAAAGATTGCGTGATCCGCAAGCAAAACGATCAATCGGGTCGGGTTATCGGAACCTCACATCTCCGTCACCTCACAATCCCCAATCGTAAACCGTCTACGGCTGTTAACGCCGCCGTGACGTACAATTCCGGTTTAGATTTACAGTTACCATTACAATTACAAACAAATAATATTATTGATAACGAGTATAAGTTTAACGATCGTACCTCAATTGAAAGTCCTAGGGTTTCAGAAACACTCGACGAATGGATGGAGAAATCCGTGACGGAGATCGTGAACAACATTACACAAACACCGTTGTTGATCCAGATCTACAACAACGGTGAGGTGAAGCAAAAGAAACCGTTGAAAGGATCAAACGACTGGAAGCACAGATCGTCGTCGTCGGAGCTAGAGGGCGTGATACTGGTGGAGGAGATTTCCGGCGAGTTTTCCGGCGAGGAAGACGACGGAGATAGGGTTTATGGAGTGTTGTTACAGGGGAAGATTAAGGGAAGAGATGAATGTAGGAGTACATGTTATTTGTTGAAGACGAGTAGTGTTTGTTATTGTACGCATTTTTGCTTGATGAAGGTGAAGAGTTTTCATCAGGATGTCTTCTCTCAGTTTAGGGATTGTTGGTTGGTCTAAGGAAAAGATGGAAAGTGTAAAGTTGTGGATTTGGAAGGGGTGGAAATGGAAATTGGTGGGTTTGGAAGGGGTGGAAGTGTAAATAATTCTATGTGATTGTTGATGATGAACTCAGATGATGAAGTGATGATTCAAATTATTGGAAGATTAAGGGAATTAATTTGATTTTGTTTGTAATTCATTGAATATAAATAAGTATATCATCATCTAGTTTTTTTTTTTAACCGGCTAAGGGGCTGTTTGGTAAGGCTCTTAATGAGCCTCTAAATCATTCAGCTGAATGATTTAGCATTCAGTTCATTCAGCGTATTTATTTCAACATCTGAATGAAAAGGTTAAGGCTAAACCATTAAGACTTGGGATGTTGCTGAATCATTAAGCACTGAATGAATCAATTTTTACTTCCTCTACCAATGTATGACAAGAAAACCAACCATTTAGAGGTCCAACAAAACATCACATAATGATTCAGCACTTAACCATTCGGATCCTTTTAACCATCCAGACTTCTTAATGATTCAGCACTTAATCAACCAAACAACACCTAAGTTACACATTGTCTCTTACTTCAAACTTTATACAAACATTTGTTACTCAATTTGAAATCTCAATTTGATGGGAAGAGACCCGTCTTTATACACCTACGTACTATAGTTTATTTGTTAGATTACTTGTAGTGGTAACCAATTTGGGCGTGAAATGCCCAAAAAAACGCCCGATCCTCATGCCCAAACACCGTTCCAGTGGGCGTTTTCTTCTGTTTTTTGGCTTTGGCGTGGAATTTTTAACGCCAGAATTGGCATGAAGATGGTTTCTTTTTTGGAAGCCAATCAACACTCTCCAAAGGGAAAGGGTGTGGAATTTTTTTGTACCACTACAGGTGGTTTGGCATGAGGAATCAGTGATACATCACATGTAGCTTACATGAATATAGGTTTTGTATTGACGAGTTTAAGACGTTTAATAAACATATAATTTGTTTTACATTCCAACCTCTTTAATGATCATGATGTGCTTGAGTTGTATTAAATCATAATCAGCCTATCAACCTCCAACCAGGATTTATGCCCCAAATCACATAAAGTGGATAAGAAAACGGGTTGCATCCTCTTTTTTGTACTTCTCTTATTATGTAAGCCACATCTATCTTTACTTTATCTGCCTATTTTTCTATTTCAAAAATAATTTATATTTAAATATAAATGAAAGTAACATTTTGAAGACGACCATTCTTTTGTTTCATAGGTATGTCATTTTCAGAATTTCAACCACTAAAATAATAAGAAAAATGTGATAATAGTATTGCAAACTCTCATTAGCTTTCATTAACAACTTAGCAAAAATAAACTCTCTTTTTTTGCCCCAGATTCTACAAGAACATAAAACTGTTACAAAACACATGAATTCATCATCTAAATGTCATAAAGAAACTAAACTAGAAAACTAATATCACAATGGCTCCTAGTATGCACCAAAATGCAAACTATAATTTGACAAAGACCGTTACAGATGACCACAGGACATCCACAAAATCATTAGAAACATGGTAGATTTTCCATCGACTGCAAAAAGTTAGATGTCGAGTAGATGGCTGCTGCCGCAGCTTGTACAGCTAAATCTTTGTACACATTCGGTTCCACTTTCAAATTTCTGTATTAGATTTTGACAGTGTTAACTTCAAGATACAAAGAATAAGGAATAAATCACATTTGAGTAAACTATCAATGTGAAACAATTACCTGCAGTCATTAGTTTGCTTTTGCAAACCATTCTCACAATGCATCATCATTTCGTTCACCTGCTTCAACGAGCTCTCCTAGATATTACCATGTTAAAAGGCGAAAAGTTTAGAATACTCAAGGAAAATAGTATACATGCATATTTTGTCGTAATAAAATAAGAAATCAATGAACTCACCAAATGTTTTTCTTCTTCGGAAAGCGCATTATCCATCTGATTAAAAAGAACACCCCATCTAGCTCTATGCAAGTCAGCATTTCCCTTGTTTTCGTGTTTAGAAACCAATTCTCTTGATACCAATAATGGTAATTCAGTTTGGATCGCAGCTTGGACTCTCTTTTTACTGCGCCTTAACGCTGCAAATACATATATGGTTTAACCAAGATCATGTTGTCAATTAATTAAATTATATATTATAACTAACCTGCAAGGCGACCTTTGATGTCCTGTTGAAGAAGTTCTAACCATTGAGAAGCAACACTTGCAGCTGCAAATAATACAAACGATACGCATAATGTGTCAGTATCATATTTACACTCTATCAACTTAAAAACATTCATATTCAGTTAAAGCAAGATTTATAAAAGAAAGTAACACTTGTAGACTGAAAGATGGATCAAGTTAGATATATGACAAAGCGGGTGGGTCGGGCAAGCTATTAAAAAATTAAAACAGGTATTTTGTACGGGCCATATTGGCGCAAAATGATTTTTAGTACACCCCTTTTAACATTTAGCTGTATTGATCTAAACTTTCATGCCTTGGATGACTCTTGACTGCTTCGATATGTTTCTTTTGTAACTTACGTTTTGGTTTTGACCCGTTAAAGACAAAACAAAATCCAAATGGACTCATTCATACTTTAATGAATCTAGAACAAATCATAAGAGTGCACACAATGAGATCACAAACTTACCTCTAACGGAAAGCGAATTGACAGTAGAGACATTGCCTGACTCTTCATTAGACAAAGAGGTCATATTCGATGTCAAGGTTCCTGATGATGAAAGTTTCAATGCAAGTATATCATCTTCACATTCTAACTTATTAAACGAACCATAATGACCCGTTTTAGCAACGATTTCTTCACCTTCACAACATTCTTTCCCAAGATCCTGCTTACTTTCAGTTCTTGCAGACCTTACAAGATTTTCAATAATCGAATGAACCTGTTTCCGGTTTCTCACATGGTTTATAATCCCCGGATTCAACTCATTCAATAGCCCACTTGGAGCAGCCACTTTCGCAAACCTGTCCACTTGTTCTTTCTTCGCAATTTCCATCCTTTTCTTGATTACTAATTCTTTCCCCTTTTTTCTCCCACGCGGTTTTGGAACTTGTGGGACGGGCACACCTCCATGAGAAGACGACAAGAACCCATTCCGCTTCATTTCCTTCCAAATCCTCATCGAGTCTCGCTCACCTCCCAAATTACAAGTACTCCCACATTCCGACAATGAATCACGCGGCTTCACTTTATCACAATCATGATTCATGGAGCTTGACACATCTTCCGAGTTTAGATCAAACGATAAACCTCTCGCCTTTACACAATCCTTCTTCGATTGCGGTAAACGTGTGTCATCAACACATGATGGACCATCATCTTTAGCATTAAGATCAATTGCTGAAATTATGTTATTCTTTATTTTCCCTGCTTAAACACAAATTATAATTTAAATCAATACATTCATAACAAACATAATCAAATTTTAAAATTTTCATAAAGTGACAAGATAAAGTTGCATTATATCCAAACCCCACATAAAATTTACTTATAAATGGCAATTGTGAAATTACATCAAAAATGTGCAACAAGTTACGCCGCTAACCCATTTTAAATAGCAAAACTAAGTCTTTTAAAATAAAAATTACCCAAGATTTGAAAATTTAAAACTACCCCCCCCCCCCCCCCCCCCCAAAAAAAAAAAAAATAATAATAATAATAATCAAATTAAAGTATATTTAAACCATTTACCTTCTGAACGAAAAACAGATTCAAGATCTCTAATTTTTGTTCTTTTTGATCCAAATTCTTCATCTTCATCAGTTTCCTCAACCAGTCTCTTCTGCATCAATCAAAACAAAACAAAATCAACCAAATTTATACAAAAAAAAAGGATCCCATTAACAATAATTTAATAACAAATATACAAAACCAAACCTTGGATTCAGATCCGAGTGCAACACTTAAATCCATCAAAATATATAAAGATTTTGAATACCCAGATATATTTCTTGCTGTAAAACACAAATTTAATATCTTTTTGATAATGTAAAGAGGAAAGATTAATGGGGTCGATTAGGGTTCATGTTTGAGTAAAGAGGCGGTAACGGGTGGTTATAAAAATAAAATAATATGTGTTTTTTTTAAGTAAAGAATTTGTATTTGAATTTGCAGAAAAGCGCGCTGACAAGCGTTTCTCCCGTTAGGAGATTGGATTTTATTACGTTTGTAAATATGATATTTCATGTGTGTGTGTGTTTTTGTGTGTAGTATTTGAAATTTATGGGACCACTTGTAAATAAAATAATTTGATTTATGAGATTTAAATGTGAAATATATAATATGATTTTCTTTTTAATGTGATTCAATTTATGAATGTTTAAAGACGTTGTGGGAAGTATTTTGAATTTTCCTTCCAAAAAAAAAAGTATTTTGAATTTAATTGTATGTGTGATATATATTACTTAGGGGTAAATCGAAAAGAGTTGTTTGTGAATGTTATCGTTAAAGATGTAATAGAATGTTTATATCATGAGAGCACGGAATGTATACATTTCTAATTTTTTTAGTTTACAGTAATTTTTCCAAACAAAATTTATATTGAAAGCTATGATAAACGCATAAAGCAATTGTACTTAATCATTAATGATTTAACAAATAGTGATATAGACACTTATTTAATGATATTCTGTATCACAATTTTAATTCTCAACACAATATTAGTTATAAGCTGGTTGGATGCCATTCCATTATTCTCAGCCATTTGATGTTCTGGAAGCTCAAGAATGGTGCTCTCTATCCGAGTCCTTGGCCCAGTTCAAGCCAAATTCGAATGATGATGAATGGTGCTGGAATGATGATCCTGTGTTTACCGTGGCTAAGGTGAAGACACTGCTGGTTGAGAACCGATTATAACGAATTCAAATTTAAATGGGTAGGTTGGGTCCCTAAAAAATGTAGTATCTTGGCATGGCGCGCGGAGAAGGAGAGAATTCCTACGATTGATGCCTTGGAAAAACGAGGATTGTCTTTTGATAATAATAATAATTGCAAACTTTGTGATGATGCTCCTGAATCATCGGCTCACATTTTTACACTTTGCCTCTTCGCTACGGTTGTGTGGCAAGCCATAGGGAAGTGGTGTGGTCTTGATCCGTTGTTTGTTTACCACCCTAGAGAGTTATTCTTGTTATACAAAAAAGCTACAGGCGGCAAGTGGGGTAAGAAAGTGGTTCAAGGCATAGTGATCGTGTCCATTTGGTCGATTTGGAGAGCTAGAAATGAGAAGACCTTCAATGATAGGACCCCGAAGATTTCTAAAGTTGTTGGAGAAATAAAGTCTGTGTCTTTTTTGTGGTTAAAACATAGGTCTAAGTTCTCGGATCTCCTTTGGGAGGAATGGTGTAAATCCCCATTGTATATGTTGTAATTCCGGGTTGGTTGTCCTCGCTTTGTGGACGCCCCCGTTTTTTTGTGAATGAAAGTCAAGTTTCAAAAAACAAATAAACACCCTCCTAGTTTACTTATTAACTCAATTTACTCAAAGTAAATATTTGATATAATTTTCGTATTTTATTTTAATGAAAATTTTCATTATAAATAAAAAAAAAGTAAATATTGTTGCAATTTCTCCCGAGGTATAAAGGTAATTTATTTATACGATTTTAAAATACTTATGTTGTTATTTAATGTAGTTTGTGCTTTCATTTATTTTTATTTTAATAATATATATCAAAAGAATTGAACTTCCCATCAAGTCATATAAATTCTTAAGAAACTAAGTCCATGTTTACATAAAAACAAAAATTCTTAAGAAACTACTCCAAATTACATTATCTCGCCTCATTTTGTTCTTTTGAAAGCTGCAACGCTTTCTGGATCACAATCTCTTGATTTATTTTTGTTTTTTTCTCAAACTGTAAAGATTTATGGATCACACTTTCTCGATGGATATTTGCTTTTGAAAGCACAATCTGCACACATATTTACTTCTTAGCATGTTCAGTTGTTGTTTCTTTCTATTGCTTTTCTCAGTTTTAAAATCACATTGTCAATTCTTTAAACAATTTTTCTTATACGTTTCCATGTGTCGCATCAGGAACACGCCACAATCAACATTGTTTTTCTTTGATGTCCAAGTTAACTTTTACTTTACAGGTTTTACGGCTTCCAAATCTTCCCGTTTTGCATTATCAACTGATTTCACGTAGGCTATAAACATGTTACATGATTCTACGTACTGCCTAACAAATCGAGACAAACAGCTTTTGTAAACTTGAAATTACACAACAATAACACTAGTTTAAATCTAACTTCTTAATATCTAGCCACATAAACCATGCAACAAGAACAGTGTACCTATTCTTAAACTAACAAAAACAATCCAAACAACAAATTTAATAGCATTGTAAACCACTTAACTAAACACTTCAAAACTCCATACCAATATCAATCACCATTTCAAAACAATCAATACATATCATAAAACAAACAAACACCATTGCATGCCTTTATTTAACAATCAACTTGTATACTAACAAATCAAAAATACACTTTTACATATAACTCACACAACAATCCTAATCCTAACCCTAACTTACAACTTCCATCCAACAAACAATTCAACACTTAATGTATGTATATACATTACACATGTGCAATACAGTAGCATTTCAACATTCGTGTTAAAAAATCAATATTTATATGTGATATTATATTACACGCTTGTAATATAAACAATATCTATACTTAATGGATGTATATACATTAAACATATGCAACGAAAGCACATGTATTTCTCTTGATATATTACACATGTACAATACATTAGATGACTATTACAACTATGCAATACGTTACAAATAATGTCAATTCACATTTAACCTCTTATAACATGCATATATCAAAAATATTACACAACTGCTATACATAAACACGACTATTACATATGCGCATTACACAAAGTTCATTCACAGCTAACATATGTGAAATGCATAAACATCTATTACACATGTGTAATATATAACCATATACCACACACATGTAATATGTAATCATATAATCCTAATAAACTGACTCACATTCTAGATTAGGTCATATAGTTAGGCACAGTGCACGTGTGTAATACATAATCATATATAATACATGCGTAATTGATGTGTCATAATTTTAACATATAAAACAGGCATAAACAGTCTCATAATAGGATACAATTAGGCTTACATTATTGATATTTGATGCTTAAATCGTTCCTATTTGTATTTCTTAGAAAAATAGAGCTCCAAAACGGCAACGAAGGATTTCCAGGCAAAAACAGGAGATTTCTGAAGATACGAAACTATCAGCCGGTTCACCATATGTTTTGAAGACAATCCCGGGACTTAAACAGTGATAAAACCAGTCCGGGAGTGACCCAGCCCGCCCACAAACACTTGCGCGGAGGCCCTGCACGCTAGAAGACAACGCAACAAGCTTGGAGAGCAAGAAAACGTACTGAAGACACTTGCACGCCCATGCCACATCACTTTGCACGCCCATGCTTAACTGAAACGTGTTCCCCAAGGCTTGAAACGACAAAATCTGACAAGTTTCTGATGTGCACGCCCGTGCTTCAACCTGGCACGCCCGTGCACAGACAAAAAATACAGACAAAGACATAACTGCAGCAATAGAAAGTACATGAGACAGTGTGCACGCCCGTGCTTCCCCTGGAGCTCTATAAATAGCAAGCTAACCCCCACCATTTGTTCATCCCTTCTTTTGCTCTCTTGGGCCGACTACCAAGCTTCTTCCAGAGATCTTGGGGTCCCTTGGGAGGCCTTCTAGGCCTCCTAACATCCCTCAATGGTTAGGCTTCGACCTACCTTGATTAGCTTGGCCAAGAAGAGGATCGTAGAGTAGTTATGCAATAAACATCGAGGGTCGTGAGGATCATGAGAGAATACATATCACTTGGAAGATGGAGAGCTTGTCTATGAGTAGCCATGATCCTTGTGTTGATCATTCTTATGGTTGTATCTTTCTATTATTTGCGAACCCACTTCGATTCGTAGACTTTTATTATTCTTAATAGTAGTTTATTTTTAGTTATTTGTTGTGTTATCTTCTTCTAATCTTTATTTGTTTATCTTGGTGACAAGTTTTAATGATAATTAACTTAATAACAACCATAACTTAATCAATTAATGGTATAATCAGCTTCTGGTAGTCCCGAGCTAGATCCAAGGCGAGGAAACCGGTAATGAGACAGATCCTTTGGGCTTCTGATATCCAAATCGGATTCTAAGCAATGGCTTCTGAAGTGGACCAGATCTGAGTGACACATTTATGGTTCATACTAGATGACTGAGTGATTTTCTTGGCTAAGGATGGATTCCCTACGGACGCACCAATGATCTTTTGTATCACACGTCTTTAGGATTATGTGCCGCCTTTGTTAAGGACTTCATTCAGCTTAGGAGGTTATGGTCGGGTAATTAAGTCATCACTTATTTAAAACCAATTTTATAGTTTCTAGACCTATAAATATTAAAGTGTCATTAAGATAAATAAAATAAAGATTCTTTATCTTATTCTCGTTAGTACACAGTCGTTAACCAATGGAGGGACCGCCTTCTTGTGACAACCGTAAGAGAGATCTTTCGGCTTTGACCGTTAACCAATGGGGGATACGAGGTTGCTAGGATAAAGAGACCCTTCGGTACGGAATGCGAGAACTAAAGCGAGGTGTACGGTGTCCCTGGTTGGGAATGAAGCCTTCAATTTAAGAAGATGATAAGTTCAAGGACACGAAGACTTGGCCACGGTTTGAGGAGCCTGCTATACGCGAGGCCCTGGCAAAGTACCCCAGGTGGACGCACGCTGGAGAGGTTCTGCATTCTACTCAGTAGTCGCCTTCGCTTCTCTATCAAGGAGTCAACACTTCAAGATCACTCTTGTCTTCCACACAATTAATTAATTTAAATTATTAATTATAATATTAAGCTTAACTACTTAGGCAAAGGGTCCCGAGATATGCATATCTATATACTATTTTATCCCACCTTAGCTTTTATAAAAACCAAACTTTTTTCAAAAACTCTTTTTAAAGAACCTCTCTGTTTCATTTTCTTTTCAAAGCCAGATCGGTCAATTGATGAATGGTTGAGTAGGGGAAAGTGTGAACCTTCGAATACGATACCCAATACTTACCACCGAAACCATACTATGCACGTCAGGTTCTCTGCCTATGTGTTGGTTTTAGTTTCCGAAGTAAATATTGTTTACTTTATAAATTTAAAACTTTGTTAAATGAGGGTTTAGTAAAATCAGTCTTTTCCCCCAAACCACTGTTTTGGGATTGTTAAATCAAAGTTTTTGGCACCGGGGAAAATGACATCTTTTTAATGCTAAAACCAAACGCATCAAAGTTTTTGGCGCCGTTGCCGGGGAACACAATGGTTTCTAGAGAAAGACCCTAGTCACTTGATTGATCAGTTTATTTTTCTTTTTCATTTTCTTTTTCACTTTATTTTTCTTTTTATTTTCGGTCTTCTTTATTTTCCTTTTTCATTTTATTTCTGCTTTATTTTCGATGATTGCGGTTGTTTTAGTTTATCTTTGCAGGTGTCCTTTGAGATTCGCGACTGACAATTCCCTTGGAGGAAACCGGAACCACCAATCTAATCAACTTTCTTTTTGGAGGGTTTTTATTTCTGCTTTATTTTTCTTTGGAAGAGGTTTGTCGTACCGTGAAGATCGGTAGGTAAGTTTAGTTGAATGCGGAAAATGAGCTGGGTGAGACTTTTCAAAAAATTTTAAACTTGAAATGTTTTCGGGGCTTGAAATTGGGTTTTAGAATTTAGGAGGATTTTTCACGAATTTTAAAACCATATTACGAATGACCGTTTTAAAATTTAAAAATATAATCTCCACCCTTAAAAACTATTATTTTTCGTAATTTTTTTTTACAAACTCCTATCTTCACTCTAAGGTATGTATAAAACTTTTCTAAACAACTTTCATTTTCTTTTCTTTTCTTTTTGGTTACTTTTCATGCACGTGAGTGCATGTTTGGATCGTGTTTCGACATGTTCCACCCGCTAGTGTTTCGGCACTAGTATTCTATCCCTAGTTTTAGTAGTTTATCTATCTAGTTAATTTTTATTTTAGTTTTTAGGACAGGCCGGGGACAACTTGATATTTTGGAGCCGCCATTTCGATGTCTCTGTTGGGAGTATGCAGGTTGCGCTCACACGCAAGAGGATTCGTCGTTATCAGGGAAGTATTAGTTTCTTTTGCCGTCTCTTTCCATTGCTGTACTTAAAATTTATACAAAAATTTTAAGTGTGGGGCAGACCATTATTGCTGCTTATTTTATTTTATCTAGTAGGTCATTAATTGTCGTTGATGGGCCGTCTATCACCCTCTTAGCCGCTTGATACCCGTAGCGCCATCAAAGTCATTTAGGGCAAATTAGTAAAGTCTATTAGACTTATCCAAATGGACGCTATTAGGCATCTCGCCGAACGGTTCAAATCAAAGGATAGTCGAAATATGACAAATTTTTAAAAGAATCCAAAAAACCCACTTAATATATATATATAAATAAAAAGAAAAATAGGTTGCATGGCAAGTAGAAAACACCCCGAAAATTATGCTTAAAATCCGCACCTTATCCTACCCGCTTTTCCGTGAGAGTTTTTTGAGCCTTTTCGAGCACCACACTTATATATAAATATCATTTATTGCTCGTTTCATTTGTTTGAGAGATATCTGACCTTAGTCCGACTTTATTAGAACCTGTGTGACTTATACATTTTGAGACCGCACGCGAGGTGAGAGATTGTGAAGATGATCAAGGCACCTAGGATACACCCGTTCCGTTTTCATTAGCCTTTCATATAAATACCCCTCACCTAGTTAACCCTTTTGAGCCTTAGCCTTTTTTCGTTTCTTCCATCACATCGATCCCCTGTCATGTTTTGGCGAAGAAAGCTGGTTGGAGGTAATCGGGACACTCTTGGGCAGTCTTGGAATGAAGAGAACAGATCAGACGTCATGGTTTTCACCGAAGAAGTTTAACAAACGAAGAAAAGATAGCCATGAAGAGTCATCATACCAGAGAATAAGCTTCAAAGCAGCATGCAAATGCAAAAAAAAAAAGTTTGAGAAATAAGTCGAGAAAAGCTCATCAATAAAAAGGGCTTAGAGAAAACAATTTTGATTGAAGATTGATTTCTAGGACATTCCTAGCGGGAGTTATTAGGTGAAAAAACCGAACAGTTCGCAATTGGGGGCGTCAAAGCAATTAGTTTTCAAGGGAATCGTTTCACTAGCTCACTATCAAGAGCTCGACATTTTCCCATCATGCCTCAGCCGCTACCCGAACCAGACATGACAGTAGACACCCATCCTACCCATTTTATCACTTTACCATTTTCACCCAATAAAAGACCTTGTGATTTGCATTGTCTCGCCCATAATCAGCGGTGGAGATTTGATTTGCATACAAACCTATGACTTGTGTCGACTTCGGTTCGGACTTGAGTGTTCACCCCCAAAACTCACCCAAAAAGATAAAACCGAGTGTTGAGTGAACCTTGTGAGCAGGTATAGGTTTGAGCCTAATTTAAGGGTTAAGTAGGCCTGTCATGCAGTTTTTATTTTTCAATAACAAATAAAACAAGTGGCTAGAGGATTTCTATATCTTACTATTTGCCTTAGGTAAACTTTCGTTTGGTTGCTTGAGGACAAGCAACAGTCTAAGTGTGGGGTGATATGATGTGTCGTAATTTTAACATATAAAACAGTCTCATAATAGGATACAATTAGACTTACATTATTGATATTCGATGCTTAAATCGTTCCTATTTGTATTTCTCAGGAAAATGGAGCTCCAAAACGGCAACGAAGGATTTCCAGGCAAAAACAGGAGATTTCTGAAGATACGAGACTATCAGCCGGTTCACTATATGTTTTGAAGACAATCCCGGGACTTAAACAGTAATAAAACCAGTTCGGGAGTGACCCAGCACGCCCACGGACACTTGCGCGGAGGCCCTGCATGCTAGAAGATAACGTAGCAAGCTTGGAGAGCAAGAAAACGTACCGAAGACACTTGCACGCCCATGCCACATCACTTGGCATGCCCATGCTTACCTGAAACGTGATCCCCAAGGCTTGAAACAACAAAATCTGACAAGTTTCTGATGTACACGCCCGTGCTTCAACCTGGCATGCCCGTGCACAGACAAAAAGTACAGACAAAGACAGAACTGCAGTAACAGAAAGGACCTGAGACAGTGTGCACGCCCGTGCCAACTCTTGGCACGCCCGTGCTTCCCCCGGAGCTCTATAAATAGCAAGCTAACCCCGGCCATTTGTTCATCCCTTCTTGTGCTCTCTTGGGCCGACAAACAAGCTTCTTCCAGAGATCTTGGGGTCCCTTGGGAGGCCTTCTAGTCCTCCTAACATCCCTCAATGGTTAGGCTTCGACCTACCTTGATTAGCTTGGCCAAGAAGAGGATCGTAGAGTAGTTATGCAATAAACATCGAGGGTCGTGAGGATCATCAGAGAATACATATCACTTGGAAGATGGAGAGCTTGTCTATGAGTAGCCATGATCCTTGTGTTGATCATTCTTATGGTTGTATCTTTCTATTATTTGCGAACATGCTTCGATTCGTAGACTTTTATTATAATTAATAGTAGTTTATTTTTAGTTATTTGTTGTGTTATTTTCTTCTAATCTTTATTTGTTTATCTTGGTGACAAGTTTAAATGATGATTAACTTAATAACAACATTAACTTAATCAATTAATGGTATAATCAGTTTCTGGTAGTCCCGAGCTAGATCCAAGGCGAGGAAACCTGTAGTGAGACAGATCCTTCGGGCTTCGGATATCCAAACTGGATTCTAAGCAATGGCTTCTGAAGTGGACTAGATCTGAGTGACACAATTCTGGTTCAGATTAGATGACTGAGTGATTTTCTTGGCTAAGGATGGTTTCCCTACGGACGCACGAGTGATCTTTTGTATCACACGTTTTTAGGATTATGTGCCGCCTTTGTTAAGGACTTCATTCAGCTTAGGAGGTTATGGTCGGGTAATTAAGTCATCACTTATTTAAAACCAATTTTATAGTTTCTAGACCTATAAATATTAAAGTGTCATTAAGATAAATAAAATAAAGATTCTTTATCTAGTTCTCGTTAGTACAAAGCCGTTAACCAATGGAGGGACCGCCTTCCTGTGACAACCGTAAGAGAGATCTTTCGGCTTTGACCGTTAACCAATGGGGATACGAGGTTGCCAGGATAAAGAGACCCTTCGGTACGGAATGCGAGAACTAAGGCGAGGTGTACGGTGTCCCTGGTTGGGAGTGAAACCTCCAATTTAAGAAGATGATAAGTTTGAGGACCCGAATACTTGACCGCGGTTTGAGGAGCCCGCTATACGCGAGGCCCTGGCAAAGTACCCCAGGTGGACGCATGCTGGAGAGGTTCTGCATTCTACTCAGTAGTTGCCTTCGCTTCTCTATCAAAGAGTCAACACTTCAAGATCACTCTTGTCTTCCACACAATTAATTAATTTAAATTATTAATTATAATATTAAACTTAACTACTTAGGTGAAGGGTACCGAGATATGCATATCTATCTACTATTTTATCCCACCTTAGCTTTTATAAAAACCAAACTTTTTTCAAAAACTCTTTTTAAAGAACCTCTCTGTTTCATTTTCTTTTCAAAGCCAGATCGGTCAATTGATGAATGGTTGAGTAGGGGAAAGTGTGAACCTTCGAATACGATACTCAATACTTACCACCGAAACCATACTATGCACGTCAGGTTCTCTGCCTATGTGTTGGTTTTAGTTTCCGAAGTAAATATTGTTTACTTTATAAATTTAAACTTTGTTAAATGAGGGTTTAGTAAAATCAGTCTTTTCCCCCAAACCACTGTTTTGGGATTGTTAAATCAAAGTTTTTGGCACCGGGAAAAATGACATCTTTTTAATGCTAAAACCAAATGCATCAGTAATACATAATCATATAATTCGAATTGGAACAACAAACTGATTCACATCCTATATTCAATAATTCAGGCCATGCAAGTGCACATGAGTAATACAAATTCATATACCACACATGTGTAATATGTAATCATATAAATCTAATCACATCAATAACTTGACTCGCATCCTATATTAGGTCATTCATGTCAGATATAGTGCACATGTGTAATACATAATCACGCCGCACATGTTTATTACGTAATCACATAGTATTAATTAAGATTAGGAAAACATCATGAAACAAGACAAATCCACAAAAAGATACTCACCAGTTGAATGATCAGAGCAGGCGAACAGTTTGATATAAATCCTAGCTTTTTGCTGTTCGATATCTATTTCAACATATTGGTTGATCAGTCGATCAAAGCAGGTGAACGACGTGGATACACGAACAGATTTATAGTTGGGGGGATGATGGAAGATTGATTGATGAATGTAAGGAACCCTAGTTTTGGTGTTAGCTAATGAGAGAGAGAGAGGATGGTAGATCGTAAGATGTTAGAGAGGGGGGGGGGTTGTGTTTTGGGGTTTGTTTGTATGTTTTGTTGTTTTTTATAGTATTGCCCTTATCATCTAATTTTAAGTCATTTAATCCCTTGTTTAATCTCAGCCCTTGATTGATTTATCAATGGATGAAAGTGGTTCTTAGTGTTCACACAAATTTTCCTTGTTCTCAAAATAACCATCCTATATATATATATACATACAGTGGATAAACATATAATTTTAAGTAATTTTAAGAGTTTAATTAATACAAGTTTTACAACATATTGTTGACTTTTAAATCAATTACTCCCTTGATATTTTAAGGACGTAACCTTTTCATGCATTAATATTTAAAAAAATACACCATAAAACAAATATGGCATTTTCTTAAATTTGAGTATAGTATATCTATTTTTTATTTAAAAAAATATAATATGTTACATGAATAACAATGCATATCTTCCCCGTAATTTTATGCATGAACCCCTCTAATAAAAGGAATCTTTATTCATATAATAAGAATACAATACAATAATAAAAAAAATATTGTCAAATAAATTTAAAAAAACACAATATAAATACGATGGTTTTTGTTTTCATCTTTTGAAAACGTTGCATTACATCTTTGACCAAACAACCCTGTAAATGCCTAAATACATATGTAGACAAATAAATTATGAGGATGAACAAAGGCACTGCAACTCATACAGTTATAACTTACTGGGACTTTAACATTCAAAGCCACCACTAGGCTTCATGCTTAGATTTTTTTTTCATATAAAGTTAGGAGCTTGACCTCAAAGTGATACATAATATTAACATTAAAAATTTGTTCAGAAATAATATGAAGACTACAAGGTTCAATTAGCGTTTTAGAAACACAATCGTAAGAATTTGAAACAGGAAGTTTTACAGTATACCTATTATAAAATAGTGAAATTTGAATCTGGGAATACGAGAGTTGCGTTCTTGCATTTGTGTTTGTGTCGAGTAACCCTAAAATCTAAAATGGGTTTTTAATGGATATTGATTAAAAAAGAAAATTAAAAATAGTAGCCTGAATTGGGTTCGAACCCAGGATCCTTTGGATGGAAACATGAACTATTTACATGAGCTGTACATGTTTAATGTGAATGGGCTCATCTCTAATTATTGTTATGGGTTCATTCCAGATTGTTAAATGTAATGTCTACTAAGATTTCGAAACTCAGTGGGTTCATGTGAACCCGTAACAACCTATGTAGGTCCGCCCCTAAGTGTATGTGTGTGTTTTTCTTTGCAATGAGGTTAGGTAATTATGTTTTTTGACTTTTTGAGCTTGAAGTCTTGAACTATATGTAATGGTGACTCCTGTATGTTGATGATGCAAGTTTAATACTTTTCTCAAGTTATAGTGTTATACTCGTATGTAATATCCAGTTCTTGAAATATGTTGTTTTTTCTTTATTTTGATTCTTCCCGTCCTTACACTTCAGTGTTTTTTAGTTACTAAGGATAACTTTAAAGTCATTTAGTTTTGATTTTCTAAGGTTATAAAGGACAGTGAGCATAATATTTGGTATCTTTTTGATGTTTTCTTAGGGTCTATGTGAGAGTATAATGCTCAATATATTGATACTAATTGCTAAACACCACTATGTTCTTGGCTATATGAGTTTACTTTTCTTTTTATACTGTTCGTTATCATCTAACATATTAACTACTACTATTGAACATATAAGTTTATGTATGTTATAACCTGGCACATAACAGTGTGTTTTATGGTTTTTTATTTGATTTGATACGGGTCAATGAAAGTCAACTAACATCCTGGTCAAACAATGAAAAGTTCAAAGGTTAGAGATATTTAAATGGACATCTAAATTTCTAACAACGGTACATTGATTGTTTTACAACTCTCTTATTTTAAACTAATACATCAATGCGTTATATTTTAAATATATTATTTGTAAGTTACCAGATTCTTCAAATTTATTAGCCATTTAATGATTTGGTTGCAACATATTACCCGAAGTGTTCATATCCGATTCTACAAACATATAGTTGTTCATATATATATATATTTACATATTACAAATAAAAAATATTATACTGTACGTTGTCATCTAACATATTAACTACTACTATCGAACAAATAGTTATACTTATGTTATAAAATGTCATTAAACGTCATGACAATAAACAAGAGCCAAGGACAGTCTCTATCCAAAGTTGGTTTGTACTTGAAAGATCCCGTTTTTTCACATGGACAGTTGTATGTTGCACTGTCAAGGGTAACGAGTAGAGATGGTTTGAAGATACTAATACTTGATAAAGAAGGTAATGTTAAGAACGAAAATTCAAATGTTGTATACCAAGAAGTATTTGCAAATTTATGAATGAGTATTATGTATTCAAGCAATATATTTTCTTTTTTAGTGTATTGTAGTTTGTGAAATATGTTTATGTTCATTACAATTGTCATTTATCTTTTATTGGAGGTGAATACATATTCGTTAATTAAGTTTGTATAAAGTCATAAAATTTAATGATGTTATACGATTACTTAAATGTATAGCTGTATTTTAGTAAAATATACTGTACAAATCAACTTCTATTATTAATCCTTTTTTAATCTCGGTAAAAACTTTACCAAATATATCAAAGTGCATAATGGAAATACCTTAGTTTACTTTATAATCCTTCAAATCATCAACATTAATCACAACATTCGGTTGATTCTCCTCATTAATCTTCTCTATTATTTTACGATCAAGGTATTTTTCATATTTTGTAAAATACATTAACTCAACAAATCCTTTCTATCTTTTTTTAAATCTTTATCGAAGGTAGTTTTCAATCACCGTGTAATTTGATCTAAAATTAAAATAATATTTTTGCTTACCTAATGAATTTTAGCATAATTGCGTAGTGGATTAGTGAATGTTGAACTTTAATGCATGTTCTATACAATTATTGAGATATGCATATTTTAAACAGTTATAAGAAACGTTCATATGTGATTATATTATAATAATTTATAGTGTTTGCAAAACAATATATAAACAGATACTTTACACATTAAAGCTACTAAATCTTATTTGTTTGTTTTCATGTTAGAGATTTAAGTACTATTATACAACACATGCATGTATGTATTTTATAAATTCTCACTTAATATTATCTTATATTTATTTTCATTTTACTCGGGTATTTAGCGCGTGTTAACGCGGGGCTCTAACCTAGTTATTATATATGTAATAAAAATTTATTAGTGTCGTCTTCCTCCTAGTGTTAATAAAATGATGGTTGGTGGTCCAGTGGTAAGGCAAAGCCTTTTAATACGCTAAAAAGTGTGAGATCTTAAGTTCAAGTCTCACAAGAAGCAAAAAATTCACCTTTCAAAAAAAATAAAATGATTTAGAATAATAAATGAGGCACTCACCAAAATAAACCAAACAGCACATGAGAATCGATCTTTGTGTTTCCAAATTCAAAATTTTGGTGGGTATAATAAGTGGGCCCAGCATTCGAATATTTCTTCATTCCAACGGGAAACAAGATTTCAAATAGCAAAAGGTGGAAAATTGCCGACATGGCTAAAACATATCGTTATGGTATAGATAATAAGATTCTTTATATAACCATTCAATATTTAAGAATTATTTAAAACATAATTACTTTAGACAGTCGGATCTATATTCAGCGGTAACACAATACAAAGTAGTCATAAATATGTGATTTTGTTATTAACAGAAACTATAACATGATGAGTGTTTTTGTCTTAAGCACAAAATACTTGTGTATACAAAATAGCTTTATATAAATAAGGTAAGATCAAATACAAATAGATCTTAACCTTAGAAATATAAAAAAAGGGTCAAATGAACCTTGATCGAACACATTCCAACGGTGTTGGAATCGGCCAGTGGAACGAATAAGTCGTAAATAAAATGAATAAGTTCGCAAGATTTCGTGAAAACTAAGAAAGCATGTTGGTTTTCTACTTTTTTATGATTATGACCCTTTATTTTTCTTATAAAGTCGTGTTAGTTAAAATTGGAAAGTTTGTTTGTGGTGTTGGTGCTTACATGAGACCATCAAGAATAAGAAGACCTACAAACATTTATAAAAACGTGATTAGTTAGCTATCACATTAAAAAAATACTTTTCTTTAAAATCATCAAAAACCCATCTAATAAGAAAAAAATAAAAACACCCAATAGCATTACCACACCATCACTACCACCTTGTTTGGAATGACCAATAAAACTTTGATCACCTAGGTAAACCCAATGACAAAAGGCTATCCACCTCTGTGAACGCAGACGATGCTGACCCAGTCCACCACCATTTTAGAAGAAACTCACTGTCCAAAGGTCCACTTTAGTAAAACCTACGGCTCAACCTAGAACAAATTTGCTCTAGGTAAGACTCCAACCCATGATATCTGCATTAGAAGTACATGGGGCTGTCAATGCACCAAAAGTTCATTGGCACCACATATTTATTTTTAACCACTCATTTCTTCCTTTTATATATATTTAATAGAGTGATATGCCAAAATAATCCCTGAGTTTTAGCATTTTATGTCTCGAAACAATTGCCTTACAAGCATGTTTTGCTTGTTACATCTAAAATTTTATTTAATTTCCTTTGCAACTAGACACCCGAGGTATGTTATATGTTGCTATTTCCATCAATTTTACTAACTAAGTTAAAAAGTAACATTAACTTAAGGATATTTTAGACTTTTTACGTATTTGTTGGTCTTTTTATAATCTATATATACTTACTATAATAGGAGAGTCGTGAGTGACATAAGAAAGCTGAGTTGTCAAGCGTAGAGATAGGCCAACAATACTTGTGTGATGCGAAAAATGATGTCATTAATCAATATAGGTGCTCGATCTTCCAGGTTGGTAAGGACTGGAGATAGGTGCACTTGGGACCAAAGGTTGGGAAGTGAACAAAGGGAAGGCAGTTGGGCACGATCTTCCAGGTTGGTAAGGACTGGGGTTGAAGGGAGAAAAGGCTGAGCTCGGACCAACTTCTATGTGAGAAGGTGTAGATCGGGAGCTAGAAGGAAGAATATGAGGAGGAGGTAGAACGGGTGAAAGTGAGGGCTCAGATTCATCATAGTCCAGCCTGATCCTCACCCCATTCTCTCTTTCTTTGTTCACATGTTGGTTGAGAATAGATCTCAGCTCCAAGAAATTCTTGGCAACTCCTAAACGAGATGAGGAGATGCAACCCCTGAACGAGAAGGGGTTGGAGCTTGGAAAAGGGAGAACTCCGGAGATGCGATCCCCGTGGGAGTACTTCCGGCAGTTGAGAAAGGAGTAGATCTGTTCAAAGAGGCTTGATCAGTGTTTGGTGTCTCACCGGTGTTGTGAGGCACTTGATTTACTTCTTCCGGAGACTCTTGGTCAGACATTTCAGAGAGTTCACAACTGATTTACAAAAGAAACTCAACAGCGCAGCCCCACGGTGGGCGCCAACTTGTTGCTACAACAAATATATGACCAACGTAAACAGGATGTCACACAGAGATAAAAAGGTTAAAGGGTTTAAATTAGCCAAACGCAGGTCGTGGAGTCCCTCTACGTTGCAAACGTAGATGGGAGATTCGAATGTTTTAGTTTTATTGTTATGATTATGTTTTAAGATAAACTCCAAGTCAGAATGTTGTTTTTAGTATTATTTTTGGAGATGTGATGTGAAGAAAAGATCATACACAAAGTATGATCTTCGTGAGTAAGAATAGAAGTGTGTAAGGGATGTTTTCTGATGGCGATCAAGGTCACATTTATAGGCAAAGCATCTTCTATAAAAGGGAATAGCATCATCTCTTGATTTTAGTTGCAACAATGGACTTTTCACTTTAGCCTAGGGAAGTCTTGAAACTTGCGGATAAAAGCATATGTTCTCCACACGTGGTGGTTGTGGCAGTTGTGGAGGGTCAACTAAGAAAGTAGTGACAATACATGTCACTGAGCTATTCCTTTTGCTGATGACAGTTGTCATCTTTCGATCCTTTTAAGTCTTTAACCTTTCAAGTAGATTGTGTGTTATAATCAGCTTTTAACCTTAAACTACTCATGTCATCACTCTGCATCCCCATCTTTAAGTGTACATCTTTAATAGCACCTGTAAAAAGATATGAAAACAAAATAAATTAACTAATTATTACTTAATTACGTATTTTGATGAGAATATGTTTTGATATATTTAGATATCATTTTTTTATTTGAGTGTTCATATGTTTATCTTTTGAAAGGCACTTATGCTAAAGGGTATACTTATCTCGACACTAAACTAGTTAGGATTAGGGTCCTGGACCTATGCAGGGCCGACTCAAGAGTGAGTATTTTTAAACTAGGGCTTTATGCCCCGAATCTTATAAGGCCTTCAAATTTTAAAATAAACTTTGAATATATGTTTTTTTTCTTGATAATTAAGATGAGAGACCTTTAACTTAATATCTCTATGGTTTACAAGTCTTATTTATTGTATTTATTATGCAAATAGTTTCAATTCTACAATTATTTTCATCTTCAGGTTTTATGCTGTTTTTTAGTCTTGTAAAAGAGCCAGTCGTGGACCTATGAACCCATAACATGTAGAAGTTAGTGAATTTGAACAAACACTAGACGTCTAGACAAAAGGTTAATTCAATATTTCGTGGTGGGAATGTGGTCTTTAGATGGTAGATACTAGGATGTAATGTGTGAATGATTTAGAGAAGACTATATTGAGTTTATGTTATTACAATGAATGACAATGATGTAAATATAACAATGAATTTTACCTTGAAAATTTTGTATGAATAATATCGCTGCCTGTATTTTTTGCAACCTCAACCCTCGAATCTTCCGTATTTCTGCAATTTCATAATTACGTTTAAAAACTTGTACCCAATGCAACTGATACCTCAACCCTCGAATCTTCCTTCTTTCTGCAATTTCATAATTACGTTTAAAAACTTGTACCCAAGGCAACGTTACATGTACAGTAGTGATTAAGTGTAAACAACTAAATATAACATGCATTATCTTGTTCACTTAACTTTAGATTATTTAATAGCATAGTATAAAATGCATTCTTTTCCTCGGCATTGACGCAATCTATGATGGTATCGGAGTGAAAAAAGGGTCTAAAAAGGAACATAGACTGGGTTTTATTTGTAATAAGTAAATCCTTTGCATGTTTATAAAAGGTCTCTAAAAATTCAATTTTGGGGATCAACACCAATCCTAAAGTCTCAGACGACCTAAAAAGCAATTGATCAGATCATGATTTATTTTATAATCCCTGTACAAAAGAGAAGAAAAGTAAATATAAGTATTAAAGACTCTTTACCCTAAGATTTATTGATTAGTCATCATGACTTGAAACGGGTTTAAAAGATTAACTTTATGTGGTTTTTACTATAAATTACCATATGTATTACCCGAAAGTAGATTGAGAAAAACGAGAGTTCTAGTCTCATTAAGACTACTGACTCTTACTGTTCATATAGTATGATATGAAAAAACGAGAGTTCTAGTCCCAGTATCCTACTATATGAACCAAAGAACTAGTAGTCTTATTGTGACTAGAACTTGTAAGGAAGCAGAGTCAAATAGAAATTTTTTTCTTCGTGTGATTTCCTATAGTTCTGTTAGTTATGTTATTTCTATATTTAGATTTCTAGATATTTCTATTAGACACTTTTTGTGGTTTTTAAGAAAACTGAGGGGTAGCGTTAATATAATTTTAAGGATAACGTAACACTAAAAAATGTAAAAAAAAAATTAAAAAATTTACTCTACACCGGAAAGTTGGTAGTGGATATAAAATGAAATTAATGCTTTGCAAGGTGGATCTTGACAAAGATTTTTACCAGTAAATTAGGGAGTTTTGGATGTGGTGACGGAACAAATGGGCTTTTGCTTAAAATGTAGAAAATGGACTTTAGTGTCTTTGTAGTCGGATCGAGTATCAGTGTTGGTAAATGGGTCTCTGACAAGAATTTAATTTTAAGTGAGGGGCTTGTCAAACACAAGTACGTCCTCGGTTCGTCGGGTGTCGGTTACGGACTCGGTTACACGTATGAGCATCCTTTCACACGGATAGGATAAGTTACATGTATGGGTTTCACAATGATGAGATCAAGCGTATGAAAAGTGACACGTATGATAACTTAGGCGTATGAAGGATGAGATGTATGAGGGAATGGTCACACGTAAGAGGTTCTTACGCTTATACGCCCTTAGGCGTATGAGCCATGTTCTTACTCATCATGACTTGGATTTCAAGGAAACTTGATTTATAGGTATTTATAGGATCTGAACAAGATTGGGGTGTGAATTTTTCTCCAGGAAAACTCATTTTTGATCTTCTATTTTTTTTTATTTTGATTTTTCTGAAATTTTCTCCCCCTAAAAATCTAAAAATAAGCATATTTTTGGATTTTTTTTAAACTTTTGAAGAAAAAAAAATAGAAGATCAAAAATGAGATTTCCTGGAGAAAAATAGGAGATGATAGTACATCAGTGGACTGTCAGACTACTCTGAAAACAAAATGATGTTACAACATTGAGTAGCCACTACAATTATATATTGGTAGGCTTGAAATCAAAATTTAAAGTTCAGCATGGTGATATAAACTTAAAATCAATAACTGATAATCATGTGGATCAACGTCTCGTTGGCATGTGGTCTTAGTACCGAAATTTCGTATTGATAGATTGCCAAAATCGGAGGTTTCGGGTTGTTATATTGGTAGTTATATGGGGGATGGCCTAACTGATCTTCTGCTGTATTGATTTACAGACCTAGATTCAGTTAGGGTATCTTATTAAAAGATCTTTAATGACAAAACCTTAAGTTACCGAATGAGGAACTTAACATGTGTGATGATAATCAAAGATTATCTAAATGCATCGTATCAATACTATGATGAAAATCATGTATGATATTAGTCCTCACCATGGTAGAGTGCACAAGTCGCTTTGAAGCATTAATTTGCTGACCTGTCACCTCTGTGCCTCATATCTTGTAATGCACAGATAACTACAATATAATCACGTGTTACGATGAAGTTTTGTGCAATTCTTGATACGGGAATGTGTCGCGTGTGCGGGGACCATAGATTTTTCAGTATCTAATATTACCATAATGTATCTGAAATGCTGAACAGTGAATAATGATTTTGAGTTTAAATGGACAAACATACTGGTAATGGTTGTAGAATGCTCAATGTCAAAAGCAGAAATTGATCTAAAAGAGTTTGGACTGACTGTTTAAATACTGATATGATCCTTTTACCGGAAAATTCACAAAAATATGTTTGGTTTATTTTTAAGCAAATCTATTTGAAAATTCAAAAAGATTTTTGGTGTGTTTTAGCATAAACTTTGAAAAATCAAAATGTTTTGTTTCAACTCTATTTTTGATAACCGATGATGGGATACTTAATGTAAATGCTCAGATACTCAAAAGTTGAAAGTAGGAAATCAAATTGCAAATTTTCAAGTTTTTGGTGCAAATGAAAAATGTTTAATAGTTCAGGGGGAGAACTATTGAGGGTCAAAAGGAATGTGAAGAGTACTTACGAGATTTTTGTCGTGTCTAACGCTGGTTGTAGTTTGTGTAGGTTTTAGTAAATTTTTCAGCAGAATCAAACACATCAGGTGCACTACTCAAGATTCATCGACAAAGTGTGTAACTGAATAAGACCCAAACCTAAACATCAAGATCACCAGAACAACAGAAACTAGTCAGAGGTTGTTAAAGAAATGACAAAAGATCGAAGAATTCCAAGATAGATTTCTTTCTTCATCTCTTGACCAACAAAAGACAAAGCCAAGATTTCTTGAGTCTGTCGGAGATTTCAAAGCTTACTGTAGAGATAGACAAGAACTTCGACACAAACGTGCATGTAGATGGAAAGTTTTCAAGTTGTTCAAGATGATGAGATCAAGGCTTGAAGAATTGTTAACTTTCTGATTTGGTACATCACTAGCTAGGTCCAAGGGGGAGATTGTAAGTGCATTATTCATGTATGTCCCCAGCTAGTGATCCGGTACTTTATGTCGAAGGTTCAGATAATCAGAAAACGACCAAGATTATGAAGATGTTGAGTATTAGTAGACACATTCGAACCCACAGGGGGTCGAATGTAGCTCAACACAGGTCGAATGTAGATTGGAAGAAAGAAAAGGTTTCATTCGAACCCACGAGGGGTCGAATGAACACGTTCGACCTCATGAAAGGGGCGAATGTGGAAAGCTTATAAATAGGGAAAAGTTAGTTATTTTGAAATAGAGTTATCATTTTGAGCTTTTCCTTAGTTTGTGTGTGTGTGATATTCTCTGTATTAGGTCTAGGTTTGATCTGTAATTGTTGATATTTTGATCTAATATACGAGTAAAGTTATGGAAATTGCTCGGTGATTCATTATCTGTTTTCATCACGATCGTTCACGTTTATTTCCGTATCATTTTGCACAACCGAGAGGATTCCGCACCCTACGGTTAATATTCGTGAGATCACGGTTCGTGATTACGATCCTAAAACGAATTCTCAATTGGTATCAGAGAATTCAACTCCAATTGAGGTTCGAATGTGTCTACTAATACTCAACATCTTCATAATCTTGGTCGTTTTCTGATTATCTAAACCTTCGACATAAAGTACCGGATCACTAGTTGGGGACATACATGAATAATTCACTTACAACATGAATAATTACACAAAAACTCGGATCTGATGCTAACACGACACTAACAATACGCGGAATCGAGCCAGAACTCTGATACCACTTGTAGGATCATTGGATCTTGAAGAACAAGATATTAGAGACTACACACGAGCTGATTCAAAGGCAGAATAAATGAATCGGATGTTGTTAGATGTGAGATACTTTGAATAATATGAAATTAATCAAACGCACAGTTCATACGACACACATGCAACAATTCGACGTAATTTGATAAATGTGCAAAAGTTTTTGTACAAGAGTTGGCAAATGAGGAGTTCCATGCATCTATTTATTGGTTGCCTCCTTACGCCTAGAAGCTTTCAGGCATAAGGACTCCTACGCCTGAGGTTCCAGGCGTATAAACCTCTTCATGCGCCTGATAACCATAAATCACTAAGATATTCATTAATTACATCAGAATGTTGCCTAAACTCTACGTTAATACTATAAACATCACGTAAACTAACCCACTACTAATATAGATCTATCACTAGCCGAGGACGTATACAAAATGCACAAACAGTTATGTAGATTTGAAATCACAAATCTAACAACCCTAAACAATCAGTTTTGACATTTAAAAACATTTAGGATATGTTTGAATCCAAAAACCATTCGCCACCTGACGGGTGGTTCAAGGAACAACCCTTTATGATAATAAAACGCGTATTATATCCACATTTGATCATGTTATTGCTTGGAATTAGATGACTACGGTTACTTTTATTGTAGGTAGATCATGGAGCTTAAAACGAAGAAAAACCGAGCTTTGGAACGGACCAAACAGGATGAACGAGGACGATTTGAAAGAAGAAAAAAAATAATTTTTTGAAGGCCTCCACAATACCTTACGGTAGCCACCGTAAGGTACGGTGGCTTCTGGGACAAAAAATCCACCATTGATCAGTGTAGATCCACCGTAGCCATTTCACCTCCACCGTACCTTACGGTGGCCACCGTAAGGTACGGTGGCACCTACACAAAAATTGCAACTGCTTGTTTTGAGGTGTCCTTTCTCATACTTTTCACTTTGGAACGTTTCTAAACACTCTTGGGGCGATTTTTGGTGGAGATTATCATTGGAAAACTATTCTAAACATTTGGTTTTTGTTTTTGATTCATATGAACAGTTCCATGAATGTTATGTTGATTCATCAAGCGATGTCGGGCTAAACTTTTGGTGATCATTCTAGGTGAAGGTTTTGACAAACTCTTGGGTATGTTTCCTATCATTTCTAGAATAATAATTTAGTATCTTTGCTTTATTATTATGATGTTTGAACAATTGATTGTAGCGTGTTGATTAATTTTCCAATTTCTAATCTAAATCGTACGTTCTTGGTGTTGCTAACAATCGAGATATCACGGGAAGGATTGGGGTTGGTTATTGATTGATTGGTCATCGGGAAACAACCTCGCGTTAATATAATCCTAGTACTTTGTTCCCTTTTATCACAACGATTGTTTTTACATGAGTTATGTCTATGTAACTCTTTCTAGTTGGAATTTGCACAAGTGTTTAAAGAAACTGGAACCTAGGATGATCATTGCTTCCATAATTTGAAGAAACAATCTCATTTTTAATCGTTAATTAGTTGTCAATTTAATTTTAAAATCAAAACAACCGAAACTCTTGATCTTTAATTTTTGTCTAGTAGTTTAATTGTAGTTATTTGCAAAACTATAAGTTCACACATTTCCCACAAACTCCCTGTGTTCGATACCTTTTTACCACTCTCTATTGGTTGTAAATGGGATTAAATTGACGTGTACCACGACATCACGTCAAATTTTGGCGCCGTTGCCGGGGACCGAAAAATGTTAAGGGGGTAAGATCATTTTTGGGACATGCGGGATTTTATAGACGCTTTATTAAGGGTTTTAGTGTTATCACCAAGCCTTTATGTAATTTGCTATTGAAAGATGTTCCCTTTGATTTTACTAATGAATGTTTGCAAGCGTTTAATGTTTTGAAGGAACACTTAGTCAAGGC
Organism: Ambrosia trifida; assembly: GCA_028751855.1. NCBI lineage: Eukaryota > Viridiplantae > Streptophyta > Magnoliopsida > Asterales > Asteraceae > Ambrosia > Ambrosia trifida. The sequence continues at coordinate 11,505,264 of CM054126.1, read as the reverse complement.
TCCTATTTTGCAACCGCCAGATTGGTCAAAGCCATTTGAAATCATGTGTGATGCAAGCGACACTACAATTGGTGCTGTTTTGGGTCAACGAATTGATAAGAAGCCGGTGGTGATTTATTATGTGAGCAAAACTTTATCCGAAGCGCAACTGAATTACACCACAACCGAAAAAGAATTATTAGCGGTGGTGTATGCTTTGGATAAGTTTTGTTCATATATTTGGGGGAGTAAAGTGGTAGTGTATTCAGATCATAGTGCGGTTTGATATTTGATGGAGAAAAAAGATGCCAAGCCACGCTTGATTCGGTGGGTATTATTGTTACAAGAGTTTGATCTAGAAATTCGAGACAAAAAGGGAAGTGACAATGTAGTGGCGGATCACCTGTCTCGAATTCCGGTGGAAGGGATTGATGATGTGGGAGAAATAAACGAAAGATTTCCCGATAAACAACTATTAGCCGTGTCTACTCGTGTTGCACCGTGGTATGCTCATTATGTTAATTATTTAGCCACGGGTGCCATCCCGGATCATTGGACCAAGAAAAGAAGACAACAATTTATGGTCCAAGTCAAGCAATACATTTGGGATGAACCGGACCTCTTCAAAATTGGGCCCGATCAAGTTATTCGAAGGTGCGTGCCCGAATCGGAGGTGATGGAAATTTTGACTCATGCTCATTCTTCCGCTTGTGGAGGGCATTTTAGTGGGCATAAAACCGGCTACCGGGTTCTTTCATGTGGGTTTTATTGGCCCATAAACCCACAGTTTTCAAAAATTTCAACAAAATTCCACCAAATTCGTTTAAAAAACATGAGCACCGTGATGTACAAGCACTGTTGATGTGAAGTAGATCGCGAACCTACTCTGATACCATTGAAAAGTCCTGGGTCAAATCGAACCTGGTGAAGATACACGTCAAGCACAAAGCAACACAGATTAGTATTCGATACCGAAAGAGTTTATATCGACAATTACACGTGTGATCTCCCCTCACACACGCGAAAGCTCAATTGTTTTCCCTCTTTAGAATTTTTTTTTTTTTTTTTTTTTTTTTTTTTTTTTGTGAAAATGGCTAGTGATTGAATATTTATAGGTGAGGCTTAATCCCTAAAACTCTTAGTGATTAGCTCAATCCCTAAAATGAATTGCATAAACTCAATCACTAAGCTACAATACAACATAATTAATTATATTGCACTACGCCTAGTTTAGGCATACAATGACCGACAAATCCATAATGCACTAACAATATATATATATATATATATATATATATATATAAATATATAAAGAGAGAGAGATGGGAATAAAATATAATCAAAATATATAACTAATTGTTTCTTTTAATTAGTGAAATCACAAAGTTAAAAAAACATGTTTGAAAAAATAAAGTCTAGCACTAGATAAAGTCTTGAAAGTAAATTTTTTTTCTTTTGAAATCCAATCTAGTACAACCATCGGGTCCAACCTGCTATTTGGTTAGCTTAAATACAGATGATTCATCTAGATTTAACTAATTATACTACTAAGCGTCCTAATAATTATGAAAATGAAGAGGCTGCACGCAACATGAGCTGATCACGTATAAAATTGTCATTTTCTTGCACCACACTACAAAACTACATTCATTAACAACTCAACAAACTGATTAATGATATCTGAACCGTGATCAATTCATAATTTGTCTTCTACCCAACTATGTAATATAGATTTATGCCTTTAAACTAACTATATCAACTAAGTTTAATTATTCAAAGAAACTAATATATATCATATAAATAGAGGGGTTTAATTGTAATAGTTGGTTAGTATGGGGGCTGTAAGTGAATATTCATATTGTACAAATACACAACTTGACATGTGGAATGAGGAGTGAATGATTTTGAGAGTTTATCTCACTCTTCCTTTGTGATTCTTCTTCTTCTTTTAACTTTCACTCTTTGAGCTCGTGATTACCATTTCACCACGTAACACAAACAAGTTAGTATATTGCATTCTACATAGAACACTTGCTAGTAAAATTTAGGAAAAATTACAGAATCGTCCTTTATGTTTACAACGTTTTTCAATGGTTGTCATTTAACTTCAAAATTAATGAGAATCGTCCGTTATGTTGTAAAACCTTGCATCTTTTGTTCTTTGACACTAACCTGATTAGTTTTTAACACTAAAAGTGGTCATGTGCACCTCATGTGAGGGCAACATGGTAATTTTACTCATTCTTTCTCACCCTCAACTCCCCACCCCCCTCTCTCTCAACTTTTCTCTCTCTCCAAAAGTGATTTTGCTTGGTTAATCACAAAGATGTGAAGAACAAATCAAGGCTCTGTTTTTTTGTAGAAAAAAGAAAACAAAGGTTGAGATGAAGACCAAAGCATTACAAAGCTCTGTTTTTTAAGAACATAGAAGAATAACAAGACGTGTTAATCAAGAATTAAAAGAGTGAAATTAACAGAGGAAGAAAACAAAAGAACAAAATCTCTGGTTGTTTAGGAAAATTAACAGCACTAAGGAAGAATAAATCGCAAGGTGTTGAGTCTAATTTCCTGTGTTGTTTATACGGCTTTGTTTGTTTAATCGATCTTGTGGCAAATAGAGCACCACCACCAAAAACCACTACATCTTCGCAAACACCACCAAGGCTACCGACAGTAGCCTATCTTCCTTTGTCGGAGTTGGATCCGGGTTACGAGTCCTCGTTTTATGAGGCAATTTTTAGGGGTTTACGGAAGGAATGTTGTTGGGTAAGATTATATATATATATATATATATATATATATATATATAAGATTATCGATTTTTTATATTTTTTTAAAATTCTGTTTGTTTTATTTAAAGTAAATGAGTGAAATTACAAACCTACCCTCATGTGCAATTTACATGATCAGACTTAACTTGAATTTTTAACCAAGTTAGTGTCAAAGGACAAAAGATGCAATGTTTTACAACATAAAGGACAATTCTTATCAATTTTAAAGCTAAAGGACAACCATCGAAAAATGGTACAAACATAAAGGACGATTTCTGTATTTTTTTCCTAAAATTTAAAATCTTCTGTATAATCTTCATATTTGAAGAGATCATCATAATAAGACAACTCCAAATCACTTTCCCACACATAATTGGATGATGTGCCTTGATTGCTAGAGGCAAGATAATTACCAAGTTGGGCGTTTGAATCATTATCATCTTTGAAAATGTCATCATTGGATAGCTCATAATCGGTAATCATGTCCTCCCACATACAATTGGTTGATGTGTCTTGACTACTAGAGGCACGGTATTTACCATTTTGGGTATTTGAATCATCTTTTTTCCCAAACGAGGGGGTGATGTGAACACTTGTGTTTGTCGAGATGCTACTTGGTGAATAATTGATTTTAGAGTCCTCAAAATTACTTAGAGAAAATCATGGGGAAGAGATAACGTACAAAGTGTAAGAAGCATTCTCAGCCATTAGATTTAGGTTGTGGCAAGATGGTAATTAACAATTCTAATCATATTTGGGATAATCTAACCAAGGGTAAATTAGGAAAAACGCGTTTAAATTTATGTGAAATCGTAACAACAGACATAATCGTTGCAAAATTTGTCAATGATTGAACCTGATTTTTCATCATTTTCAACTCGATTAAACGTTCAGAGTGATTAAACAATAAAATACATTCGATTACAAACAAAATCAAAACATATTTGCAGAAATAGAAGAAAAACAGAGTATGATAATTCAATTGATAAAATTAGTCGAATCATATTCAAAAATCACTATCAACGCATGTATTATTCACAGAAACGAACGATGTTGATAATAGAAGAAGTATTAAAGAAAAAAAATGGTTTTCAAAAAGTTTCAGACGATGAAGATCAGAAACTGTTAAACAGAAAATCATAAAACGCACTTGGTTTTTTTATAAACGCATTTGGTTTTTTAAACACTATTTAAACTGGTTTTTACAAAAACCAACTTGGTTTTTGTAAAACGCATTTAGTATAAATAAAACACACATTTTCCTCACTTTTTCCCCTATTTTCCTCCAACAAATAAACAATTATATTCACACACAGTTGAGGTAAGATTTTTATGGATTGGTTGTTTTTTTTTTCTTTTTTCCTTCTTTTTCCTTTGTTTTGTGATTAGCTAGAGACACAGAGATGTTGGCTTGGTTGTCTTCTCCGAAGATATAGGGAAGATCTGAGCCACGATTAAGGTCGGTTTGAAGGCGAACAACATGAAGGGTTTTGAAGGCGTCGGAGGTTAGAGGAGAGAGGGAGCGGTGAGGCTTTGGTCTGGCGGTTGGGTCAGGCGGCGACGGTGGTGGTGGTTAATGAACAATTTGAAGGAACATTACCCTTTACCCATATAATCAACCAAAATTGGGTTAGTTAGAGTTAATTAGGGTTTACACGTGTCAAGCTGTGGTGGCTTCTTACACTTTATACGTTAAGGATACTTTGTATCCTATACTTTCTCTATAATCATGTGACGCCTTTAAATTGTACGTGGACAGGAATATACAACATAGGAGCGGCTTTCGCCTTGTTGGACGCTACCACTTTTTATCTTGTTAAACCAATCAATATATTATATCTAACAATTATCTTCTTACAATAATATATTAGTTTTTATTGTCATTAAAAAAATCATATTGTAACATTTTGGAACTTTGGTAAACAGTAGCGTTGTTGTCTGAATGAATGATAATAGCGTCCCTCCACCATTCCATATAAAATAGAGTAAACTTCTTTTTAACTGTTTTGGTGGTTTTATGTATTTGACTTCGTATATTAAAAAAAATTAATATTCTGAATACCTATGTTTTTATTTTGTAACCCTATGAGTCCAAATTTACGATTATTGATGGTGGTGAAATCATCATGATACATGGTACTAACTTGTATTTTCTATGTGACATCCTCATAATACTAAAGGCTGAACAAGATTCAGGAAGCAACTGCATATTATCTTATGTACATTCTAAGGATGGACTAACGAATTATCTTATTGTTATATGAATCAGGTACACTTACACAATATTAAGACTTGTAACTCTTCCCTAACGACTATATAATCCTATTCAAGCTAAAAGAGCCGAGGATGGAAGAGGAATATGTGTGGAAGAGGTCATTTGCTAAAGAATAGGTCAACATGTAAGTGCTCGACATAAATGAAAGGAGAGAATCAAGGAAACAGTTAAACCAACGTCTATATTGGTTAACTCTGCTTCAAAGCTCACCTGAAACAGTCAAGAGCACAATAAAGAAGGTGGATTTCATGGGATTATTATTTATTTACTTGTATCTATATAAAGGGGTATGATGAACAAAATATGACACTTACTTATCATTGAACACTTGACACATGATACACACTTTACAAACACCTACACTCAGACTTTCCTTAGTCACACACACTACATTGAATTGTACTCATAGTAGATCCTTCATCCCACTTCCAAAGTTGTAATCTTTTTACCATATTAATATTACCAAATAAGGAAGGGGCTTAGATTCCTCCCGAGGTTTTGTGCCGACGATCATCACTGATCAAGTGTTTTCCTCGTACATCGAGTGTTGTTCTTTTGTTGAATTTTACTTATATTGATTATCTACATCTTCGACATTCTACAGTTACATCATCAGGATATAACTGTCCATCCTTACTTTTCCCTTTGTCATCCTGAACATAGTTTTCATTAATAGTTTCTTTGATATCCTTAAATTGTCATCCTTAAGATATAACTAAATTTCATACGTTATAAACACTTTTCTCACTCTACCTCACATTTACTAATTTGGAATACAAAGTTATTTTTACTTAATAATTTTTGACCAAAACAATTTGGCGCCCACCGTGGGGCAAGTGGTGCTATTTTTAACAAAAACTTTGTTAAAATTCATTCTTAATCAATTTATTTTGAAAATCTTGACAACTATGGCTGCAAACCCAAAATCGGTGTCTTCATCCATGCCATCCTCAACCTTTAACAGAAATGTGACCAGACCACCTCATCTTGCATTTTCCAAAGGTTCTGATCATGTTACCCAAAATGCTCCCCAAAGTAATCCTAGATCTGGGATGGGGACATCTGGATCTACTCCTCCTATTTTTGTGTCGAATGATGAGCTCATTTCCATGTTCACAATGGTGAAGGATCAAATGAAGAAGCAGAAGGATACCAACCAAATATTGATGAAAGAAATTCAATCTCTTGAAATATCTTCAAAGAGACCAGTTGAAGAAGTGGTGACTCCTATATAGCATAGGAATTTGGACTTCAATTCTGTCATCTCTAGGGTCAATCATCAGGGAGATTTTATTCCTATGAATCCAAGATCTACTGCTCTTGAGATTAACTCAACAGTCAGGATGACGACTACTAGAGATCCAGGATGCACATTTGAACCATCTCGAGGATATAACTATGGTAACAATGTGAATAATAATACTTTTGCTACTAATGATTTTTCCATGCAGGATACAAGTATAAGCCCTCAATTGGCAAGAGAACTCCAAAAGATCAAGAACATGGTGTCTAGTGTACCAGGGATAGTACAACCCATCCCTGAAGTATCCTTAGCATGTCACAGGGTGTCTCGTTTTGCACCTCCATTATGTGATGCAGAAATTCCTAGGAGATTCCAAACTCCAAGTATAGAAGCTATATGATGGGTCCACAGATCCTGAAGAGCATGTAGCACAATACAGGGAAAGGATGGAGATAAATCCCATTCCAGCCAACCTTAAACAAGCATGCTTATGCAAAGGATTCGGCCCCACCCTCACTGGTCCAGCCTTAAAATGGCTGCTAAGTGTTCCACCTTACTCTATCACTTCCTTTGCTCATTTAATTAATATGTTTAATAACCAATTTTCATGTAGTCAAACATTTGAACGTTTGACAAGTGATTTGTATAGGGTAACATAGCCACTGGGAGAATCATTAAGGGAGTTCATTACCAGGTTTGAAAAAGAAGCACTTGACATCCCAAACCTAGATGTCACAATAGGAGTGCAAGCATTCAAGATGGGATTATAGAAAGATTTACCTTTATATCAAGAATTGGTGATGAATCCCTGTAGTAATCTTGATGAAGTCAGAAACAGAGCATTAAGATTCATCCGGCTTGGGGATGACAAGAAGATACATAAGAGGATAGAAGCATCCTCAGGATACAACAATCCTAATCGAAAATCTACTCCCACATATGAGCCTTATAAGCATAAGCCTTATGCTAAAAATGATAATAAAAAGGTCAATGTGGTTGAGGATGATGATGATTAGGATTGTCCTTAACTATCAGATTATTGTTTTTCTGTTGATGTAACAGGTCTTATGTACGCTATGAAGGATCTTGGTGATAAAGCAAGATGGTCAAGGAAGAATGACAAGGCAGGATGGAAGGACAAGTCCAAATGGGGTGATTTCCATGAAGATTTTGGTCATGTTACTGATGATTCCATTGCCTTAAGGAAGGAAATTGCACATCTTCTTAGCAAAGGCCAATTTAAAGATCTTTTAGGCAAAAAGAAGGCAAAAACTCAGGATGGCACTACCATCCCGGAAAGAGCAGCATCTCCCCCTAGTGATGTTGGCATTATCAACTTCATCTCTGGTGGCTTGGATATATGTGGTACATCCTACTCAGTGGAAAAAAGGCATTCCAGGGAAACCAAATCCGAAAAAGGGGAAAGACCTATGAAGAATACCATGTTGACCAGTTCAAGGGTGATCCGCTTCGAAGAAGGTGATCGTGAAAACATCTTGGATCCACATCACGATGGTTTGGTAATTACTCTATATATTGCTAACCATTTTGTTCGCAAGATACTAGTAGATGGAGGAAGCTCGGTCAACATAATTCAACTAGAAGCTTTGAAAAGGATGAACATTCCTGAAACTGAAATAGTTTCAAAATCATCCATCCTGGTTGGTTTCAGTGGAGAAACTAAAAATACAGTTGGAGAGATCAAACTACCTATATATGTCGAGGGGGTAAATTCTAAACAACATTTTTTGTGTTATAGACTCTTTAGCATGCTATAATGTCATCCTAGGTAGGCTATGGATACATGACATGAAGGCAGTCCCATCGACATATCATCAATATGTAAAGCTACCCACTCCTTGGGGAGTTGTCAATGTGAATAGCAATCAACAAGAAGCTAAGGTTTTCTACACAACATCGATGAAGGCATCATCCCAATCAAGACAAGCATAGCAATTATAAGTAATGAAAAACATAATAATGATGACAAATATACCTGATAGATTGGTAAGACTAATAAGAGAGAGTGTTGGTGGAAGACGGCATCATTATCGGTGTTGTTGGGTTCCTTTAGGGTGTATCTAAGTGATGGTATTATGAGTTCTTGAAGAACTCGTTTATGAGAGACACGGAGCAGACATATTTCTTAGTAGACATATTTCTTAGTATTTGGTTATCTAAAATACAGATGATTCACATAGGTTTAAATAATTATACTACTAAGCGTCCTAATAATTATGAAAATGAAGATGATGCAGGCAACATGAGCTGATCATGTATAAAATTGTGCATTGACTTGCACCACACTACAAAACTACATTCATTAACAACTCAACAAACAAATTAATGATATCCGAACCGTGATCAATACATAATTTGTCTTTACCCAACTATGTAATATAGATTTATGCTTTTAAACTAACTATATCAACTAAGTTTAATTATTCAAACAAACTGTTAGGTATCAAATACATAGAGGGGCTTAAATGTAATAGTTGGTTAGTATGGGGGCTGTAACTAAACATTCATATTGTACAAATACATAACTTGACATATGGAATGAGGAGTGAATGATTTTGAGAGTTTATCTCACTCTTCGTTTGTGATTCTTCTTCTCTTAACATTCACTCTTTGAGTTCTTGATTACCATTTCACCACACAACACAAACAAGTTAGTATATTGCATTCTACATAGAATACTTGCTAGTAAAATTTAGGAAAAGTTACCGAAATCGTCCTTTATGTTTACAGCGTTTTTCAGTGGTTGTCCTTTTACTTAAAAAAATGATGAGAATCATCCTTTATGATGTAAAACCTTGCATATTTTCTTCTTTGACACTAACATGATTAGTTTTTAACACTAAAAGTGGTCATGTGCACCTCATGTGAGGGCAACCTAGTAATTTTACTCATTCTCTCTCACCCTCAACTCCCCCTTTCCTTCTCTCTCTCTCCCCCCTCTCTCTCTCTCTCTCTCCAAAGGTGATTTTGTTTGGTTAATCACAAAGATGTGAAAAACAAATCAAGGCTCTGTTTTTTGTAGAATAAATCGCAAGGTGTTGAGTCTAATTTCTTGTGTTGTTTATATGACTTCGTTTGTTTGATCGATCATGTGTCCAATAGAGCACCACCACCATCTTCGTGAGCACCACCACCAAAAACAACCACCATCTTCGCAAACACCTCCAAGGCTACCGACAGTAGGCTATCTTCCTTCGTCGGAGTTGGATTCGGGTTATGAGTCTTGGTTTTATGAGGCATTTTTAGGGGTTAACGGAAGGAATGTTGTTGGGTAAGAATTGGGTGGTTGTTTGATGCTTATATGTTCGGATCTGAAACAGGGTTTGAAGGAAATATGTTGGTGCATATGTTTGTGGTGGTGCTGAGAGGTGGGGTTTGGACAATATGAGTTTCATCGATGATTTCTACAAGGTACTTCTCTCTTCATTGTTATTGATGATTTTTATGAGGAGTCAAACTTTCAGACGAAGGCGATGCTAATGGTGGTAGGGTTAGTGCGGTGGTTGTCCTATTTAGTGAGGTCATCTAGATTTGGTTGTGGTCAAAGTCAATGGTGGTGTTTACTGGGGTGGTATTTTTGTGGTCGGTGATGGCGGTGACAAGTGGCGGTGGGGATTTTTGGTTGCCGGATTCGATAGTGGTAGTGGTAGTGGTAGTGGTAGTGGGGTTGGTTGAAGTTAGAGAGAGAGAGAGAGAGAGAGAGAGAGAGAGAGCTAGTTGTGAGAGAGATATATATAAGATTATCGGTTTTTTATATTTTTTTTTTAAAATTTTGATTGTTTTATTTAATGTAAATGAAATTACAAGCCTACCCTCATGTGCAAATCACATGATCAGACTTAACTAGAATTTTTAACCAAGTTAGTGTCAATGGACAAAAGATGCAATGTTTTACAACATAAAGGACGATTCTTATCAATTTTGAAGCTAAAGGACAACCATCGAAAAATGGTATAAACATAAAGGACGATTTCTGTATTTTTTCCTAAAATTTTAAATCTTCCGTGTAGTCTTCATATTGGAAGAGATCATCATAATAAGACAACTCCAAATCACTTTCCCACACATAATTGGATGATGTGCCTTGATTGCTAGAGGCAAGATAATTACCAAGTTGGGCGTCTGAATCATTATCATCTTTGAAAATGTCATCATAGGATAGCTCAAAATCGGTAATCATGTCCTCCAACATACAATTGGTTGGTGTGCCCTGACTACTAGAGGCACGGTATTTACCATTTTGGGTATTTGAATCATCTTTTTTCCCAAACGAGGGGGTGATGTGAACACTTGTGTTTGTCGAGATGCTACTTGGTGAATAATTGATTTTAGAGTCCTCAAAATTACTTAGAGAAAATCTATGAGCCTTCGAGTCTAAGAACATTGGTATGTTTTCGTTCATATTGTGGCACGTGTGAGACCCGATATATGTGATACGAAACATCTGGGATCCATCTTCTAGCTTTTGGACTTGTTTTAATGCTTTGCATCCCTCATCTTTATATGTGCATCTATAGTAGCACCTGCATATAGTGAAATTATATATTTAAATTAAAAAAAAAATTCTTATTTATATACTTCAATAAGATAAATACCATTCATAATATATATATATATATATATATATATATATATATATATAGTAAAGATCAAATACAAAGTGTTTTTCGGTAAGAACTGTGAGAATCAAAGAGGGAAAAAAATTTATTTTTTAAAGAAATTTCTTTCTCATGTGCTTAAACATTCTTTCTAGATGAATAATACAAAAAAAAAATTAAATTTTTTTTTTGTAGTGTAATTACGTCATTAAAGTAAATACATTAGTTTACACTAGAGTAATTATGTAATTACTCTACACGTAATTACTCTACACCAATTTTTTTTTTTTTAGTTTTCAATACTATAATACATGTTTAACAATATGGGAAAAAAATTGAAAAAAAAAATAAAAAAAATACCCTCCTTTGATTTTCACAGTTCTTACCGAAAAAACACTTTATACCGGATCTTTCCCATATATATATATATATATATATATATATATATATATATATATATATATATTATGTGTTGTATGGATTAACCCAAAAAGGATCATGAACACTGTAAGACGGAATCAAATGGTTGATCTACGAAAAGAGTTACAGATTATAAACTCAAGGAATACACTGGACGCACATATGAACTAGTGATGGAAGTATCTTCATGTACAACCCATTCTAACCGTTCAAAAAAGGTGTAGTAGTGTTAGAAGTTTATTTATGCAATTTATACAATGTAATTATATTATTTCATATTACTATTATAGTGATGTAAATTGTCGACAAAGCTATGCTTCATTTTTGTAGGCAAAAATAACTAAACATGGTAATGTAATAAATATAAATAAATGAGTGTCACCTTGGAAATTTAGCATTAAGAATCTCCTTCTGCCCGTATTTCCTCCATGCATATCCATCATCATAAGTAGATGCAATTTTAACCCTCGAATCTTCTGTCTCTCTACAATTTCATAACAAAATCTTAAAATGTGGTACCAAATGCACTAATTAAAACATAACATAACACCAAGTTAATTCTTACCGTCTCTTGTAACATCCTCTACCATCCTTCACTGCCCGCGGCGACTTCCTCTCCCTTTCGCCTGATTTCAATGTCCGCCCGTGCATACGCCAAGAATTTAACGTCGAAAGGTTGTCGGAGAAAGATTTTGTTATTTCCATCACGAGATCTTCGATTGATACTGGCGCACCATCCACAACTTTCCCATGAAATAGATTCTGAAGTTTTGCGGTACAATCTCTACCTCTAATGAGCTCACCTATCAATATTTTCCTCATGTTGGTTCTTGAAGTTTCTTCCATTTTAGATTAAGATATATAATTGATGAGTTTGTTTATTGCTTCAAAATTATGAGTATTACTATTAATAGTACCTGATCTAGCGCATTTTAGCATATAAAGTACTGCAACTCAAGTTGACAATTACATATAAACAAAAAAAATTATTTTAAATATATAAATACAACACATATAAGCACATTACACACGTGTGTATTCCAGAAATAGGTTAATACTTTCTCAGAAATCTCAAAGCAAGAACATAAAAGTTTTTTGCCGTTCAAAAAAAAGAACATAACATCATTGGAGGAATGACGTCAACATGATTACCTCATCTTCCATTATTATTATTATTAATCTTATAAATTAGCTGTATGTATATACTAATTCTCCTTACTATTAATTAAGATTATCATTTTTTAAATAATCAGTGTTATCATAATTGTACGTGTCAATATGTAATCAAATTGTCGAGTATATACCAGTTAGTTGACTGGCATAGAAATCATATCACATCATAAGTATACAAAACATATACGGGTTATAATTTAAAACAAACACATAAATAACTATTTTTATTTGTAAATTTACAGTGTTAACTGTTAACAAAACATAACATAGTAATAACAAAATATAGAGTATGGCAATGAATGAGATTTTGAAAGAACTTGTTCTCAAAATCCAGTTTAACCACTCCGTATGATCGGTAACCGCATAGCTTAATTAAGGATGTTCATATGTATTCTTTTTTTTTTTTTTTTTTAACTTTTACTTTCATTAGAATCACGGGCAAGTCCTCAAATCGAGGGCCGCCAAGCCAAAACGATCAAATTACAACATATACAATAGTGAACCAACCCCCTCCTTTCATGATACATTCTTAAACCTACTTCTATTTTTGACCCATAAAAAGGATAGCAACTTGATACTATAAACGACCTCATACACCTTCGGCTCCTTGTTGTTAAAAACCTTGTTATTTCTAGCTCCCTAAAGCGCCCAAAACGTAACAATAATAATTACCAAGACCAACTTCCTTCCTGTTTTGTGACTCGTGACTTGTTTGTTCAATTCCAACAAATCTCTAATGTTGAAAACAATAATATTCTGCAGCCCACACCAATTACCAATAGCGCTCCACACCCCATTTGAGAATCCACACCCCGAGAATCATTTATCTGTACATGTTTTCTCAGGAGGGAAAGCGCAATAGGAATTCGATCCATATCAGCTCTCTATGCAAAAATATTACATTTAAGCGGTACCAGTGAACCCATTTAAATCTATACCACTCTCCATATCTCCTATTCATCAACATTAAAACTCTAATAGCCTTTACCGAATACGTAGCTGCACCGCTTCCAAACCACGACCAAACATCATTGCTCCTTGTGACCCGAACCTGCTGCAACCTGAAAAACAACTGGTCTCGTTCTGCTGAGACAGCAGCATCTGCATGCAACAGTTGTTGCTGCAGAATTTTCCAGCCACCATTCAGCATTCCTCTGAACCATTTATTGTAAACCAAACTGTCCTTTTTCGGATCTAGGCTGAACAGAAATGGAAATTTATATTTCAGTGGCCCATCAAGTATCTAGTGATCCAGCCAAAAACGGATTGTTCAACCAGACAAATTAGTAGTCAGTTTTCTTCCAGTTCGTTGAGTTTTTGGCAGCAATGCTTAGAGTTTAAATTTGTAAATTCTTAGGTCATCCGTAATGGTTAATACTTCATTAGGGGCATTTTCCAGCTCATAAGCATTTTAATCATGGCCGGCCATGGTAGGGTGTGGGGAGGACTCCCGGGCCTAATTTCTAGCGGGGCACATCCAGCCCATCACAATGCGGATTTACATGTATTGAAGGGTCGGCAATAACCTTATTGAACCGGTTGGAAATGGTTCATATCTGATCTGCGCTAATTTACAGATCTGCCAAAAAAATTACAGAATAAGGGTTTAGTGAGGAACACGATGGTAAATGCGTAAATACTCAAAGATAATGGGTGTATTTTAGTAAAGTTACAAATTTATGATGGTTTTTTTAAAAGTGATTTTACGAGTACTTGAAAATAGTCTATATGGGTAAAATATGTGTCATTGTCGGTCAAAATGTCATTGTCATTGTATTATCAGTCATCCTATCATTTTCAAAATTAAAAATGTTAAAAAAACGTCGTTCAAAACAAATGATTAAAAAAACCCTAAAACTAACAGTTTACTTTTACCACAATATTTTACTTTTTTTTATTTTAGCTTATTTCATTTGATTTTAAAAATATATAGTTTACTTAATTTGATAACAAAAAAAAACAATAAAACTAATCGTTTATTGTTAGTTGATCCGTATTGTGCCCCGTCAAAGAAAATTCTAAAGTAACTTAACCATTAAGTCCATTAGTCAATAATCATGAAGCGTTATCCCACTTAAGTAAACAAACTTTGCGGATTGGCAATAATAGTTATTGAGAATGAAATGCTGGATAATATAAATTGTGAAGAGTTGATCTATCGATTTGATATTACTTTACCTGTCGTTTAAAAAATAGTTTACGTTTATTTATTTCGTTAACGCCTAAGGCTAAAGGATACATTTTTTCGTGACTCAGCCCGGGCACCTAAATTATCAGGGACGACCTTCATTATAGCGCCCCTTCATGCCACTATGACGTCCAGGGGAACGGTGTTAGGGGCATTATTAAGTCCATTAATGCTCCTATAATGATCATTACACATGGTAGAGTAGTTGGAGTAAATGCATAGAAATCATTTTCATGATCCACTAATTAATTCTCTTTATTGGTGAAATTATTAAGGGGAATTTGATTTATTAATTTAAATTTTGCTTTGTTGGGTAGCAATTATTATTTTAAAGTTGAGACTGTTGTGTAGAATTTATAAAGTAAAGATTGTTGCACGACAACGAAATAAAGTTTGAATTATTATAATTCAATTCATTAAATAAAAGGTAAAAATATAGTTTAATTAATAGTATCCATAAGTGTGCGGGTGGTAGAATTTGTAAAATAATCTTAAAACCAAGTGTACAATTTATTATTGACATATATGATATATATGATTAGTATAATTAATAGTGGTAAGGTGCATGATGGATTTTGTTGGCCGGTTGAGCATGACCTTTTAGACTAATTCTAAGACCATTCCCATTGGCAAACAAACGGGTGAAAATAATATTAAAAGATTCAATTGTTTGCAAACAAACCCCCAAAAGGTTTGTGGTGACAACCATGTTTGCAATCAAATAAACCACCCCACTAACTTAATTACCTAAATAACTTATAATATTTAAGTTTTAAAAAAAAACTAAATACACTGTATTTCTTAACTTTTTTTATGAACATCCCGATATAAATTTTATTAAAAACCAAGTTCTTTTAAAAAAAAATATTTTTAGGTTGAGTTAGGTTATGAATGTGTGTTAAAGTTGGGTTGTGTAGATTGAAGAGAGAGAATATACTTTTTATTCAAATATTTGGTTATGAATGTGAATGGTCTAATCATGTTTGAGTGGAAGAGCATGGCACTCTAGACCATACTTTAAAGTATAAAACATGGAACGAACTTTATAATCATGTGATGCCTTTAACTTTTACGTGGACAGGAATATAGAAAATAGGAGCGGCTTTCGCCTTGTTGGACGCTATCATTTTTTTTTCTTATTAAACCAATCAATATATTGAATCTAACAATTATCTTCTTACAATAATACATTATTTTTTGTTGTCTTTAAGAAAAGTTATTGTATTATCTGTAACATTTTATAACTTTGGTAAACATTACTGAACGAATGAACAATAGCGTCACTCCACCATTCCTTATAAAATGGAGTAAACTCCATTATTTTTTTTTATTTTTTTTTTAAGATTAACACTTAATTTATTTTGAATGTGAAGAAAAAGTAAGAACCTGGTTAACGCTCTGAATCTTCTAGATGATACAAAGAGATCTTCTCAAGTCGTCCAAAATGAATGAGAAGGTTATTTCTGCAAGAGAAAACACCGTTAGCACTCGACACAGGATTGGGGGTAATCCTGTGACCACCCTCCGGCGTGAGAATAAGTATTGTTTTCTGGTAAAAGAGGATGTAGTAATGATAATTGAGATAGTGATGATTTGCTTTTACCTTTCATCCTCCTTTTATAGCTTGCTGTTTTGCTGTTAATCCGTTCTTTTTGCCAAAGGAGAAAATCATTGCCTGATGGTTTGTCCATGGATCTCGCTTTTGTCTTGATTTCATTTGACTATCATGTTGACCGCGTTGACTCCTTTAAATTGGGTCTTTCTTTATTGGGCTTGAGTTAACTGTGGTATGGGCCGGTTTGACTTAACTGGGCCCTACCTCGTCATGTCCCCCAGTCTAGTGATAAGAACGAGTGAATATTACTAGACTTTTTGTATTATAAGTACGAAAAAACGTGAAAAAATCAACAAGAGTTAGATTTGAATCCAAATTGGGATTCGTGCCGTGTGTCCAAGGCACGTGATGTACTCATTATGATAACCGTCACATCAATCGCCCTCGTTGCCTTGGGAATTGACATCTGGCAGTTATGTATTTTGAATTTTAAACGTCCGTAATTCTTGTATAAGAATTCATATTCACATTCAAAATCTCATCATTTCAACCGTTTTCACTCTTACTCAAAATGACTCCCAAAGCAAGTTCGTCACGCACCGTCATGAATGTTTCTGATATATCCTGTAGCTGGCCTTCTTTCCCGTCGTTTGTCAGTGATTATCATATTCCTTCGGAATGGGGGCCAGTGCTTCCTGGCAAAGATGACGGGGCCTTTCCTCTGAAATAAGGGAAAATTACTTTATATGGGGAGTTCTTCACTTTTTCCCATTTCCGATTGCCGGTCACTAATTTTATTTTTGATCTGCTGTCTTATTACAAGGTAAACATTTCCCAATTGCATCCTCTAGGTTTAATAAAAATCCGCCATTTTGAGTTTTGTGCGTTAGGTCTAGGTAGGGCCCCTCGCTTGGAGATTTTTCGTGTACTATATGTTTTGAAATTCAAAGGGGAATATTTTACCTTCGATCGTCGTCCCGGTATGCTGTCTTGCATAGACAATTTCTCCCAAAGTGTTCGCGATAAGGAATGGAGAAAGAAATTCTTTTTTGTTGATGAACGCGTTCTACCCGTCCAAGCCCCAATTAGGTATCCGGGGGCCAAAACTAAATTATCCGACGAGTGCCTTCTTCCATCTGTGTATGAAAAGGATCCATTGTATCTTGCTTTGACAAATAATCCAACAGAATGTACTTTCATTCCAGAGAGGGCTCTGGTTGCTGTTGGCATGAGCCGAATATGGGTAGATGAGACCGCCTTTCCGGAGTACCGGCGTGAAGATCAATGGTCATGGCAATATTTCGACGTTCTTGATTCTGAAATCTCTGCCCAGTTGGTTGAACATGACCGGCCACTTGGCCCCGATGAGCTTGACGTTCTTAGTCAGACTATCTCTATTTTCTTATTCCTGCCCCTGTCGGCCCTGTTTTGGGACAGGGTGCCGATCCATCCGTATCCGTGACGGAGGCTACTCCCTTGACCGTTAAAAAAGATGTTGTGGATCCTGTTGATGCGAATCCTATCAGTGTTGCCCCTCCACAAAGTGATGTGAGTGCGGAGAGAAAGAAAGATAAATCTAAAAAGAGGAAAGCTACTGCTATTCCTAGGGTTGAAGCTTTATTAGCCAAGAGAAAATAGATGCTGGAAATGAAGGAAAAATCACTCTGTAAGTGTTTGGTTTTTTTATTTGTTTCTCTTTATTTTGGTTTTGTATCTAATATATGATTTTTGTGAACAGTGAACGAATAGCTGTTAGTCTGCCTTCATCCGGGTCTGATGAAGCGATTATATCCCAAGCCGACACCATGAAAGATCTTCCAGACTTTACTGGAAGTAGTTCCGGGAAGGGTGTAGCCGTTACCTCTTCTCCTTCACTTAGTGGTGTTGTCAAAACTTCAGCTCCCGTTACCACCATTCCTGTATGCTCTCAAGCCTCTGCTTCGGATGTTGTTACGACCCCATCTTCGTCATTGCCAGGTGTATCAGTTCCAGTTTCTGTGAAGCCGGTGTATTCATTTGCTGGCCCGTCTGTAACTTCCAGCTTTGCTGCTGGGCAGAGTTTTTCCCAGCTGTTGCGGGATGTGCAGAAAAATCCTATCCAGTTTCCTGGTGGAATCCGTACTGGGGGTTCACCGGCTCCTGGTCATTCATCCGGTGTCAGTGACATGTCGTCCAATGTGTATTCCCCTGGTATTAATTGGCGACCATCTTTGAAAGATATCCGTTATGAGCCTCGGTGGCATATTGCTGAGTCAAGCCGTCTAATACATCCGAACATTATTCGTCATTGGGCAGAGCACGCCTTCCCCCCCAGCGGAAAGATCCTATTTGCAGGGACTGGACAATGCCCAGCTTGCCGAGAATGTGTTGGGTTCTGGTGTGAACTATATTGTTGCTTCATATGAGGTGCTTCGCAGGTGGTGGGCTGATCTTGCTAGCCTACTGGAGATTCGTGATAGGCAGGTCTCCGCCGTGTCCCAGAATGAAAGGTTGTCCAAGCAGCTGGCTGAGGCCGAGATAGAGTTGGTATCTCGGCAAGTATCTATTGAGAAATTAGAAGGTGACAAAGCCCGGATGGTGACAAACCCTACAGAAGAAAAACTAAATTTGCTCCGGGTTCATGAATCACAAAGTGGCATTATTTCTCGTCTTGAGGGCTGGGTGGATGCTTTGTCCAAGGAACTGGCTGTGGAGAAAAGCACTGTTGCCCGGAACAAGGCAGAAATGGAAAGGTGTAAGCTTTTATCTGCTGAGGTTGAGAACTTTGAATCTCGGATCAGACGGGCGGAAGAGGAGAAGGATTCTGTGGTGGAGAAATTAAATGAGTGTCAAAGGCAATTAACTCTCTCAAACCAGCGGGCTGATCAGGCTGTGGACTCTGCCGAAGCTACCAAAGCTCATGCCATATCAGTCCAGTCCCAATTGCAGCGTGTCCGTGCTGACCGGGATTGGTTGATTGGACAAGGTATTCCTGCATCATGGCGTTTCATCTGGACCAGCCAAGAGTATCAAGATCGTATCAATGCTTTTTATGAAGTTGCCATGGAAGCCGGGTACCATGGCGGGCTGGTTTACGGTAACCAAGTCGGCCTTGCTGGTCAGAAAATACCTCCACCTACAGAGCAGGAGAGGGAGATTCCTACCCGGGTTGCTGATTCGATGCAGGCCTTGAGCAGCGATACCTTGGAAGCTATATCTCAGTTAAATGGTCACGTTGGTGATGAGGGTGTGTCATCTCTCTGATCTTTGCTTGAACCTTATGTTGTGGTGTCCTCCGATGGTGAAGGTTCCTCGTCTAGTTAGGATTAAGAATTATGGAAATGTGACTCTTCGTTATTTCTTTATTTGAACGTGTGGCTTTTAAATGTAATGTGTGGTGTGTGTTTGTGCCACTTGTCATGTTATTGGTGAGTCAGTATTGATGGTGGATTTGACAGTTATTGATGGCTTTTTGCATGTCATGATTACATGACGTTATGCGTCGCCTTTTACACTATTCCATAGATATTTGTGTCAGGTAAATTCAGTGTCATTAAAACCATATCTCTTAGTCTTCCCAAGAGGATCTTTATATAAGTCATTTGACTTATCAAATATTCATTAACTTTTCTTTTTGTTCCATTCTTCCTCCTTTGTTCTTTGTTACATTTTTATCTTCTTTCTATGGCACAACGTTCAGTTTCTATTATGGAGTTGTTGAGAGAACTTGATGCTCTGGATGGTTTGCAAATGCTTTTTCAATGCTCTCGTGATAGCGACAGACGTCGAGACGCGTTAGAAGAGTTTAATATCAGGTATGCTGATTACGTGCCTGCTCGTAGGTATGGGAGGACATATTCCCGTGGTCCTCGTAAATTATTTTTTGATGTGGATCATGATCACGAGCACGTGCCAGAGCCTGGCCCCAATGTTTTGGCCGGAGGGCCTGTGATTCCTGTCATTGCTGAGGTTCCTTAGCAACCTGGTGTTGTTCTGGACAATGTTGAAGATCTTGCTGCTGATCAAGAAGATCTTCATGCTGAAGCAGTTGAAGACCTTCTTGATAACCTGGTTTTTCCCCAGGTTGTTCCCGAAGGGGGGTTGCTATACACCCCTGCAGAGGTGTTAGCAATTCTTGATGGTAGGCTCTGAGGGATCCCGTGCCCGTGAAGAGATTTGATGGGGTTGCTTCCCTTTATTTTAGTTTTACTAGCTAGTATTTTGTCTGGTAGGTAAATGGCGTTTGGATTTTTGTCCTGCCTCCTACCATGTTTTGGTCACGTATGTATGACTGTTTTTTGAATGTTGCACATCAATGTACATATATGTAAAAAATATTGCCGTAAAGGGCGTTTTATTAGCTGATAACACGGCGTGCCGCGGATATTATTGGAATGTTTACATGAAATCTAACTGTAGTGAGAAACTAAATCCATGTGTATAACCTCGTGTCTTGATTCGTGTCAAGTCACACATAACATTTCTTCAGTTGCGCCGCGTTCCATGTCCTTGGTATTGGTTCTCCGTTCAACTGTTTTAGGGAGTATGCTCCCTTGCCCAGTACTTCAGCTATCTCATAAGGCCCTTCCCAGTTTGGTCCCAGCTTTCCTTGAGCCGCGGATCTGCTTTCCTCGTTGTCCCGCATCACAAGTTCTCCTACTTTGAAGGCCTTTTCGATGACCCGCTTATTGTAGTATTTTTCCAGGAGTCTTTTGTACCAGGCCTCGTTGATGCATGCTGCTTCACGGCGTTCTTCCAGCATTTCTAGACTTTCACAAATCGGTTCTTCGTTCCTAGCCGTGTTGTTGCTTCTTCTTAGAGAAGGGATTCTGATCTCTGCCGGGATCATTACTTCTGAGCCGAATGTCAAGCTGAACGGCGTTTCTCCGTTACTTGTCTTCGGCATGGTTCTATGTGCCCAGAGGACATGCGGAAACTGTTCAACCCAAGACTTTCCTTCTGCATCCAATCGTTTCTTCAAGCCATCCAGTATGCTCCGATTTTCTCTTTCTACCTGGCCATTGCCTTGTGGGTGGGCAATAGAAGTGAAGACTTGTTGAATGTGTAGCCCAGCGCACCATTCTTTAAGTGACTTATCCGTGAACTGTGTTGCATTGTCACTGACAAGATATAATGGAACACGAAGCGGCAAACTATGTGTTCCCATAGAAACTTTTTAATGTTTGTTGCTTCAATTTTTGCTAACGGTTTGGCCTCGACCCATTTGGTGAAATAATCAATAGCAACCACCAAATATTTCAATTTTCCAGGGCTAGAGAGAATGGTCCCACCAGATCTATTCCCCACTTTTGGAATGGCCATGCGGCCGTGACCGGTATCAAATGGTTCTTTGGTCGTATGGTTTGTGGTGCATATTTCTGGCAGCTGATGCATTTTTGTAGTTCTTCCACTGCCATGATGTGCATTCCCGGCCAGAAATATCCTGCATTGGTTATTTTGGCTACTACTGCCCGAGGTCCTGCGTGTATGCCACATATGCCCGCATGGATGTGTTGTATTAAGAATCTTGCCTCTGATGGTGCTACACATCGTAGAGCTGGGCCTAAGTAAGACTCCCGATACAAGTTTCCTCCGTGCATTTCGTACTGCAGGGCCTTAGTTTGTATCTTCATTGCCTCGCCCTTGTTATCCGGGAGTATTCCCTTTTCCAGGTATTGTTGAATTGGTGTCATCCATGACACTTCTGCCATGTATACATTGTTTATCTCCGCTACATGGGTTGATGGTTGTTTCAGGGTTTCGATGTGAACGTCTACTTCAGTACCTGAGGATGCCAGCTTGCTGAGAGCATCCGCGATGTCATTCTTGTGTCTTCGCACATGAATTAGTGTTATTTTCTCGAATTTTGACATCAACTCTTTTGTTTTTTCCAGGTACTTTGCCATCGTGTCATCCTTGGCCTCGTAAGATTCGTTAACTTGATTATTTACTAGCAATGAATCCACGTGAACATCAACTCTCTTTGCCCCCATTGACAGGGCCAGCCGCATGCCTGCTAGCAAAGCTTCGTATTCTGATTGGTTGTTTGAACATTCAAAGCCAAAACATAGCGCGTACAAAGATTTCATCCCTTCCGGGCTAACCAGTATGAGGCCGGCTCCCGCCCCTTTGCTGTTGGATGATCCATCTGTGTATAATTGTTCTTTGTCCTAAATCGCTCTTTGAATTCTTCGATTTTTTTATTGACTTCATCCGTGGATTTCGGCCATGAAATCCGCTATTACCTGTCCTTTGATGGATGTTCTTTTTTTGAACGCTATATCCAGGGCCCCTAACTCAATGGCCCATTTTGCCAATCGCCCCGAGACTTCTGGCCGGTTTAGAATTTGTGCCAAAGGAAAACCAGTCAGTACCTCGACCTTGTGCCCCTGAAAGTATCAGCGTAGTCGACGGGATGCGTGTATCAAAGCCAACACCAATTTCTCCAGCGTTGGATATCTTCCTTCTGTGTCAGAAAGGACCCGGCTGATATAATACACTGGCGTCTGTAGGCTCCCCCACTCTACCAGCAAGACTGCGCTGACCATGTGATGTCCGGCTGCTATATACATCTTTAGGATCTCTCCAGGTTTAGGGGCGGTGAGTGTAGGCAGGTTGCCAACGAATACCTTCATTTCCTTGAACGCTCTTTCTGCTTCCTCCGTCCACCTAAATTTGTTTTTGTTCAGGCATTCTTTCAAGGTGGATATGAATGGGAGGGACCTTTCCGCATGTCGTGCCAGGAACCGGTTAATGGCTGCTAGCCTCCCGTTTAGAGTTTGAGCTTCTTTTAATGTTTTTGGGGATAGCATGTTGGTGATGGCTATCACTTTCTCGGGGTTAACCCTGAAGCCGTCCTTCGACACTACAACTCCTAGGAACTTTCCTTCCTCCATTCCAAAAGAACACTTACCCGGATTAAGCTTAATGTTGTAGTCTCGCAATGTCCTGAACGTTTCTTCAATGTCTGTGATGATTGTTTCTTCCGTGCAACTCTTGATGACTAAATCATCGACGTAAACTTCAAGATTACGGCCAATTTGTTTTTTGAATGCTTGGTCCATTAACCGTTGGTACGTTGCTCCTGCATTCTTTAATCCGAAGGGCATCTTTGTATAACAGTAGATGCCGGCATCGGTGTGGAACGCAGTCTTGTCTTCATCTTCCCGGGCCATCTTGATCTGATGATAGCCCTTGTATGCATCAAGGAAACATTTGAACTTGAACGGTGCTAATGAATCTACCTTAAGATCAATTTCTGGGAGAGGGTATGCATCTTTTGGACATGCTTTGTTTAGATCTTTATAGTCTAAACACATACGCCAAGTCCCGTCGTGTTTTTTGACCAAGACCGGGTTAGCCACCCAAGTATGGTACTTGGTCTTCCACAAGATGCCTGCTTCTTCCAGCTTTTTTACTTCTTGAACCACTGCGGCCCGTCGCTCTGGGGCCATGCTTCGTCTCTTCTGGGTTACGGGTTTGATGGATGGTCAGGTTGAAAGTCTATGTTCCGCTTTTGATCTCGCTATGCCCGTCATGTCAGCATGTTTAAAAGCAAACACGTCTAAATTGCTTTTCAGCACCTGCTTGAGCCTTTCCCATGCGGGTGCGGATAGAGTGTCTCCTATCATGACTGTCTGCTCTGGGTATTCTGCGTTTAACACCCATCTGTCCGGGCCGACTAACCCCGTTTGTGCTTGACGATGTGATTTACGGTCTGCGGCTGCGCAAGTTTTGTCCCCAGGTACCGTTACAACCCCTTGAGGAGTGGGGAACATTAAAAAGCCCCTAGCCGTTGAGACCAGGGCATCGATTCTTCCCAAAGTATATCGTCCCATGATTACATTGTATTGGGAATTGGCCGGGATGACTAGGAAAGTGACCAATACTGTTCTTTCTTTACGTCCATCTCCAATGGTGACTGGAAATGTGAGTTTCCCCAGCGGTTCAATGCTTTCACCGGTGAAGCCTCTCACGGGGCCTCTTGCAGGTTCCAACATCCTTTGATCCTCCGGACGCATCCGGCGGAAATATGGCTCATATATGATATCTTCGGAACTGCCAGTATCTACAAGGATCCTCCTCATGCTATAATCTCCTACTGCAGCGAAGATCACCAAGGCTTCCATGCCCAACATCCGATAATGAGGAGGTATGGTCATGGTTGCCTCCATCCATGGTTCTATTCTTTCAAACGACCTCTTTCGGTCGTCTCTTGATTCGACCTTCACCATGTTTATTTCCCAGGGTCTTTTCCCAGCGGCCATGTCTGTTCCAGCCGATGAGGTACTTGGTTTTACATCTCTCACCAAATGAGCCAACTTCCCTGTTCTAAAGAAGTATTCGATTTGCTTCTTTAGCTGGAAACAATCGTTTGTATCGTGTCCAGCACCCTTATGATATGCACAGTATTTAGACTTGTCCTGGGACGGTGAATCTTTAAGGGGCGAGGCGTGTTAAGCCTCAGATCTTCGGATTCCAATATTTGGAGTGGCGTTTTTTTAGCTCCGGATATTCGAATCTTGGTTTTGACGAGCTTTCTCCTTTTCCCACGAATGTATCCTGGGATCTTTCGGGCCGTCGTCGTTCGTCTCTTCGATCTTCCCTGTGATCATTCCGGGAATACGGATGCCTATTGGAATCCGACCTTCCCCTGTTTTTGGAGCTTTGGTGTTCCCGGGTACTTTCAGAATTTTTAACTACGTCTTGCTTCTTTCTTACGGCATGGTTCATGGCCATGGATTTTTCTTGTTTTACGTAGGCTTTCGCAATGGTCATCATTTCATCCATGGTCTGTGGGTAGCCTGTCGGGCCGTGGAGTTTTCGTAACAGGCCGTCGTCGTTCACCCCCATGGCGAAGGCGGTACATGCTAACTCCTCAGTGAGCCTAGGGATCTGCAGTCTTTCTTTGTTGAATCGAACAATAAAGTGTTCCATTGACTCGTTGTCCCTTTGTCGTATGTGCATGACTTCATCTCTGTATTTGGTGTGTCTTCTTTGTTGACTGAATTGTTGTGAGAAGCCTTTCACAATTCCGTTCCAGTTGGATACGGAACCGGGAGGCAGGCTGTTCCACCAGACCCGTGCTGCCCTGACAAGAGTCTGGATGAACATGTGACACCAAGCCGGCATGGGCCAATCCTTTGACCGCCCTGCGGATTCAAAAATATTTAAGTGGTCATCCGGGTCCCCGGTACCGTCATATTTTCCCACCGTTTATGGCAACTTCAAATTGGGTGGTAGTGGGGCATTGGCTATCCGGGCAGTGAACTTCGAATATGTAACCATCGCCGGGGGTCGGTAGGGTCGAGTCAGGTATTCATCGTCCCCTTCTTCCCCGTGATCGGGAACCCGGTTATGCGCCGCGTCCCATGTCCCTGGCTGTATCGCACGAGGTAATGGCTGGCCCGATACTGGCGTTTCGTCATATGATAATCTTGCCCTTAATTCTTCGAGATGGGCTCCCGTATTCTGTGGAGCTGGGTTAGCCGCGCCTCCCGGTCCTGTCATCATGGGTTGGGCCGGAGGGTACATATAAGGAAAGGTGTATGGGTATGGACTTCCCGCCACAGGGGGATACATGTATCCATAAGATGGCATTGGAAATTGCGGAAAGTATGACTGGTTACCGGGGGTGATTGGAGTGTATGTGGTGAAAGCCGGATGTGCTGGTGTTGTCACAGGTGCGGATGTCATGGATGCAGTCATCGCCGCGGAGAACAAAGGCAAACTTGCAGCGGCAATCATCCTTGACGTGACCGTTGGGATGTGCAGACTTCCTCCGACCGTTGCAGGTGTGATTATTGGTCTCGGGTGAGTGTTAGCTGGGGTAAGTCTGGCAAATGGGAGTGTGGAAATGGCTAATGCTACGGGCGGCGCAGATCTCAACCCGTTCTGTGTTGCCGGCAGCGACGCGAAACCCGGGGGCTGCTCAATTAATATTTCTTCGTCTATGGATTCCGCCGGAAAGCTGTCTTCCCTTGGTCTTTCCGGGATTTCGGACATTGGTCCTGGTTGAGCTGTGTTACTTGCCGTCATTTTAGTCGAGCAGGAAAGATATCTCTTTGCCTTAATTCCGTCCCACGGATGGCGCCAATGAAGAAGTAAGAACCTGGTTAACGCTCTGAATCTTCTAGATGATACAAAGAGATCTTCCCAAGTCGTCCAAAATGAGTGAGAAGGTTATTTCACAAGAGAAAACACCGTTAGGACTCGCCATAGGATTGGGGGTAATCCTGTGACCACCCTCCGGCGTGAGAATAAGTATTGTTTTCTGGTAAAAGAGGATGGAGTAATGATAATTGAGATAGTGATGATTTGCTTTTACCTTTCATCCTCCTTTTATAGCTTGTTGTTTTGCTGTTAATCCGTTCTTTTTGCCAAAGGAGAAAATCATTGCCTGATTGTTTGTCCATGGATCTCGCTTTTGTCTTGATTTCATTTGACTATCATGTTGACCGCTTTGACTCCTTTAAATTGGGTCTTTCTTTATTGGGCTTAAGTTAACTGTGGTATGGGCCGGTTTGACTTAACTGGGCCCTACCTCGTCAGAATGTTTTGATGGTTTTAAGTACTTGAGTCCACAATAAAAAAAATAACATTCTGAATACCTGTGTTTTCATTTTGTAACCCTATGAGTCCAAATTTGTAACATCGTTATGTTGATCAGTTCTGATTATAAGTAATGAAAAACATAATAATGACAAAGATACATGATAGATTGGTGGAAAACGACATCCTTGTCAGTATTGCTGGGTTCGCTTTAGGGTGTATCTAAGTGATGGTATTATGAGTTCTTGAAGAACTCATTTAATAGAGACAGGGAGCAGGCGAATTTCTTAGTAGGTGTCCTTCTAATTTGCCAACTTCAACCTCTAACAAGCTCTCTATTTATACACCCAGATGATATTCAAATACTGTTACTAAGGGGTTGTTTGGTTGATTAAGGGGCTGTTTGGTAAGCCCCTGAATGAGGCTTTGAATCATTCAGCGCTGGATGATTCAGCATTCAGCGCGTTTGTTTCAGCTTCTGAATAGAATGGTTAAGGCTGAACTATTAAAATTTGAGATGTTGCTAAACCATTAAGCACTAAACTAGGTTGAACTTTAATGAGGCTTTCCTACCAATGTGGGACAAGAATACTAACCATTAAGAGGTCTTATCTAATGATTCAGCACATAACCATTCAGACCTCTTAACCATTCAGACCTCTTAATAATTCAGCACTTAATCAACCAAACAGCCCCTAAGTGCCGAATCATTAAGACGTCTGAATGGTTAAGAGGCTCTGAATGATTAAGTGTTGAATGATTCAGCTATGCACCAAGTCTGAATGGTTCAGCTCTGAACTATTCCATTCAAAGCCTTTTTTATGTTGAAACAAATAGTCTGAATGTTGACCCATTCAGAGCTGAATGGTTCAGAGCCTCATTAAGAGGCTACCAAACAGGCCCTTAAGGTATTTCCGTCCATCAAGGAATCACACTACTATTAATTTAGGGAAATAATAGCAATTGTTTAATTATAATATAAATAATAATGATGGCCAATAAATAAAGATAAGAAGCCTTATATATTTATACTAACATTCTCTCACTTGACCGAGTAATCACTTATTATGAGTATTACGTTAGTTTGCAGATTACTATTCATTTCAGTTCTAACTCAAACTATGGCAGAGAAATACAATCGTTGAATCTATATTCAACTCAAGACCACTATTAATCATGCTATAATCCAATTTAAACCCCTTTAGGATCAAATTTTCATAATGCCCTTAATTGTTGATATTTATCATTATTGTTTATATATCACTATGCTAGCTTAACATATCAAAAGATAAACAAATCAAATAAGGAAACTTTATTAATAAAACGTAAATAAGTACATATGGAATTAAATAAGGTCTTTAGTAAGTCTCATCTTCAATACATGTTCTACGAACACCTTAGGTGGGAGGAGGCCTTTAGTCATTGGATGCGCATGCATATTATTAGTACTTATATAAGCGATACAAAGATTATTTTCCTCAACTCGTTCATGTACAAATAGGTACTTTGTATCTAAAAAATGGCCAGCACCAGTCGTATTGTTACTGCTCGAGAAACTAATAGCACTTGAGTTATCACACTAAAGCTTCAATAGTTTAGAAATGAAATTAACTACTTTGAGTCCACTGACAAGCTTCCTAATCAACATTCCATGACAGGTTGCGTTATAAACAGCAATGTATTCCGCCATCATTGTGGAAGTTGCAGTTAGACGTTGTTTATGACTCTTCCATGAAATGGGTCTACCAGCTAACATAAAGATATACCTCGAAGTGAGTTCGTTATCATCTTTACATTTAGCAAAGTCAGAGTCAGAATGATGGCTAAAAACTAAATACAAGAAACATTATTTATATTTATTCTAACACGTTAAACAAGTTATTAAATATAAGTATATTTCATTCATTCTACACTTAGGTACGACCCTTTATGCATAAGGAATTAAATAAGATACTTTTAGCCATTTTACTAATATATATATATATACATACGCACATACATTTTTTAATCCTCACTCTTCCTTCCTTGATCTTAACCCTACCATCCCTACCGTACCACCACCATAAGAGAAACATTAGAGAAAGGAGATGAATAATCAAGTAACCAAAACCGAAAAGGTAGGGTTTCTACCTTTGTTTGTTGGCTTTGGTCAGAGAGGTGACCAGTAGGCCTGAAACGTCGTCTTTGTTGAGTCATTGTAGGGAGATCGAAAAACATCGTCTTCCCCACCTAAAGCATTGTTTCTGCCAAAGCTTGGGCAGAGCTCAGAATACCCATCAGAACCCTAGGTTGAGTCATTTATCGGCATCACCATCTATGTGTGTTGTTACCGAACCACCATCGTCCATAACTTTCCTTGAATTCTAAAAAGCCTAAACAACATTGTTGCATCTATGATCTGATTAAGTCACCACCTCCACACTATTCTCTATTTGTCACCACCATCATCTTGCCCATTTCTCTCTACCACCTGGACCGATACACGCGTTGGTCGGTGTCACACTACGGTGAATACGCCGTGTTGCCGCCATGGCTTGCTAGTCGGCTCCCCTTTTCTCTCTTGTGTCTTCCACTTC
The DNA here is from genome assembly GCA_028751855.1 of Ambrosia trifida. Taxonomy (NCBI): domain Eukaryota; kingdom Viridiplantae; phylum Streptophyta; class Magnoliopsida; order Asterales; family Asteraceae; genus Ambrosia; species Ambrosia trifida. The sequence goes on along the minus strand of CM054126.1, from coordinate 11,475,935 downwards.
TCTCTTGGTTACACACAATGAGATTGGGTAGGTTTATATATTATTTATTCTGCTTTTTCTATTTTGTTTTTAATTGACATGGTATTTTTGTCTTTTCATAAAAAAAATAATTAAAAATAAAATAAAAGACTTTATAGACAACATTAGAAAATTAAAGAAAACTGCTCATGAAAGAATACAAGCATCTAGCCACTTCTTGTACAACTTTGTCTTGTTGAATGTTCAGTAAATTCGGGCTTAGGAAAATGTTTGTAATCATCAAAAGTGACATTAAACTTCCAAATATGAACTTACTTTTTATATTTGACTAAATTTCACGTTATATCCTTTACGTTTATACCAGATTTCAAGCATGTCCTTTACGTTTATATTTGATAAGTTATATACTCTATGTTTCAAAATCTTGCATGGTTTGTCCTTTGTCCTCAACCAAGTTAGATTTTAGCGTTGCTATGAGGGTAAATATGTATTTTTATGTTTCTAGGGACTATTTGTGTAACTAAGTTAAACTTTCAGACCAAAAAAGAAAATCAACTTCACTCTCTCTCTTCTCTTTTCTCTCCTTCTCTCTCTCCCACTTAGCACTACCATCCCACCTACCACATTGTTTCTCTCTCTACAAACCTGCCACCATCTATTACAACCAGCCACCACCACATATTACTAGGGTTGTTCTTTTTTATCCGAAACTCGTAACCCTAACCGAATTTTAAGCCAGTCGAATCTGAATAACTTTAACCCGACCAACCTGAACCTTAAATGGATAGGTTATCGAGTCACATTTTCCCAACAAAAAACCCGAGTGATCGATGTCGTTGGGTCGGTCAAAAATAATGAAAATAGTAGTATCGGGAAGTTGAGTCGTCTCCACATGGAAGGGAATTGGTGGAAAGAGTAGTTTTGCAAATTAACTAATAAATTTAAAAAATCTAATTGGTTTGTTGTTTGTTTCGAAATTCTAAGAAAACGAATTTAAGAAGTTGTAAACGATAATATAAAAGAAGTAATCCCCTCCAGGCTTCCGGTTAATGATCCACCCTACTCTTGTTTAAATGATTGGATACTACATAGACATAGTTTTGTTAGACGGTTCAAATCAAATGATAACCGAACACAAGTTTTCAATAATAACCTGTACAATTCAATTACCAACCCACAAGTATCACCTACCCTCCCAATTATCAAACTACTCATGATACAAGAACAACCGAATGTGAATGATAACAAGATAAGGAATTGAAAACAAGTGAATCGTTTAAATGATAAGAACCACAAATATTCTTCAACTAAATGAAAAACAATCCATAAACCAAAGTAAACAAGATTCAAGGTTTCACAAATAAACCATACACCCGGAGGTGATTACAAGATGTTTAGCCACTCATGATAACAAGAAACAATTCAAAAGTATGAATAATGATACCGAACATGATGATGGAAATCGAGAATAGGGATGAATGATGATAAACAATGATGATTGTAGCTTCAAAAATGCTCCAAGAAATCTCTAAATTCGTCCTAATGGCTGGATGCTTTTAGGGTTGAAGGTTTTTAGCTTAAATATCTTGGAGAAACAACTTTCCTTTTTTTCTCATAACCGCCGTAGGTTACAGCCGGAAGGAGGAGGCTTACGGCTGCTAATTTCTGCTCGTTTTATTGTATTTAGCTACTGCTCAACGTAAGAGCTTCTATTTTTTTTGTTCACCTGCTGCCCGTGCCTTATCTTTCCCACCTTGTTTTGACTTTGTGAGGTGCATTGAATGCACTTGTTGATATCAATTCTTTTCTTTCTTTTTATATGGTACTAGTTGAAAAGCCCGCGCGTTGCCGCGGGTACGTATATTTTAACATAATTACCTAAAAGGATTAATAATAGCATGAGTAATAATGTATTTATAACATATGTCATGTTTTGTTTTGGGTTATATGATTTAGGTAAGACATGTTTTTTTATCACCACTTGTGGGAGTTCATGGACTTATAGCCATAAATCTAAACTTGTAGTCACAAACAACTCGGGGTTAGACTTACAATGAAATCTATACAATTATTATCTATCAACCTAAAGCAAGCAAAAGAAATATATATTTAGCGAACCAAACTAACCTAGGCTTCATCTCTTGTAGAATCCTTAGCAACATTCTTCATAGAAGCCACAATTTTCCATTCAGACCCCCTTTTGTGAAACAGGGCAGCACCATTGACATAAATCATAATCCCAATAACTAAAAAACTAATGTTAAGTCTCAATATACTTACCATTTCCAAAACCTTTGTATTAGCTATCAAAATAAATAACATAGTGTAATAATCCATAATCCCAAACCACGGACCTAGCTCCCTTGTTCCAGGATCAAACTAAAACAATGTGAACATGTTAACAATCATATAGTTTTCTAATCATATATAACACCTTTATTGATTATATTTTCAACAAAACAATATATATATATATATATATATATATATATATATATATATTACAATTAAGACTTAATTGAATTTAATACTATGTTGCTTTGGCAAAATTACAAAAGGAAAAAAGGGGTAGACTTCACAACTATGATAGTACGTTTTTGCCAATTTCATTTAGACTCGTCACCGCCATCGAAGAAGCTTGAGTTGTAATCGAATAAATGGACCATAAGTTTCCTCCCATCTTGTAAATGTTATGCAAATAATGTACTTTCTTTTGGTCAAGAGTTCCAAGACATAACCCTTCTGACCTTAAGATCTTCATTCTAAGGCTACTGCACAGCAAAAAATACCCACAGTCTACACACAATCAAGGTTTTACACAGTTAGTAAGGACATGAATAATAAACATATTTGAAAAAAATAAAAACGACTAAACCACGTGTTATTTAACCAACGAATAACGTATATCACACAACTTTAGGTTAGTTACCAAAACAACATTACCGGTTTACCCGCTTGACTCATAATACCATAAAACCTAAAACTTGATTATATAAAAAATAACCTTTCTTTCTTTTCTCCAACTATAAGAAAAATACAATATGTCGGAAAAGTCTCTCTTTACAATTTCCAAAGGCAATTTTTTCACTCTTGATCAGTTTACCTATTTTTGTGTTACGCTACAGATTAGTGACCGCTAAAATAGTTGAATATCACTTGAGCTATACTAAAACCATTGTTGCATGCTTGCTTCTTTTTTTAGCCTATCCAGATCTTAGCTCCTTTTAAGCTAGAATATAATGACAACGTCATAAACCTAATAAAAAAATTAAAAACATAACCACATTTGAAGTTGTGATTAACACCTTCTAGAACTTATTTTATTATTATCGTCATAAAGATTGTTAATTCATGTATATAACTCTCAACTTCATAGAAATTGAATAAATACCTTGACAACTCCCCATGTTCAATATCCCAACACCTAATAGTTTTATTCTTTATCATCAAAGCTTCTGCAACGCGTTTGTCCTCTGCCTTAAAAAAACCTTGTCTTAATGTAGTCTCCAATTGAAACGGATGATGGGATTCATTGTTGAAATTGAAGTTGGCATTTAATTGAATGATAGTATTCATAACGAGCATTCAATCACCGGTGAAGAGGTGAAAGACATTGAACATTCTATTGGGTATTTATGAGAGGGGGTTATATTTTAAGAGGGATTTAAAGCTTGTATTGGGTACATATACAATTGGCTTTAAATATTGTACATGAGGGGCATAAATGAAAGATAATGACCAAAAAATAGAGATTTGTGAATGGCCCTTTGGACTCCCATCTTAAAAATTAGATGAAATTACCTTAGTGGACATCCTTGGTCCTTAATAAGGTAATAGAGATTATTATTATTATTATTATTATTATTATTATTATTATTATTATTATTATTATTATTATTAATATTATTAGTAGTAGTACTGTAGTAGTAGCAGCCTCCGACTCGGGTGTTCTTGGCTTATCCAAAATTTCTTTTTAACACTTCAACATCCATGAACACCTCCATATCTTCGGTTCACCATCCAAACTCAACCTCAACCACATTTAAGCTTCCAAATCCATTCAAATATGCCATTTAACCTACAATCACACAAAGTTAGAACCGACTTAATCAAAACCAAACGACCACCAATAGATAATGTCTTTGCTTTCCAAGAAGCTAGCCGATTCCTTATGACTTCAATAACCGGGTTCCAATTACTAACCCGAGTCATTTTGGCCCCCACTTGAATACCAAAGTATACAAAAGGAACCTCACCTCTTCTACAACCCAAAAAGTCCATCATGGTATCCACCTCCGAGTCCTATATACCAACTCCAAAAAGATTCGATTTGTGAATATTAATCCGAAGGCCCGAACAAAGATAGAATATTCGAAGAATTCTAGCAATGCTCTGAATATTATCTCGCGGCCATTATCCCAAAATAAGTGTGTCATCCGCATAGAAAAGATACGATAAATCCACTTCATTTTCCGCCACACAAATACCTTTAAAGACGCATATTTCTTTTTCTTTCTCCAATAACCCGGACAAAGATTCCATCACAATTAAAAAGAGGAAAGGAGAAAGCGTATCACCTTGTCGGACACCCTTTTCACACTTAAAATTAAAAGTGGGCGAGCCATTCACAAGAACCGCGGCTCTAGACGAGTTTAGAATCCCTTTAATCCAATCACACCAAATCGACAGGAAGCCCATTTGAGCTAAAACAGAAAGCAAAAAGTGCCAATTAACATTGTCATAGGCCTTTTCGAAATCTATTTTTAGCATAAATGCCTTCCTATTTCTTTTTTTCAATCAATCATAACTTCATTTACCATAAGAGGCCCGTCAAGGATGAACCGGTCGGACAGAAAAGCCGATTGCGTCTCGGAAATAATATGACCCATCACCTTTTTGAGACGATTCGCAAGAATCTTAGAGATTACTTTACTAATCATCCCAATCAGAGTAATAGGCCTATAATCTTTAAGACCCAAAGGTGTTTTGACTTTGGGAATTAAAGTAATGAAAGACGACCTGCAACCTGTATTAATAATACCTGTACTGTGAAACTCCACCATAATACGGAAGAAATCATCCTCGAGTTCGTTCCAGAATCTTTTGACAAAAAGAAAATTAAACCCGTCCGGGCCGGGAGCCTTATCAGAGCCACATTCAAAAACCGCTTGTTTAATCTCTTGTTTAGAAAACGCATCAATCAAAGATCTACAATCCTGTTCGCAGATTTGATGCAAACCCGTACACGTCAAAATAGGCCGAATCTGGTTCATCTCCTTGAAATGATTCCTATAAAACCTCAAAACCTCTTTTTTAACTAATGTTGGTTTTTCAATCCACTTCCCATTGATCATTAAACCCGGAATGGAATTTCGAGCTTTACGACCGTTAACCATCATATAAAGAAACTCGAGTTTTCGTCACCAAGAGAAGCCCATTTAACCCGTGACTTTTGACGAATATCTCGCGCCTTATATTGCTCAATCTCTTCAATCGCTTTCTTGCACTCGGACCAAACCCACAGATCCGCTTCTTCCATATCATTAACTTCCATTTGTAACTCTAAGTCTTGTTTATCTCTTGGAAGGCAAGCCTCTATTCCTTTTTCCTTAATAGAAATAGAATTGAACCAAGACAAGATCTCAACCTCTTTAATTTGTTTAATTTGTTTAATTTGTTCATTAGGGTTTTTAACTTTTTAGTTTTAATTTAATTATTTCAAATTTTCCACCAGTATATTATTTATTATATATTAATGTATTATGAATTAATATTACATCACGTTTATTCATTAACTATTATATTTTGTGGATTAAACAAATTTCAAGTTTAATATGATAATTTTGTGTTTAATGAGTCATTACTTTATGATATTTATGTGATCAAGATTACGTCAAGTATGTTTGGATAATTGGATTAGTATATTTTGGGCATATAATGTTTGTAATGAGAAATACTGATTTTATTCAAAATTAAATATGTGTTAGTCAGTGCTCTTTTTGTTCATGAAAGCATGTTTGTGTCCTTTTTGTTCATTTGGAATTGTTTGCATACACTTTTGTCCGACACCTAACTTTAACAAACAAACACAAACACAAACACTTTCATTCCCTTAACAAAGAAACGCAAACAAAAAAATCTTGTTCGGTAGGTGTTCATAAACAGTTCATGAACATGTTTTTTCCTTAACAAACGAACAAGAACAAGGCCTTATTCATGTTCGTTTGGTTCATTTACAACCCTCTCAGTAGGTCACTAAGAAACTTGGCATGTTTAGTCATCTTGAAAGAGCCTCTAAAAAGGGAAGGTTCACATGGAGCTTTTCCAACATCTCCAAGAACCACGAGTACTGCTTAAAATCATCAGAACGCATGAGTCGACTATGGAATGGTGGTTTAGGTCTATAAATACAAACTGGACTCTTCTATTTCTTTTCAACGTGGAAGTAGGTGAATTAGGATTAACAACAATCTTACTAGGAAGATCTCCTAGAGGTCTCTGACTAACTTGATTGGCCAAGTCGAACAACCTCATGAAGGTGTCTTGCTGACACAGTGTGGACCAAATACAGTTAAGAAACTGTTGCTGATTAGCGACCATCTGGTATTGGTTTTCAAGAATGGTGGTCAGGTAAGACTTGATACAACTGGAAGAACCCCAGAATTGGGATTTTGATACATATTTCGACGAGATTAAAACTTTTAAGAGTTACCACCTTACCAGTTGGAGTTTTGATTTCTCTAGATTGAGTTCGAATTTCAGGTTTAGTTTTAATAAGGTGGTTTAAGCCACCCTGAGCACAAAGGTGAAACCTACTACTGATTAGACACCGGCATTCTGATGTATCATGACCCCTTCGACGTATCTCACACTTGTCTAACCTCAACTTAATCTTTTTCATCTTCCTTGCTAATGACTTAATTACAGCAGCCGGACTAGTATCAAGCGCAACCTGATAAGCATCTCGGGCAGCAGAAGAGGTGTTACTAATCATAGTAATGGAATCCCTCAAAGCAGGCTTATGTTGCTCCTCAATGGTAGCAATATCCTCAAACATTTCATTAGCAGCATCAATATCAAGTTTACCCATTATGTGGCCTCCAGCGACAGTGTTGAACCTAATATGTGCATTGAAAGTAAGCCCGTTGTAGAATTTCTCTACAAGGGCCCAGTCAATTAGTCCATGCTTAGCACACTTGTGTAAGACCCTAACCCGTAATCACACAATTTAGACGTAAAACATGTGAGATGAGGACTAAAAAACACAACCGTTTCAAAGTTTATTAGATATGAGGACATATCCTAATGACTCTAATAGATTTGATAATTCCCCCAACGATTTACATATTCGGGTGTGTTCGGTTCTCCTCGCGGCTTGATCCACATTTTGGGTCACCCTTCATATAGTTACCTGTCACCATTACAAATTAGAATGGTTAGAAATGTTGTTAATTACACATTAACATAGTTAGAAGTTTTCTTACATATTGAAAATGGAACAAAGCAACAAAAACACCCATCTGATGGGGCGTCACGCCACGTGATGGCCTGGGGCCTCCCCATCGTGTCACGCGATGGGCTATTTTCATAAAAAAAGTTATATCCTTTGCTTTATTTCATTCCTTAGCCAAATTCCACTTTTTTCAAGACATTTCACCCATTTTTGGCTAAGTTAAGGTTATTACTGTTGGGTGTCGAATCCAGCAAATAAATAATAAACTTACTAGTATGAGTGAAAGTAAGGTTCGTGTCCTCGGGGATACAAATTAACCAATTTTTTTTACTATAAATTCTAGTATTTTTTTTTAATTAATTAATCAAGTTACATCTGGATAATGGGTAACCAATTATACCAAAAACATTTCAAGTGCAGATACGATTGTTTAAAAAAAGGGGGGTTTTGAGTTGATAAATAAAATGACGAAAACTAAATTAAAAACTAAGACGATTAAACTATTGGGGAATTCAGATATGAAAAACTAATTTCAACAGCAGGGCAATTTCTTGATTCGATTCGACTTACGATCATTAACGATCACAGTGCAATGATCCTTTTAATTAATAGTTTGTATCAATACTAGACGTCACGCCGTTCGGACATCCATTCTATCTAAAGTCTAACCAAGCGCAGTTCGTCGATTAGAGCCAGCCCGCTACTCCAAGCTCACGTTGTTCGGATCTTAGCGTGCGGGTTACGTGATAGAAGTATCGGTTATAATTAAACACTCACAATGTTCGGAATGTTTAACTAGATCATATGACTCTATAATAATTTTGGGTTCATAGACAAACTCAAAATATTATTTGTTCCTTGTATAAAAAACTAAAACTTGATTAGGGTTTTAAACATTGATAAACTTTATTAGAAAAATTAATAAGTTGATCAGGTATATTAACCATACTAGTGGAATGCCCGCGCGTTGCCGCGGGTATGTATTTTTATTCACGTTTTAAATTGCCAAAACTTTATACACCATACTATCATTTATCCAATCCGATCCGTGCTTGATTTTTATTTGCAACATTTAGTTACACACATTTACAAAGTGTTAAATAAGACTTAGCCTTTTCTTGTGGTGATAATTCAAATTCCATTGGTAACAAAAAGTTAATCCATTAAAAAAAAGTTACATGAATTAATCTATTACTTGGTAATGTTTCTACGTAACAAAAAGTTAATACATGAATTAAATGTATTGAATGGTGCAATTAATTTGTATTAGTGACTTGTACATAAGGCCATGGGGTATACTCTAACATATGTGGTGTTAAAGGTGACATGGCATGTTAACTTGTATTGCACACCACTCCCTTCTTGTGTTAAAGGGTGTTAAAGAGGTTATGTGTTAACATGTTAACATGGTGTTAAAAGTCCACATTAATTTTTTTCCTTTTATGAATCAAAAACCACTAAAAATATATGATTAGGTGAAGTTAATGAGATTAAGTCATTTCCTTAGAATGAAGTGGAGTCAAATGGGAAAAAATGAATGATGAGGCATCTAGGTGGAGTTAAGAAAGGTTAAAGTATACCCTAAGGCCTAAGGGCGTAGATGGAAGAAAATAGTAAAAGTTAGAGATTTATGCATGAGACCTTTTGTATGCCATCTTAAAATGATGGTGAAATTACCTTCTTACCCATCTCTCCTCCTTAATAAGGTAATAGAGATAATATTTTTCCGGATTGAATCTGTATTACAATCAAGAATCACATAAACAAACCATTTAAATAGGATCTCATAATCGTCTCACATAAGTTTATGAATCAAAATCAAACAAACCCTAATGTTTAAATTAAAAGGTTCTAGCCAGACATAGCGGCTAGAATAACCAAATCGAATACAAAACAAAACATTAAATAAAATCTTACTAAAACAAAAGCAATTCTTCTTCCTGTTCCTACAGCCGTCCAAAGATATCACCGATCTCTCACTCATCTTTTATAAGACCTTCCATTTAAACCTAGCAAAAGTTTTTTTGGGCTTTTTTTTTTTGCAATGGCCCCCATGCTTCACTAATCCAACTTTAATTTGATGATCATAATAATTCAGCCCAATCACCAACATTTAAAATGATCATTTGTGTAGCCCAGGTCTCATGAAGTTTGATGGCCCATTATATTTAATCATCACACTAAAAACTTATTTTCAGTACTAAACGTATGGTCAAAAGAAATTTGAATTCATGAATCCTTTCAAAGATTCAAGCGCATCTCTCTCGCAATCACTCCACACCTATAAAATCAACCAAAAACAAATCAAAGTATTCCGTCTACCAAAACATGCATTTTACGAAAAATGATGCAATATGTACAAGGCCGGCCCTGAAAATTCAGGTGCCCAGGTCGAGTTGTAAAAATTGTGTCATTTAGCCTTAGCTTTAGACCTTAACGAAATAAATAATAAATAATGTAAACTATTTTTTAAGCTACGATTAAAAGTAATATCAAATTGACTGATCAAATTTTATTTTCCACTTAGACTGTAGTTTAACGGTAGAGGGAACAAACCCTTTTGGAGGAGGTTGGGAGTTCGATCCCACAAAGAGTGAAAATATAAATGGGTGAAAGTTTGGCAATTAAAAAAAATTGTTTCATAACAAAAATAAAAGTTAAAAAGGAAGTCAAAACCAACCGAGTAAAAAGCGATAACAATTAAGTGTGAGCCCTTTTCATTTCATCTTCTTCATCCTTTCTAGTTCTACACTCATTAATAAACTTGCAATTTTTTTTTCTCAAACCATTTCATTTTCTTCTTTAACTCTTAACATTTCTCAACATTTCTTTACTTTCTGTTTTATATACTTGATTAATAATTTTGGGGCTCAAACATACAAAAATCCATCGAATTAAGGACACCACTGTTAAGAAAACTTGGATTGCCGGAGGGTCAATGTGCCCCCGATAAATTGGGCCCGAGCCAGGAGTCCTTCCCGCACCCCTTATGGGCCGGCCCTGAATATGTACAAACTAAATGCATAAAAAGGCTCAAACTAGCTACTAAAAAGATGATAAAATATGCCTAAAAATGTAACTAACAAATCTCCCCAAGCTTATACATTTCCTTGTCCTCAAGGAAGTCAAGAATAAAATTAAATCGAGGAGCGAACACGAAAACAAACAAAACACATATGCATGCTTGAAATGATTTTTTTTCTTTTGTCCCTCGGCAAAACTTCATGCTAAACACATCCAACACATTCCTAAGACACAGACGACTAATATCAAAGGGAACCTAATATAAGCCACAAACCCTAGGAACACTTTAATTCACAAGACTTACAACGATCAATAGATTTACGACCCACACTACTAGAAAAATACCCCTACCTTGACGCGCATTGCGCGTCATAAAAGGGTGTTTATGACACACAACAAAGTGTCAAGGAAGAACATGTCATAAAAAATTTATGACATGCAAGAGTGTGTCATCCTTTAGTGACATGCATTAATGGCACTATTTTATGACACGTTTTTTGACACGCATTTATGACACTCTTTCATGACACTCTTCTATGACATACATTTTTGACACACCTTTATGACACTCATTTTGCGTGTCATGCTTTTTTTACCTAAAAAAATCTGCAAAATTATTAATAACCCTGAATTTATATTTATATTTATAATAATAAAATCAAAATTTTCATAATAAAACTGTATATATTATATATACCACAAAAAAAAACCCATTACAACATAAGCAATTGTCGAATCCTACCACAAGTATTAAACGGTTACATAAATATTGTGTCAATACATTATGTTAATCTAGACCTAAACATGCGGATCACTTGAAAATGAAGGTTGCGGCATAACTTGACAATTCTTCAGGAATGATATCAACATCCGCATCCGTGTAAGTATCTACTCCTCCCCTAACATAAGACAACAATTAAATTAATAAGACGAAAGGTTAAGGTTCGTGATGGTTTTAGTTTCAAGAAAACAAGGGTGGCTAGAATTCGCCTCGTGGTTCCTAATTTCAACAATAAAAAGGTATACGGTTCTAGTGGGTCCGGGTCGGGTCGGTTTCGGACCCTTTGCACAGCCCTACTAAAAACACCCTACATCTCATCCACCATTTTATACCCTATCTTTATATTTTGAAAAATCCATCTTCTAACTTTTTATATATAAAAAACTACTATTCACCCCCATCCACCAGTTTGTACTGAAGTGGCAAACTGGACCAAACCTTAGGGACGAATTTGGCATTTAATTCTTCTTTTATCTTTATTTATTTTACCCAAATAAATAAACAAATACATTGTTTATATGAGGTAAATAAACATATGTGAATTCGACTTATTAAAAAGTTAATATATGTCCGTATATGTTTGTTTCTGTTCATGAACATTTCTTTTGTGTTCGTGAACACTTGTTTGTGTTATGAATGTCTATGTTCATGTGCGTTCATGAACGAAATTAACAAACGAACACGAACACGAGTGTTTGCTTAACAAACGAACATAAACATAAAATCTCGTTCGTCAAGTGTTCATGAACTGTTCGTGAACACATATATTTCCTTAACAAACGAACATGAACAAATCGTTGTTTGTATTCGTTCGGTTCATTTGCAAACCTACCTTTAAGTTCAAATCAACATGTCTACTCAAACGCAATTCTTGAGATCTAGTATGGCCCCGATCAAAAGCTCGGTATAAATCGGTCCGAACTTCATATCTGCATTTTTAAATAGTAGTTGGTAAGAAAATAAAATGATTGTGTTGAATGTTTACAATTAAATGCCGAAATAATTCCTTGTATATTATGAATATTTTTAATTGAACGAATTGAAGAAATCTTAATCAGGAAGAAAAGTGGGGATGCCTCAATTAAATTTCTTGTGTCCCTCAATGAGTGTTTTCTTATTAAGAGTTATAGGTTATAGATATAGATATATGTGCAGGCCCACATGCTTTTCTTTTTTAAAAATGCTAAAAACATTACTCATAGGACAATGCCTAATGATAGAATAAGTAGAAACTTCATATGCTCATACATTTAAGAATTTCATTTTATCATACACTCTAAATAGGTGAATACCATGTAGATTCTCTTTTTCATGCACAATCAATTTAGAACCCACCTTGTATTTCATTGGCTGCACAAACATGATAAGATATACAAGTGCAATTATTTGTACCAAACCATACATACATTGCATTCATCAGCAAAACTCGATTACCAAACAAACTGCGGTCCAAATACACTATCTCATCTGCTCGACCGTGCTTAAAATGTACTAAATAACTAAGTTTGTTTTTTCAAACAAACTCAAAGTAGTACATACTTTGTGTAGAAATCTAGAATACATTTTATTGAAACTTAAAATCATCCATAGAAATACCATCCTTCAAAAAGTCATCGTAGGGTTCCAAATTACCAATCATGTCCTTCCACGAATACTCGGATGATGTGTCATGAATACTAGAGGCAAGATAATCATCGCTTTGAGCATTTGAGTCATCTTCTTGCTCAATCGAGGGGGTAATATGGGTATTTGTGATAGTCGAGAGGCTACTTGATGAATGATTTGCTCCAGAGTTGTCAAAATTTAGTAGAAAAACACAAAGATCCTTGGAGTCTGAGAACACTTGTATGGTGTTGTTGTTATGATTTTGGCATGTGTGATACCCAAAATATGTGATATGAAACCTTTCTGGTCCATCTTCTAGCTTTTGGACTTGTTTTAGCGCTTTACACCCATCAGTTTTATGTGTACATCTATAATAGCACCTGCATAGGAAGATATTGTTATAAAAATAAAACAAGTAAAGTGATATTGTTTGATTATATAGTCATTTTGTCCTATATGTTCTAGCCCAACCATCACGAGTCAAGCTTGTAAGATATGACGTTCTAGTTACTACTTTTTAGCATTTTATTAAAGTGTCTTTACGTTTGAGTTATAATGTGATTTGTAGGTGATTATTGTTGCAGGCCATAAAGGAGGTCCAAGTGAGGTCCAAAACTTAAGCCCTCAAAATGATGGTGAATGAAGGGGCTTAAGTTTCAAAATAATAAACCAATAAGGATGGGCAATGTTTTGGTTAAAAAGTTCATGCAATGAGGGAGCCCCACCCCATCACCCAAGAGAGCCTCACGCCGGGTAAGAAGTCCATGTCAAAGGACAACGCCCTATATTAAAATTGAGGGGTGGTGTGGGGGCCAGGGTTGGCAACCCACCTCCCCACTCCCCCTTAGTCTTATGCCAGGGGCAATATATGACAAAGCCAGTAAACATCAATCGTAATCATAATCATAGCCTAGCTAGTCTTTATCAAAAAGGGTCTATCGTATTGGCACACCATCCACTTGTAAATGCACACCCTAGCACATTTATACGCAGCGTATGATGCCATACGTGACGTATAAGGGTATGACAAAGAGAATGTTTGTGGCCCCCTTACAAATCACGTGTAACTCTACATGCAGCGTATAGGTCTATACACAGCGACGCATAGATCATGACATTACTTTAAGTGATGTGCATTAATGATGTGTGGGAGTTTGTACCGCCCTCTATACGCGACGTATAGAGCTATACGCCGCGTATAGAAAGTTATGCAAACAATTTTAGAGGTGTAACATTACCACCACCCATAAAAATAAGAATATCACACTACACTAGGGGGGATGGTAAAATGTATGAAGAATATATTTACATATCTCATAGAGTTAGTATCATGTATTACCAACAACTTATAACAACTATAGTTATAAGAAAATTTACGTTAGGTTACCCCATATTTTTGTGAGTGAATTTCCTATAATTTAGAATAGAATTGTGAGTGGAGGAGATAAGGAACTTATGTTTATCAGTATATTTGAGGATATTTGAAAATATTTTGGCAAAAACAGTTTTTCAACATTTCTTTTTAATTCTTTGAAAGTGGTTATGAGTGAAGGAAAAAAATAATAATGATAAAGGTGTAAAAAATTATTTTTTATTTGAGTCGAAGAAAGAAAATATAATAATTTTTAGTATATAATATAAGAACCAAAAGAATAAATTTACATCAAACCCTTACTCGAAATCGAATGCTACAATATAGTGACATGTTATAAAACAAAAGAATATACCACTTATTGTAATGATTGCCGACAAAACTATCTATCATTATTATATTATAATATAGGTGAATATAACTATAAGGCTGGGAGGTGTGCCTTCGGGGAGATAGCTCGGGGATGTGATGTGGCGTTGGGGGCCGAACGAAACACCCCCCCCCCCCCCCGATTTGATTTCGGGAAAAACGGGGAATTATCATCGATCACACCGTTTGATTTGATTGGTTATTGTTTTTATATTATTATTTTTTGTAAAGGAAGGGGGAAGGGGGAAGGAGGGGGAACCATTTCCTTGGTTTGGGGGAGAGAAGGGGGAAAATGATGTGGCGCTTACGTGGCATTTGGGGGAGTTGGGAGAAAAGGGGAGCACACCATATAGTCTAATAATAATCCAATAAATATATACCTTGGGAATTTAGCATCAAGAATCACTTTCTGTCCATATTTCCTCCATGCAAATCCATCTTCAACTGTATCCGTAATTTTAACCCTCGAATCTTCTGTCTTTCTGCAATTTCACAACCAACGCTTTAAAAAGTTGTACCTAGTGCATCTTTATTTGTACATTAGTGTAAACATAACATGGGGGTATACCGTATATGTGAGCTTTGTACCCGGTGCATCAAAAGTTATACATAACTCTATAACGAATAAATAATAAATCTTGATGGTTAAGTAGTGTATATATGTGTGGCCCTCGGGGGCAAAAGTAAAGTTGCACTAGTTTTAACGTTATTTTACTAATTTCGTGAAAATAACGTTAAAAATGACGGACGGTTAATCATGCATCATGTGGTGGCGTGGATAGCCAAAAGACAAAGGGGTACATGCACCGATCGGGTTTGTCCCGATTGCTAAGTGTTTTGTGCCTTATGTCCAAGGCTTGATACCAAACCACATCGAGGCCGGGGGTCTCACTGGAAGCAGCCTCTCTATTCTTAGGGGTAGAGGTAAGGTTGTCTACATCTTACCCTCCTCAGACCCTACCTTAGCTTTGCTATAGGTGAGATTAACTGAGTATGATGATGATGGTTAAGTAGTGTGCGAACGTGAGCTATAACTCATCATCACACTCCATAAAATCCACTATTAACAAACTTAAGATAGGGTCTAACGACAATAAGATGTAGACAACGCTAACCCTATCCTGTCTTGTAAGAATAGAGAAACTGCTTTTAAGATCATTCACATTTGGTTCTTCATATTTACCTAAGTGAAATCTTTATATTTTGATAAGTGGTGGTAAATGATTGTGACTCGAGGAGAAAGAAAAATTATTGTTCATTTCTTTATTTTATACCAAATTGTTTACCCCTCTGTAATTTTTTAAGATAATAATTTTTAATGCAATTATAAAAATGAAATAGAGATCCTATTACGAATACTCTAACAACAAGACCTTAACCATCTCTAAAATGTTGAAATCTTGTTATGTATAAGTAAGTAATAAGTCAATAAGTCATCAATAAAATATCTTGATGGCCAGACGGTATGCTCTACAATTAAAATGTTGATAATTCAAACCCTACTGTGGTTTTGATGTATTTATTTTATAAAAAATAAAAAACTAAATAACTAATAAACCATCAATAAAATTAACAATAACAATTACCGTCTCTTGTAACATCCTCTTCGGTCCTTCACCGCCGGCGTCTTCCCACCTTCGCCGGAGTTCCATGTCCGGCCGTCGGAGCTGGTCTCCGGCGCCGGAGCACGGCCTACTTCACCTGAATTCCAAGAACTTAACGTAGAAAGGCTGTCGGAGAAAGATCCGAGTATTTTCTTGACGAGATCTTCGGCTGACTCCGACCCACCGTCGACAACTCTCCGGCGAAGTAGATTTTGAAGCTTTTTAGTACACTCTCTACCTCTGATCAGCTCACTTATTATTCTTTTCTTATTTTCTGTTGAACCTTCCTCCATTTTAAATGAAGGTATATATATATTATATCAAGTAATTAAAGAGATGAGTGTGTTATGTTATTTGAGGGTGTTATTATTAGTTCTACTACAAGTGAACACAAGTTGTTGATCACGGATCACCTAATTTTTTTTATATATATAAGTAGTACATGGGATGTGGGGTTAATTAAGGCTCCGGATATTTGCACAAGTAGTAATTTTATTCAGACAACCCTATACGGGTCGTAGAGAGCTCTACGGCTCGTAGAGCCACTTTTTTCAGACTTCTACGAGCCGTAGAGGCCTCTACGGCTCGTAGGTACTCATTACCAATGATTGGTAATCATACAATCATTGCTAATGATTGCCTACGAGCCGTAGAGGCCTCTACGGCTCGTAGAAGTAGTCTTAATATTTTTGAGAATGAAGAAGCAGAAGATTGGTGTTTTATGGTGCCTACGGCCCGTATAGGCCCCTACGGGTCGTAGACAAAAAAAAAACCAAAAACGTTTGGGACGAGGTTCGATCTTAGGCACATTATCACACAATCACACACACAAAGTCTTATTAAGCATATGGGGACCATCTGGGCTACCAGTTCGCTGGTTTCTTAGTTGGAAAGTTTTAATATAACATAAACCAGTCTTAGGCAGCCTCTACGGCCCGTATAGGTCTATACGACCCGTAGATATGGTTTTTTTTTTTTTAAATCATTTTAATTATGTAATAATTAATCCCGAGCATGTAATACATTAACACAAGCATGTAAAACGTGAACACAATTGTTTATAACATAAACCAATATAAACCAACGTCGTCTCGATAAGCGTGTAAAATAAACGTTAACAGAAACGTTCAAAATAAAACTAATCGTTTATATACGCAACAAAATAAAACTAAAAGTTAACAGAAGCGTTCAAAATAAAGATTGTTTAAATACATAAGATGATCAGAAATAAAACATCGTAGAGTCAGTCGGCGGCGCGGTCCCGGGCTCCTGCGAAGACGTGTCGGGCTGCTGGGAGGACGTCACGGGCTCGTGCGTGCTGGTCCCTAAAGTCGGTGGGACACGAGCCTGCATGCCTAGGTGGCGATACATATCCTGCTGGCCAGCAATCAACCAGCGCATCGCGTCGTCCTGCCGATCACGCCACTGACGCGTATCGGCGTCCTGCTGCTGACGCCAGGCGTCCTGCTGCTGACGCCAGGCGTCCTGCTGCTGACACCAGGCGTCCTGCTGCTGACGCCAGGCGTCCTGCTGCTGACACCAGGCGTCCTGCTGCTGACGCCATGCACGCATCTGGACAGCCTCCTCGGCAGCCGCACGAACGTCCGCCCTAACATCAGGAGGCAACCTGAGGGAGTGATAAACGCGCCCCGGTATCTGCAAGTCCTCAGGCTGCTGCTGAGGCATCTCGACGTCCCTAAGACCGCCCCCCTCCTGCTCATGCACAAACTGCAACCCGACCTCCACAGCATCACCTGCAATGGATAACAATAAATAATTAATAAATAATAATAATATTCCAGGATTTTATAAAAAAATTGGGCAGAGTTTCCCCTGTTTTTAGGCAATCCAGACAACACAAGTTGTCTACAAGTTTCCCAAATAATAATAGTAATAATAATAATAATAATAATAATAATAATAATAATAATAATAATACCTCTAAGGCCCTGATGTACTAACGGCTCATGCACAAACTCCACGCCACCGGTGCCAATCAGATAGTGGTACTCATCATGATCCGGCGTCTTCGCCTTCTTCGCCGCACAAAGCATAGCCTTCATCGTTTGTAGACCTAATGGGCTGAAAGAAACTCAAAAACATTAACATTAATAATAATAATAATAATAATAATAATAATAATAATAATAATAATAATAATAATAATAATAATAATAATAATAATAACAACAACATTAATAACCGAAATACCTGGGCGGTAGTGACGGAAACCGATTACGGTTAACATAACCGTAATACTTCACGCCATCGCAGCGCTCAGCAATCCTGCTGATGAGCCCCCCGCATGGGAGGCCTCCCTTCAACGGCTTATGGGGGAAGGCGGCAAAAAACTCGGCCATGACCCGATGCAAGGCAATCGGCTTGCCGGTGAGTATGCAATGCAGGTACATCAGGTCCGTCTTCGTCACCCGCTCGTTACTATTCCCCCGTGCCGTTAGGGAATAAGTAATGCAACGGTGAATGTAACGAACTACGGGGTGACGAATGTTGGATGCCCTGTCACACCTATCCCTGCACAGCATAATAATAGTAAATAATAATCAGAACAAAGATATTGAAAAAAAATAATAATGATGATGATAATAATAATAATAATAATACTTCTCTGTCGGGTTGCCGAACACGGGACCGCCAATGGTGGGCCACCACGCATAGAGGTCGTCATCAGCGACAGTAGTCACCGCCCTAGTGTAGACATCCTGAACATTAACATTAACATTAACATTTCGAATAAGAACAAAAACAAAAATAATAATAATAAAAATAAAAATAATATTAATACCTCTACAAGGTCGTCGCGAGTGTACCACCGGAGGTGCGTAGCCCAGTCATCTAGAGAATAACCATACTCAACGCCGAGTATGGAAAACTCAATGTCACTCGGTGGGCGGCCTGAAGATCCGGCGCCCGACGATCCGGCGTCCGACGATCCGGCACCGGGCGGGCGAAACCGAAAGGTGGATAGAAACTCTATCACCAACGGCCTATGGGACGGGGCGCAGAAGTCGTCGAAAAACCTGTCCAGTGGGCTCCCTTCCGGGATCCACTGTCGGGCAATCGCCTCAGCACCCCTACACGCCCGAAGCGCGGCCCAAGAAATCCCACGCGCCGGCACAGTCTTCTTCTTCCTCAACCTGTGAAATCTGGCACCCGCGTAATCGACGCGCAGAAAAATGCAATGCTCATAGCCTGACATGTCACCCCCTGCCATGTCAGCCCCCGCCTGCACCGCGGCCTCATCCTCCTCCTGCTGCTGCTCCTCCTCCTCCTCGCCCATGTACTGCTCGTCTACCAAATGTGCCATAACTGCAAAATCAAAGAATATATAGTTAGTTATGGCGTTTCTATAATTAAGGCGTTTCAAAAGAATCGCCAAAACTATATAGTTTTTGGCGATTCAAAAGAATCGCCAAAACTAATATAGTTTTTGGCGATTCAAAAGAATCGCCAAAACTAATATAGTTTTGGCGATTCAAAAGAAACGCCAAAACTAATATAGTTTTGGCGTTTCAAAAGAATCGCCAAAACTATATAGTTTTTGGCGATTCAAAAGAATCGCCAAAACTAATATAGTTTTGGCGATTCAAAAGAATCGCCAAAACTATATAGTTTTTGGCGATTCAAAAGAATCGCCAAAACTATATAGTTTTTGGCGATTCAAAAGAAACGCCAAAACTATATAGTTTTGGCGTTTCAAAAGAATCGCCAAAACTATATAGTTTTTTGGCGATTCAAAAGAATCGCCAAAACTAATATAGTTTTGGCGATTCAAAAGAATCGCCAAAACTATATAGTTTTGGGCGATTCAAAAGAATCGCCAAAACTAATATAGTTTTGGCGATTCAAAAGAAACGCCAAAACTATATAGTTTTGGCGTTTCAAAAGAATCGCCAAAACTATATAGTTTTGGGCGATTCAAAAGAATCGCCAAAAGTATATAGTTTTGGCGATTCAAAAGAAACGCCAAAACTATATAGTTTTCGGCGATTCAAAAGAATCGCCAAAACTATATCAAACCATAATCAACAATAATTATCAACAATAATAAACAATAATACCAATTATCAACAATTCAATAGGATATTCTACAATTATCTAAAAAAAAAAAAAAAAAAAAAAAACTGAAAAAAAATGAAAAAAAAAAAACTAAAATCAACAATTATCTTAACCCACAACAATAATCTACAACTATTAACTAATTTAAACATAAAAACTAATTAAAATTAACTTTAAAAAAAAATACCTTTTTCGAAATGGGGATGGATTCGGGTTGAAAGGAGGGTTTTCGTGGTCGGATTCGGGTGGTGGTGGTGGTTGCAGTGGTGGAGAAAGAAGTGGTGGTGGTGGATTAGGGTGGTGGTGGTGGATTAGGGCGGTGGTGGTGTTAAAGATGAAAGGGGCGATGGGGGTTAGGGTTGGGAAAGTGATGTGCAGCAGATCTGTTCGTCTGTCTCAAAAGGGGTTTATTAACTTTCCTACGGCCCGTATAGGGCTTTACGGGTCGTAGATGGGCATTAAAACTCTTCTATGGCCCGTAGAGGGCTATACGGCTCGTAGGTGAAAAAAATTGTAAAAAAACGGTTGGGACGAGGTTCGAACGTGGGCCTATCCATTCTCACACACACACATACACACTTATAGTAACAATGGGGACCATCTGGGCTACCAGTTCGCTGGTTTATATCCCACAAAAATAATATATAACATAACACTGAAAACCCAATTTTTTTTTAAAAAAATCATCGTCTACGGCCCGTAGAGACCAATACGGGTCGTAGACTCATATTTTTTTTTAAAAAACTACTGATTTATATATATAAACTTCAAGAATTGTTTGAAAAAAAAAAAATTTTCTCTACGGGTCGTAGAGACGTCTACGGCCCGTAGACTAATTCCATCTACGACCCATAGAGGGTCTCCTACGAGCATCTCCCTGAAGCCTACGGGTCGTAGAGGGCCCTACGACCCGTAGATAAATCTTACCTACGGCCCATAGGGCCCTCTACGGCCCAATACAAGTTTTGTTTTTTTTTAATTTTGTTAGTTTTAATTAGGTGGTATAGGTTTTTTTTATAAAATAACGTTTTCATTTCATATTGTATATGTAAAATAATAATAAAAAATAAAAAAATGTATTTAATAAATTATTATACATTATAAAAACAAATTTACACCGAACTATTAGAAGAATCAGGACAGCCTGTTAGGTCAAACCACTCTGGATCTGTTTGAGATAGCCTACGCCCCTCATCAAGACGATCCCTGTATAGTGCTAACCATGGGTTGTGATTTACATCTACCCAACGCCTCCATGCTCCGCTCGGATAAGGCATCGGAGCGTCGTCTGCTAGCTTCAGCATGATGAAGTGGTTGCCGTTCACGAAGGCCATCGAAATGACCCGATGTTGTATCACGCTTTCAGGATGAATGTGAATAGGGAAGAATGTGCACGCTCCAAGAGGACTGAAGAATTGAAGGACCACACCAAATGCCTGAGCAATCACTAATCCAGTCAAAGGCATCTCCATCCATTTTGAGTGTGGTGCATTCCCGAGTCCCCTCCAATCTATGGACGAGTATATGCGGGCGAACGCGTTATCGTCGAATCCGTTCAAAATCTCGTACCAGTCCTCATGGTATTGACCCATCAACTCTTCTTTAAGAACGTGGCGGATCAAATCCCAGTCTTCCTCCTCCCTATCCAAAGCCACAGCTACAGATCGGAACCCACAGTTACCGTCTGGCTGAACATCTTGAATATGCGTGACAAACCGTCGATACAGGGGATCAATCTGATGCTTAAATGCTCTAAGCACAAATTTATACCTGTCACAGCCAAACATTGGGAAATCATGATTAAGGGATGTGTACTGTATATATATGTATGTATGTATGTATAAATAGTTATTTATGTACCTGTCCCCTCTTAAGAGTGGATACTTTTTGCTACACACTCTCATTGTATCTCTACCTGGGTCTGATGGCCTACGTCTCCTAACAGGCTCGTCTTCCTACAATGGATAACAATAAAATTATAATAACAATAACAATAATAAATAATAATAAATAATAATAATAATAAATAATAATAATAATAATAATAATAATAATAAATAATAACAATAATAAATAATAAATAATAATAATAATAATAATAATAATAATAATAATACTAACGTCTTCTTGCGCATCCTCCTGCTGATTTTTTTTCTTTGATTTTGTAGTTGGGCGCCCACGAGTATTCTTTTGTACCTCAGGAGGTTGAGTGTCAGTCATACTTGGATTTACCACCGACTTTATTTTTGACAACATATTTCTCTGAACGCGTGGTGATTGAGACAGCAGTGTCTCTTTGACTATTTCCCACTCACTCGCAAGGTCAGGTTCGCTCCATACTACTTCCGGTTCGTAATTCAGTCGTGTCCAGAAGACGTCTATTTCGGACAGCTGAATTTTTATTCCTGTATTCAATAAAATAATAATAATAATAATAATAATAATAATAATAATAATAATAATAATAATAAAGTAATGGTATTACCTTTATTTATATACGAATCTAATCGACATGCACACGGTAACCCAGAACTCGCGAAAAGCTGGTGACCACAACTCTTTTTTCGTTTCCTCAACTTCTCTATATTTTTTATCTCATTTATCATCTTCTCGATCGCTGCATGGGAAACTTTACCGAGTAGGTCCTCAAAAATCGGTATGTCATGGTGCACCTTTTTCACAGACAAACTCTCTTCAAACGAGTGATTTATTGCCCTCTCTTGTGACGTTACCACATCGTCTGCAATCATCACAAGTTTGTGGAGCGAGTTGTTCGGCCCCTTAATGTGCATCTTAAACCGTGAATGCTGGCTCTCAGCTCTGTTGGTCGTATATTGACCAAAGTTGTAGTTTGTGTCTGTCCATGCAGAAACAAACCTTTCTTTGTAGTCACGGAGCCAGACCCGGTCTATATATTTAAAAACACCTGTAAAGATAGAACAAAGATATTTGTTAATGTGTGTATGCGTTTTAAACTAAATTAATAAAATATGTACCAGTTCGTTCGTCTTGACATAGTCGTCTGTAGAATCGGTCTAACCAGTGCTGATAAAATGCCGGAGATGAAGATCTACATAATCGCTTAAAAGATTTCACGAATATTTTCCAATCTTCATCTCCAAAGGCTTGTCTGCAGTGCTTCAGTATATTTCGTTGAATGTGCCACCTGAATGCATAACAACAACAACAACAACAACAATAATAATAATAATAATAATAATAATAATAATAATAAAAATAAAAATAATAATAATAATAATAATAATAATAATAATAATAATAATAATAATAACAACATGTATACCTGCATAACAACTTCGAAGCTGCTGGAAATACAATGTCGCATGCATTCATCAAGGCTTTCTCACAATCAGTAACTATAGCACGGGGCTCCGTACTATCTTCTAGCAACTCTTTAAGCCTTTGTATCACCCACAAGTAGTTATCTTTCTTTTCACGGGAGATGAATGCATGGGCGACAATAAACGACTTGGATGTTGATGTCATCCCCACAACTTGAATAAACGGAAGTTTATGCTCGTTCGTTTTGTAGGTCGCATCAATCATCAGCACATGCGGGAACGCACGCCATAACCTGTGCGAGGTGGGATGGACAAACAAAATATCCTCGATCGCATTTGTCGAGGCATTCCTCCGGGTGAAGTAAACAAATTTTTTTTCCACCAATGTGGCTTCGAGTACCTGCATAGCAATAATAATAATAATTAAAATAATAATAATAATAATAATAATAATAAAAATAATAATAATAATAATAATAATAATACCTGCATTTGAGTCCTGCCGCCGTATAACAAATGCTTAACCTTGGTTATTGTGTTATGTATGTCTCTTAAGATGCAGGGACTATCCGGGTTTTGTTTTCTAACGGCCGAATGTATGTCTACTGGCGTAACATTTTGAAAATAAAGTGTATCCACCAATTTTAACTCGGCCGGACCCAGCCTCCTAGCATACGCGTGACCCTCGATGTGTTGGAAAGGTTTGTGATTATGTGTTTGGTTTTGGACCTCCAAAATATAACCCTCGTGGCCGTAGTGGTATCTCCCTATTAGTTCAAACGGGCAATTACATTTTTTACTGCCCGTCTTTCGAACCGTGGCTACACTATGATGTACGCCACTACGGTCACATCGTATCCATGCCGTCGTTACCCTCCTATTCGCCCCCCTGCCTTCCGAAACAGTACGTGAGTATACGGTAATGTAACCATTTTTTTTTGCTCTTTGATAAACCCACTCTGTGAGGTCTTTAAGAGACCTGAATACCTGCAAAATTTATATACGACTTCAAATAGCAACTAATATATACGAGTTCAAATCTCACAAACCTTACGACTTCAAATCTCACAAACCCTACGAGTTCAAATAACAACTAATATATACGAGTTCAAATCTCACAAACCCTACGAGTTCAAATAACAACTAATATATCACAAACCCTAAAACAAATTTAGGTACGAGTCTAAATATGTACACGGGTCTAAATATCTCACAAACCCTAAATATACGAGTCTAAATATACACGGGTCTAAATTATAAACAAGTGCAAATTCATAAACACACCTGATTCGTTTCGTACGAAACATCCGGGACAGGTTCCTCGCCACCGTTATCACCTCCCTCGTACTGTGGATGACTTGGCGGAGGCAAGTAAAATGACCCCGGTTCTTCTACGTACTCCTCGTTCAAATCGGGCAGCAGGTTCAAATCTGGTAGTGCATTCCCGTCACCATAGCGAACAACGGAGCTAACCTCCTCCTCACCACGTTCCACCACGGCTCCGAAAAGGCTTTCCGAGACGTGAGATAGGCTAAACGAATACTCCCATTCATCCGAACCATTACTGTAGTGACCCGAAGACATCGTGGTAGCTTGGAATCGATCGGATTTTTGTGACCCGCGTTTTTAAATTTTCTTTCGTTAACTGAAGAAAGAAGACAAGGAAGAAGAATATATCTGGACCCTCTACGGCCCGTAGAGGCCTCTACGGGCCGTATAGGGTTTAATGCTCCCAACAACCAGGTTTCCTACGGGCCGTATAGCCCTCTACGGCCCGTATAGGTTTAGCTTTTTCAGACTGACACACTGAATGTCAGACACTTCATTCAATCACCTCGTACCTCGTACTGCCTACGGGCCGTAGAGGTCTCTACGGCCCGTATAGGGTTTAAATGAACCCCACCAAACTCCCCTCTACGGGCCGTATAGGGCTTTACGGGACGTAGAGGGTTGAGCATTTATTACACTGACACCCTCTACGGCCCGTAGAGCCCTATACGGGCCGTAGAGGGCTGTGAAAATTAACTTTTCCTTCTTGTGTAAATAATATCCCCCTTAATTAAGGAAGGTAGTGAGAAATAGCTTGATAATTTCTTAGAAAGTTCAATATTTTCAGTGTAAGCACATCATTGAAGTAATGACGTAAGCATGGTGACATCATATTTCATCCTTATCTCTTGGATATTGGCCACATGGATATGTGATTTAGCTTTCTAGTTTAATGAGTCTAATTAGAAAAAATTACTAAAATTAGCATTTCACTAAATATATTTACTAAATTAATTAGATAAAATCACCGGATAAACTAATTTAGCCTGCAAGTTTATGAGGCTAAACGCAGTCGAATCGGCGGGGGCCGGACTAAATTTTTTTCGATCGGTAGTAGCAATTCGGCAGGGGCCGGACTCAACGTAAATTAAATTTACCTACGAAAATCGGAAATTTTCACTACTGTGTCAAAAACCAGGGGGATCAGGGCCACCCCTGGCCCTCACAATGCTTCGCCCCTGGCTAAACGGCCAGCTAAATTGGCTTAGCTGATGCTTTTATCTGTTTTGGTAAGTTTTTGATCAACAATGTTTATTTTCGTAATTTTTCCGTGAAATACACCTTACAATTCTTTATTATGTAATAGAGTAGTTCTAACGTTGTATGCTAGTTGTAGTCTTGGGTAAAGACTTTCTACTTTACCAACTATAGTGTGGTGGAAGAAAACGTGAAAACATATGTTACAACTTTACGAATTCTGGATGTTAGTGCTGAATTATTGATATGTAAAGAGTAAAGTATAGTGCTATATCTTCTAAGGACAGGAAGCATGCATGTCCTACATGTCATATAAAAATATTAAAAGTTAAATTTAGAAATTATGATTGATATATTTTATTAGTATAATTTGAAGGTGCATGTGGGATTTCGTTATTCACTCACTGTTCCTTGACCATGCTTGAGCCTGACTGGCCCAAACTTTATAAACATGTGATGTTTTCAAACTCCTTTTTATGTGGATAGGATGTGCAACATAGCATATCAATGTAAGTTTTTCCCACCACTTTTTTATTATACTATCCACATATAAGATTCAAGTATTTAACGATTATCTTCTTACATACATTAAGGGTTTTTATTTATTTATTTATTTATTTATTTTTTGTAAGGGCAAAAGAAAAAAGAAACGGGTGTTTTAAACGAGGTAATGTATAATCTTTGGTATCTTTTGTCACATATAAGGTCCTTTGACAGTCTTATGATTAGGGCTGGTATAACAGGTTACACGAACCTGTTAAGACACGAACTTGTTAAGACACGAACACGAAAGTTGTAAACACGAACACGACACGAAATCTAATCGTGTCATTTTTTTCAAACACGAACACGAACCTGTGCATAACATGTTAACATGATAAGACACGACAAGACACGATAAGGAACACCTAGTAAAATAAGTTAACACGACAAGACATGATAAGACACGGCAAGACACGACAAGACATGATAAGACACGACAAAACATGATAAGAAACACGATAAGACACGATAAGACATGTTAAGACACGTACACGATAAGACACGAACACGAAACATGTAAACACGAACACGACACGAAAATAAACAGGTCTTAACGTGTTGACCTGTTATAGACACGAAATCTGTTAAGGCCAAACACGAAACCTGTTAAAATCGTGTAGGTTCGTGTCAGGTTATCATGTTTGTGTCTAAATTGTCAGCCTACTTATGATGGGATCTTTAAGCATAGTGTTTTGTCTTTTTGCCTTGCTTATAATTATAGATCACGGATTTTTGTCATTGAGAATATATTGTCTCATTTAGCATACCTTTTATTTTTGCACATTCCAAAACTTCTTTTATATCAATGTGTGCTTGCATATAGAAGCCATCTTTTCAAAACCAACATTTTTATGATACATAATTATTTATTTATGGTACATAACTAATTTTTGAATAAAAGATTAATTATTCCAATTTCAAAGGATTTTGCAAACCAAACAACCCACAGTCTTCTCTCGTCGAAGTTTCCTATTGGTTGTTGTAAAGAATTCATCCGTCCTTGCTAGAAGAAGATTGTTTAAAAAAACGTCATGTACACTCTGGAATGGTATAGTGCCATGACCAACGAATTTAGTGCCCTCATTAAAAATAAGACCTGAGAGCGTGTACCTCGCACTCCCGACATGAATATTATTCGTAGTATGTGGCTATTTAAACATAAGTTCAGGTCCGATGGCACATTGGAACGGTACAAGGCTCGGCTCGTTTGTGATGGCCGTGGTCAGCAGGCAGGTATAGATTGTGGGGAAACATTTAGCCCGGTTGTTAAACCGGTCACTATTCGACTTATCTTGTACATTGCTCTGGCTCAATCCTGGCAAATCAACCAACTAGACGTCAATAATGCTTTCTTACACAGCACTCTCCGTGAGACAGTCTACATGCATCAACCCATGGGATTTCGTGATCATGACTATCCAGATCATGTTTGTCGCCTGAAGAAATCACTATATGGTCTGAAACAGGCACCTCGGGCGTGGTATCAACAGTTCACGGACTTTGTTCTTTTGCAGGGTTTTCGCCAAAGTAAATGTAATAACTCATTGTTTATATATAACCAGGGCCGTGATATTGCATATATCCTGATATATGTAGATAACATCATTCTTACCAGTGTTGTAAAAGGCGCTAGGCGCTAGGCGGGCGGTGAGGTCCAGCCTAGGGACTAGTCGGGACTAGGCGGAATTAGGCGTTTTGGTATTTTATACATATTTTATATATATACACACAAATTTAGGTGTTTTTAAAAAATATGTAAAGATATATATGTATTATAATGTTTATTTTTTTACTTTTATGTATAAATGTACAAGTTTAAGGACCAAATGTGAACTTTTAAAGATACAGGGGGTTAAAAGTTTAAAAATACAAACTAGTTTTAGACTTTTTAGATAAAATTAGAAAGATAGAGGGGTTAAAATGTAAAAGGTTTAAACTTAATAAAACCCTACACAATAATCAGCAGCCACAAGTCCACAACAGCCACCTTTCCACCTTTCCTCTTCCCTGTTCTCTTCTTCATCTTCTCCGGCAACATCTCCTCCACAGTCGCCGGAATTCATCGCCGGAATTCGCCTAGGACCGCCTATGACCGCCTACGACCGCCCAGGACCCGCCCAGGAGCCGCCTAATGCCCAAAACGCCTAGAACCCAGCCTAGGTCCTTATTCCGAGTTATATGTCCGACAGGGCCGGCCCTGAAAATTCGGGTGCCCGGACCGAGCCGGGAAATATGTGCCCCTTAGTCATATGTCTTTTAAGCAATGTTTTCATAACCGAAGCGGACGTTGAACCGGTGCCCTTACCGGTTCCCTAGTCGGATCGGTCGAACTGGATATAGAACCGAAAGTGTCGTAATAATTATAAAAATTAATATGTTTGGCTAATTGACTCATAAAAAAACCAACATTTCTTAAAATTCCATAATAATCTGGCCATTATTTATGTCTAGATTTCAAAAGTTTTTTAATGAAATGAATTTGACTTGAATCATGTGCATAAGCGTGAGACAATTACTATTTTGTAGTAATACTATATATTAAAATTTACTGCAAAGGCTGCACAATTACTGTACCACAATACAAATCTCAAGTAACACACTTCAACTTTTTTTTTTTAATTTTGTCGTATCCTTCAAATATAGTTTTTCATGTATAACTCATCTTCTTCCTTATCTACTCTTCACCTTCTTGCGTTTATAACCAGTGATGTTTAAGATGAGATCTTTTTTTGGGTTGAAAACAGAAAGAAAATACTTGCGGAAAAAATACACTCTACACTCGTCGCCGCTCAAAGTGCCCCTTTAAAAATTGGGCCCGGGACGGGAGTCCTCCCCGCACCCCCTCAAGGCCGGCCCTGATGTCCGACTAGCGACCAGGCGGCCGCCTAGTCCGCCTTTTACAACACTGATTCTTACCATTCTTACCACTTCGAATGAAGCTCTTCGATGTCGGCTAATGTCCACTCTTGCAGGTGAATTCTCAATGAAAGACTTGGGGCCTTTGTCCTATTTTCTGGGTATACAGGTTACTTGTACAGACAATAATCTTTTTCTATCGCAATCGGCCTACGTTAAAGACATCATCCATCGTGCGGCTATGGATTCATGTAAGCCAGTTGCCACGCCAGTCGACATGCAACCCAAGCTCAGTGCAAACACAGGTCCCCTTCATGATGATCCGTCAACTTTTCGTTCACTTGCAGGTGCCCTACAGTATCTCACGTTTACACGCCCCGACATCTCCTATGCAGTGCAACAAATTTGCATGCACATGCACGCTCCTCGGGTTGCTCACTGGAATTCTTTGAAACGAATCATCCGGTACATCCAGGGAACCCCTGATCTTGGACTTCACCTGGGTCCCTCTGACACCGGTTCTTTACGAGCTTATACTGATGCAGATTGGGCGGGATGCCCAGACACGAGACGCTCTACTTCAGGTTACTGTGTCTATCTCGGTGACTGACGTGTGCGAATATATACATAATTCTACAATGAAATAAAACACGTTTCTGCTTTAATATTTATAAAAATGGTTTAGACCTTAATATTAAAACACACACAATAGGGCAAGTGTACCCTGTCATATATGTAGTAATGTATAGATAAGAACCAGATATCGATCCATGGACGCGCGCGGAGCAATTGTACTTAAACTCTGTCCTCAATTTACCAGTAGGAAAAGATAGTGAAAGTTTGTTTTAAACTAAATTAATTCTAAAATATCTAAATAACATATGTAAGACTCCAAATACAAAATATAACTATATAAGCTATAATATATCAACCCTAGTATGTCATCTACATATCATATAAAATAAAGGCGTGTGATCAACATTCCCATTTTCCGACAGTTAGTGTGACACCCCGCATTTTCAGGTTCCTACTTTAATTGAACTCTAGTTAACTTGCATGTGCGTATGTGGCTAAACACTTAACTAGGGTTAGTTAATAGGGCATTTGAATGTGTTATAGAACAATAACATATGCTAGATGGTATTAACGTACGTTACAATTAGGAAAGTCTTTGTCTTGACACACACACGAGTCATGTATTCCGAACGTTGGTGATTTGTCAAGCATGCATGATTATATGAGCAATTGAGTGATGATGAATGTGAACTAACATGTGTATGTGAATTACATGTTTATGTGAATTACTGAGTAATAGATAATCAGTACGTAAACCCTGCGAAATATGTGCACCCTATGATTAATATGATATGAGATGATAAAAACAATAGTTTTCATACAAGTTAGTATGATTAATATTATCGGGACCATTCTCGGGATTAAAACCTTGTAACTGGTCCGTTTATCAAGAAAAGGCCCATAAACCCGTAACCTAGGCCCATGATCCAATTCCTATTATATTATTGTTCAAAAAAAAAATAAGAAACCCTAGACTCTTCCTTGCGCCGTGAACCATCACCACCACAATCCTCTCAATTTTCAATCTTCCAACAACTTTCCTCCCTAATTCAAGTTAGTTTGGGTGTAATCTTTGAGCTTTAAGGATCATTGCATTGAAAGGTATAATCTTACATGCTTTATGATAGTAGTAATGTGCTGTGAAAATATGGATTTAATTCTGATAACATGGATTTGAATGTGATAATATGGGTTTACTATATGATTATAGGCTATTGTGGATGATTAGGGTTCATGAGTATCATGTTATGAAAGTTCTGATTTCTGACAGATTCGTTAGGGTTTTTTGTAGGGTCTATATCGTGATGTTAAAGTGATTGTTTTGATGATTTATTTGCATGATGGTATTGTACGTGGTCTTAGATTTTCATAATGGGCAAAACCATCAGATTTGGACATCTTTTGAGTGGTTTTTGGAATTTTGTTTGATTAAAGGTCATATCAGATTTTCGGAATTATAAATTGGGTCAACTTTAAATGGTCATAACTCGAAATTTACAAAGGGTTAAGTTATTAAATTTGGACAGTAGGTCAATATTGGAAAAAATTGGCTTTTCCAATTGGATTCACCTCGTTTGGGTGAATACACAATTTTTGGGAATTTTTCTACTAAACTGACCTGGTGTGGAAATTTTCTGGACATAGCTGTGTTGTACGAATTTTAATAATTTTTGTGTTTGGTGGTGAAACAAAACAAAAATATGGGTTATCAAATGAATCCCAATGAATATTCAGTAAATATTTGGGAGTTTAATTCGTTCGTTAAGTATTTTAAATAATTCGTTTTTCACAGCGTACAATCTGCCCTGAAAACGCAGATTGTGTAAGGGATGTTTACGTGACTATTTGGAGTCTTATATGGTATGTATTTGACATGAACTTGCATGAATACTTATATGAGATGTGTATGAGGTATAAAACTGATAATAATCAATATGATCACCAACGGGATACGTAGGACTTACTTGTGCATGTAGAGTCATTAGGTGTCACTACACGGTTTGAACTTTAAAAGTCTTGGACAAACGAGTTGTATGGTGTGTTGGTTATGCACATATACTCACCTAGTGACATTTGTAATAGGGAGTCGGTAGCTCATTTCTGTTTGAGGAATTTGGATTATTCACGTGCAACCTAAGGTGAGTTTCACTACTCTTTTCTCAAAAGCATGCGTCTCGGGTTGAGACAACATACTTAACTTTTTCTAGTCCGGGTTGGGACTACTATTTTCTAGTCCGGTTTGGGACTACTTACACATCCCGGGTTGGGATGCTATGGATCCTTGTGTGGGTCGGTTTTTGCTAGTTCGCAAACTGTGTCCTTGATGAACTAAACCAACTCTATCATCTGTAAGTCCTTCACATACCGAATGAGTTACCGGGTTATGGAAAGCGGGTTATTAGTTGATAGCGCTATTAGGTCTTACAAACCTCACACCGGCTCGGGGAGTGCGGGAGTGAACTATAACTTAACAGATTTTATCATTGTTGATAGGCAATGATGTAAGGCATGCGGCTCACATTTGTGGCTACACGTACATCAGCAGTTCGGTATATCGGTGTTAGTTATCATGAATGGGTTAGCTACCCTTGACATGCGATGAACTAGTGTTTACACAGTTCTTGGAACCACCTCAATTACTTGTTTACGTGGTTTTGGAAACCAGCGCAGTTACATACTCATTTACTTTACTTAGTGAACTCACCAACATTGTTTGTTGACCCACGATTTACATGCTTTTGCAGGTAGTTAGCTTCCGGTGCCAGGATTAGAAAGCACTGCATACTTCACTGCATTTGGGGTCTTGGGCATACACCTAAATTACATATTATGCTTTTACATTTTCTTTCATATGGTTTTAATTTGGGCGCGTTGTTTTGCGCATGGTTTTTAAAAGGTTTAAATTTGGTTTACGCTTCCGCAGCTTAACTAAACTTGGTTTTTGAAAACGAACTAAATGGTTTGGGCATTTAGAGTTCGTTCATATGACTTATGGCTATGGGATCCTGGTATGTCATGCGCCTCGCGGTATAAACCCCGCAGTGGAAATTTGAGGGTGTGACAGTTAGTGTCCCTTTCGGGCATCCTAACATGACAACTATACAGAAAGCTAACACGAATACACACGTTAACCACTTCAAGTCGTTTATTAGCAAGCAGCTGATATGATCTCATGCAAATCTTCTAAAGATAAGTTAGTCATCTGTTAAGAGTTTTCTAACCTCACTAATCCGGGAAAGCGATACCGAATACACAATACAACCACCTAGACTAGCATAAAGTAGAGCATTTCACAACCTATTCCATTTTACCAACTTTGAACACAGATCTACTAAGATCGCTATTTTTACCAAAATAACTACCAAAGATCATTAACCGTGTCGAAGATCAGTAACGACACCATTAAGCTTTTAAAACCCTTTTACGTGCCGGTAAGCATTTTTAATCGTTATTCGAATGACTTTAACCAAACCAATACCCGGTTACAGTTTCATGGTGTAAACTTATTAACAAGTTAACTAGTCTACTACCGGACGATTAAACGGACGGTTTTTCAACATGTATCTGCCTAACACATTCGACAATCATCAAAGTCATTCAAACACAATCACGAATCCAATAAAAATGAAACAAGGTTGCATTATGATCATCAAGATTAAGTCATGAAAAACGCCAAATTTATACAAGACATGATTAACTATACAAACGATTGTTTAACATACTACATACTAGTGTTCTTGCCCGTAGGCGTACGATTAACTAAATAAACATCACAATAAGCATACAAAATCAGATTTGGATCATAAATAGTTTAAAGGATCAAACCATAAGAATGCTAAAGTGAAGGATCAGATGATGATGGATGGATCGGACGGCTTCCCGGGCTTGTTAAACGGCTTTCCAGCAGCTCCTTTGGTCCAGGAATCGCCCAAGATCGACCCCCAAAGACCCAATATCTGATCAGTAAGTTTTGCTCTGTTTTTATACAAGTTTTGATTTTGTGCACGGCCGTGCACATAAAGTGCATGGCCGTGCAATTTAACTTATGACGTGACAAGCAAGTGGGCAATTGGTTCTTGAAAATATCTTGGGTTGCGCACGGCCGTGCACCTGGGGTGCACGACCATGCGGGTCTGGTGGTGTCCGGATACAAGGGGTGCACTACCTGGTGCACTGACAGTGCACCCGAGAATTCTGAGTCGCACGGGCACGTGCACGGTGGTGCTGATCAAGGTGCCCGAGAATCTGATGTGCACTCGTAGCTGCACTTCCAGTGCAGCCCTATGTGTCCGAGTCAAATGAAGCCGCACGGGCGTGCACAAATCTTGCACGCTCGTGCACAACTTCCAGACTTAGCTGATTTTGCAGCAACTTTCCGTTTGGTCCAGATTTCGCTCGGTTTCTTCGATTTTGTCCGTGGAACGTCGTTTAAGACCTGCAATAAACATATGAAGCGGTTAAGTACCGAATTCGTGCAATTATGGTCGAAAACGCGTAATTTGGGAGTTTAATCAGGGATTTATATATGTATATTTTAACGTATATCAGTGACAATCTCATTTCCTGGTCATCTAAACGACAGTCTACCATTAGCCGCTCCAGTGCAGAGGCTGAATACCGTGGAGTTGCTAATGTTGTCGCTGAAATCTGCTGGCTGCATAACCTCCTTTTAGAGCTACATCGCCTACTCACCCGTGCAACAATAGTTTATTGTGATAATGTTAGTGCTATCTATCTGTCGGGTAACTCGGTTCAACACCAACGCACTAAACATATCGAGCTTGACATTCATTTTGTTCTGGAACAGGTTCAAAAAGGCAACGTTCGAGTGGTACATGTTTCATCTCGCCATCAAGTTGCTGACATCTTCACCAAAGGCTTGCCACGAGTCCTCTTCGATGATTTTCGATCCAGTCTATGCATCGGTCCTCCCTTCGCTTCGACTGCGGGGGAGTAATAGACGTATATATCTATGTTAGTCAACCTTGTGAATGTAGTCAATGGAGATGTTAGTCAACCTTGTAAATGTAGTCAATGGTCAATGGAGAATTAGTCTCTCATCATTGTATTATAAATATACACTATATGGAATGAAACAATCAAGGAATTACTCATTAACACTATTTATTATGAAAAACGTTTTCGTAAGTTATTTCTTTATTAAAAAAAATTGCATGTTTTTTTCATGCCAATGTGGTCAATTAGGGATTAGATCAGTACTGTACCCGTACCAAAAATACCGGTACCGAATTTAAACTAAGGTGGGTACCGAGTACCGTATCGAATATATAGGTACGGTACGGGTACGGGTATCGGTACCGGTATTTCAGTACAGTACCCGTTTTGTACCACTTTGTTATTTTTTTATTTTTATTTGAGCACTCGTACGGGTACTAGGTAGGTAAACCTAGTGGCGAAGCTTGAGCGGAAATTTTGGGGGTCAGAAGTCACCCGGGGGTCGAAATCGTACATACCAAAAAATTTCTATACGGATACCATATAATCGGAACTCCGGAGCAAAAAAATTGGGGGTTGGCCGCCCTTCCCCGCCCCAATAAAGCTACGCCCTTGGGTAAACCATTATAAGTATCAATACTATACGGGTACCAAATTGATAAAATTGGTACGAGTACCAGTATGGTAGATATATCAAATAGGCAAATTAATGCGAATACCATAAATACATAATACGAAGTAAAACATATTATTAAATACATTAGTATATAGAATTCGCTACTCGCACCATTTTTAACCGTGCCCATACTCGTACTAATACCGAAATCAATAAAAGTGTGTACTGATACCTATACCGAGTAGCCAAAATTGGTACGGGTACGAATACCGATATAGATACAGGTATAGATACTCGAAAAAAAAATACTCATCCCTAGAGTCAATCTTTTCTTTTTCATAAAATCAATGTCCAATGTAAATAATAATAATAATAATAATAATAAATAAATAAATAAAAAACACGGTCCCGCTCGAAATCTTTCTATTACACTTTGCGTATGATGCGCGGAATTGTTGATATTCTTTAAGGTTTGCTTTGATCTACTTTAGATATTAGATCATATGATGTTACTTTAAAAAATAATAAAAAGACACATATTTACAATGTTAGAATTTATGAAAGTTTATAATGAGAAATACTTAGTTTATTAGGTTCTTGTTAAACCCGATGGAAATAACCAATTTGAACAAGTGTGCTCTCTTTTTTTTTTCTTTTTTTTTCCCCAAATTTCCGACCAAATCCTTTCCTTAGTATTCAGATAATGAAACCGTGTCTAGTTTCTCCATAAACAATAACCTAATCGCCCCCTGAAGAATTCTGTCTCTACCTTCTTTACAAGATAGAAAAAAAAATGTCATTGATTTCCCAAATAAAAGAAACTAGACAACTTTAGGACATTCTTGTGTGTAAGACGATTAAAGTGCCAATGACCCTGTGGTCTAGTGGTAGAAAGGACTTGGTTTCTCCTTGGAGAGCCAGGTTCAATTCCCACTTGCTACAGGTGAGGTGGGAGGTTTTCAGGCCTAGCCTGTTTCCTACCCTGGAGTGCCCGGTTCAAATCCCACGTCGGCCAGACTATGCTCATGTATAACCCTGAGTGAGATGCCGTTCAAAAAAAAAAAAGAAAGAAAGAAAGAAAGACGATTAAAGTGATCTCAGTTGCTGAAAGGAATAAATAGTATATCTGACTATATTCTCGATACGATCAAAAGATTTACAGACAGTATATGGAGGAAACCCTCCTTATTTGGTAAACTCTGGAAACTCTGACTTCCCAACATTTTTTTTTTTTGAAAAAAATAGGGTATGTAATATACATTTTTTTAAGCATTTCGGGCCAAAAAAATCGAAAAAGCGCCGAACGGTTTTTTTTTAAAAAATAAAAAACGTCTACTGTTTACATATAGTTAACACATTGTTAACACCTGTTATTAGCGCTTAACATGTGTTAGTCAAAATTTTATTTATTTTTTTTAAAAAAAAGTACTCGGCGCTTTTTTAATTTTTTTGGCCCAAAATGCTTAAAATCATGTATATTACTTGCCCTATTTTTTTCAAAAAAAAAAAATATTGGGAAGTCAGAGTTTCCAGAGTTTACCAAATAAGGAGGGTTTTCTCTATAACCATTCCCTATATATATATATATATATATATATATATATATATATATATATATATATATATATATATATATATAGGGGAGGGTTATCTTGAGAACGCTAAATATCGCGAGAACCGTGAGAACAAGTGAGAAAACTAATCAAAATCATTTTTTTCAATACAAACCTAATTATAATTAAAATATAACATTAATAAATGAATTTTCTTTCCAAATAATTCATCTTTTCTTGCAAAAACACTTTCAAATTAACTTTTTACACATGTGTAAATGAAACAGTTTACACATGTATAAACAGTAAATTTACACATGTGTAAAAACAAATTATTTCGTATACGTTTGAATTTTTACGCGTAAATTGTGTTTTTGAGATTGTATTTTAGTAATAAAGACAAGTGTAAAAAGAAATTTTGAATTTGAATGGTTTTAGATGTCGTTCTCACGGTTCGCACGAAATATAGGTGTTCTCAAATTAACTTTCCCCTATATATATATATATATATATATATATATATATATATATATATATATATATATATATATAGGGGAAGTATCGTTAGAAAACCCTCGTTTTTTAGTAAACCTCCAGAAAAACCTACTTCCCGAGCTGTATTTTTTTTTATAATTAGGGCATGTAATATACATGTTTTTAAGTGTTTTGAGCCAAAAAAATAAAAAAAAACGTCGAACGGTTTCTTTTTTTTAAAAAAAAATAAAATAAGCTGTGCATCATAACATATGTTAGCTTATTTTTGCACTGGTAACATATGTTATGATGAAAAATTATTAATTTATAAAAAAAACGTTTAGCGTTTTTTTTTGATTTTTTTGGCTCAAAACACTTAAAAACATGTATATTACATGCCCTAATTTTTTCAAAAAAAAAAAAAAATCTCGGGAAGTAGGTTTTTGTAAGAGTTTTCTAGAGTTTCCTCAAATATTTAGGGTTTTCTATAAAACCTTACCCTATATATGGTTATATTAGAAACCCTCTTAAGTTGTAGAAACCCAAGAAACTCTATAATAATCGTTGATCACAATTGATGAAAGGTGAAGATTAAACCTTGCTTTTTTTTTTATTCAAAAATTTATGTGGCTTTGAAATTAAAAGGTACAAAAGGGCAATTTTGGTATTTGTTTGTAAACGAGTTGACACTACCCGCGCGTTGCAGCGGGATGTTTATTATTAAATGTTTAGTAAATTAACTTAAAAAAACAAAGATAAATTAGGTTTTAAAATATTATATGTTTTTCACAACATACAAAAATAATAGGTTTTTTTAAAAAAAATCAGGCATAATCATGAAGTCATACATATTCTACCAATAATTACATAACTCTTTTTTGTTTACTACATAGGTTAATACATACGACATGTGTGT
Organism: Ambrosia trifida; assembly: GCA_028751855.1. Classification (NCBI taxonomy): domain Eukaryota; kingdom Viridiplantae; phylum Streptophyta; class Magnoliopsida; order Asterales; family Asteraceae; genus Ambrosia; species Ambrosia trifida. Next base: position 11,437,353 of record CM054126.1, on the reverse strand, counting down.
TTCTACGAAATCATAAATTTTAATTATGTCCTTTTATTTTCTAATTTTTAACCAAAGTGAACTCATTGCAAGGGAGAAAAATATTACATAGCAGTATGATCGGTAAAATAGAGTTAGTTATCTTTTTTTAATTTCAAAGTAGTAATAATATATGTGATATAAACTTGACAAATTGTCCACACTAAAAAACAAAACCATGGAATATATCCTCTCTCTTCCTGGATATCACCGCTAAACTCCTTCACCCTCTTCGAACTCTCCATCCTCCTATGTAGAACCTTTGCACCGACCGCCGTTTTAAGCATTGATCGCCCACAATGCATCCTAAACCCCCTACAACACTATTTAATTCATTGATTGGGTTAAACTCCAACGGTGGGGGTTATATAGGGTGTAAAACTGTTTTCAAGCGACATGCGATCTGACGGTTGAAGGAGACGGGGCGCTTTAGTTTTAACTGTAAATTGATGACGGTACGAATGGTGTTCAATTACCGTTAACTTGCGTTTTGTAAGAAGTGGTTATCGAGTAATTTGTAGATGCAATGGTTGGCCGGAAAAACTAAACGTAAAACGAATTTTGTAGACTAAAAGAAAAGAAGGCGTTAAAAGGAACTTTAAGTTGTTGATGAAGAGAAAGGGGTGGTGATTAACGGTAGTGGAAAACGAAGCGGTGGGTCTTGGAGTTGCGACGTAAACCGGTGGCGGAACCGGTTACTGGTGGCGGAAGCGGTCGTGGTGAACGTTAAGTGAGAATCGTTAAGCGTCCGTTGGTGGAAGCGGTTACGTTAACGGCGGTGATGAACGTTAGCCGAGAATCGTTAAGTTGATATTTGTATAATTATATAATTTCTTTCCTGACCACCTGTATGAGCATACATCAACTCATCCTCTTTCTGTTAATGTTTTTCAAATTCAAACTAAACTCCATTTTTACATTTTACAACCTCACTCTCTCCCTCTGTCTCATCGTATGTTCAACAAAAACAAAACCCAATAAGTAAAATCATAAAACTGGTATATATAATTTACAATAAACGAGATTTTTGTAAGGTGACAATGCCTTTGTACTTTTCTCACTCGTCATTATGAATAATAATATATATATAGCTAAAATAGGTTACATTGTTGCAGTTTGTATGTAGCATTTGTATTTATTTGCATTGTTACATTTTAAAATAAGTTACACTGTAAAAGAGCGATTTTAATAATTTTAACATTGTAACAAGACAAACATGTTACAAAAACATGATAAATAAAATATGTTACATCGTAACACAGACATGTTGTTACATACGAAAAACCACATATACAAAACACCCACAAATACAAAAACACCCAAGAAAATGTTCCTGGTAACAAACTATCTCATGAATGTACATGTTACATAATAAGAAAAACACAAAACAATAAATCCAATATTGTTAACACCATAATAACTAACATAATAAGAACAACACAAACACAAACTAACGGTTATCTTGCCATAAAATGTCCTTCAACAATTATCTTGCCGGATCTCGCCATATTTGAAATCGAAAACTTATAAAAGGTTAAAAACTTGTTGAAGCTCAGATCTGCCGAAATAGCTAAAAACTGAAACCGAGACACACAATTCCAGAACATTATAGTAGCATGATATATATATTTGACCTTAACAAATTTTTAAATTAATATCAATATATAATTTCTTATGAATAATTTACGGTGGCATAATTTTCTTGAAATTTAATACTCTATCATAATTTTTTTCTTCAATTTTATATTAATAAATAATTTACAATGGAATTATTGCCAATTTTGGCTTTTTTTTGTTCATATACTTTATATATAGAAAAAAATTGAACAAGAAAAACACATATCCATAGCATAACAATTAGAATTTACACATATCCATCCATAGCATAACAAGAAAAACACATATCCATTTTTGGCCTTTTCTTGTTCTTATACACAGATCCATAAACATAACATAAAGAATTTAAGTAAAATTTAACAAAAAGAACAAGAAAAACACATAAATGTCTAGTATGGGTTCAAAACTCTCACTGTCGGGTATGGGTTCGAAACTCACCGATGCGATTCATCTTCGTCTGAAACTGATTCACATTCGTCTGAAACTGGTTCGCATTGTCTAAAAAAGCTTAGGAAACACTGTCGGGTATGGGCTCCGACTAAGTGGGTCTTCGATCTCCCCCCCCTCCCCCTCCCCCCCCCCCCCATCTCTCTCTCTCTCTCTCTCTCTCTCTCTCTCTCTCTCTCTCGTAGCCTAATTCATCTTCGTCTAAAACCTAGGAAACAACGATGGGATTGTGGTTCACCGGATCTGGGATATTGTGGTGGTTACCCAAATCTGGAAGTACAAGCCATTTCATACCACCTCCGAACGTCGGGTCTTGTTGGCTTTGATTTCGAGAGAGAAAGTGAAAGAGAGGAAGTCATGGAGAAAATGAAAGAAAGTGCGCGAGAGAGAGGGGAGTCATGGAGATAATGAAAGGGAAGAGAGATAGGGGAATGAGATGTCCAGAGGAAAATTTAACATTGAGCACAACAGATTCAAGATCAAGATGATCTTGAATACCCTAATACTTGTGTAAAATGAGAGAGAGCAATAATATGTGTGAGAGAGAGCAGAGATCGTAAACTGAGAGAGGATCGAGACAAATGCCTTATATAGAGGCACACATCAAAGACCAAAGAAACACACATCCAACGGATGCCATTGCTTTGTGTTTCTTTGGACAACGGCTGGGATGAAGCCTAAAAACACCACACGGATCGCTGACGTGGCCAGGCCCCAATAACAATAGAAACCGGACTGGGCTGAGACAATAAAAAACCCAAACACAGCACAAAAGAAGGAGCCCAAAGCAGCCAGCAGCCCAGCACCCCCAAAAGCCCAGCAGCACAAGAGACCAGCTCCTATAGCCCAAAACCTGCAATAAACACACTTATGCAACATGTTATAGACAAATATAAGAAATAAAATTGAATATATATATATATATATATATATATATAAACAGTACTAATCGATACCGATCCCGAAAACTCCCAACACCGATACCGATACCGATACCAAAAAACATACGGTATTGGTACAGTACCGGTATGGTATCGGTATTTTACCTTTAAAATACCGATACCATACCGATCCCGTACCGATACCGAAAATACCGAAACCAAAAACCTCTAAATGTGAGTACCGATACCGAACACCCTCGGTTCGGTATCGGATCGGTGCAGTATCGGTTCGGGATCGGTATCGGTTCGGTATTCGGTGGTATATGCTCATCCCTACTGCATATTTATGGAATGCTAATTGTCAAGTATATATGATGAGTTTTGTATTTTATGTTTCAAAATGTTGCATGGTTTATCCTTTATGTTTCAACATTTTCCACTAATTTTTTACTACGCGGACGGTAAAAGACAAATTACTCACGCATTTGTAACGAAAATTTGTTCTGTATCAATTCGTTGAATACAGTATGGTATCAGCACTTTGTATCTTTAGGTTAAACTATTTTGATTTAATCCATTGCTAACCATACACACAATATTGATATCCATGAAGTTACCGAAAAGAATATATAAAAAGTGATGCAAACATTAACCTAAACTTAAAAGATGCAGAATCTAAAGAAAGGGGATGGCTCTTCCATTCTAGGCAACCTACAAACTGTTGTCATCAGCCATTGGGGGAACAAAAAAATCGGTTATATAATGTGCCATGAGCTATAAAATTAACAGCCCAACCACTATAGACTTTAGACTTTGGACGGCAAAATTCAGCAACAAATTTAATACATTAAGTCAATATATTCATGTACAAGGTAACATAATAAGCTTATATTTAGAGTGCTGGCTTAAGAGGTATTTTGTAGCTATGGTTTTAGGCCCTTCAATCTAATAAGGCCCTCAATTTTTTCTAATATATATGGGGTATTTGTTTGCAATCAAGATGAAAAACTTTTAGTTTAATATATCTATGGTCTGCAACTCTACAAGTCTTTTTTATTTTATTTATCATGCAAATAGTTCTAATCCTGTAATTACTAGTATTTTCCCGTTTTGTCTTGTTTTTTAGTTTTGGAAAAAGACCCATATTTTAGGATTTGCTTTAGACCTCCATAAAGGTTGAGTGATTTTAGGATTGGCTGGCGGGTAACTTTCATCGGTTGCCCTACCTGACGCAAGGAGCCCATTTTTTTACCGTTGTGATGTTGACCGTTGCCCCATTTTCGACTGTTGGGGTGTTTTATATAAAATTATATTTTAAACACATATAGATACTCCAAAACTTCCATTTTTATTCATTCAACCTTTCATCATTTAATCTAACCCTTCACCATTTGTATTCACCATATTTTTTTAGCATGCCTAATTTCCCACACGATGATATTGGGTTATTCATTCCCGAGATCGATTTCAATAACGATATTCTTTCAAACGATAGTAGTATATAGTGTTTAGAAGATCTCACCAAGCGAGCTGAAGACAAAGACACGACAACATCATCTAGGAAATGATGGGCGGTAAAATCCTGATTAGGGCGACGAGTATTTTTATGTATGTCTGAAATGACTTCACAAGAATGCCTACAACTTTTCTGCAACTCTGTTAATAAGTTTTAGGTGATGACTTTTTGCGTAGACCGACAAGCCACAGTGTCGAGGTTTTGTAGCAATGACGTGAAGAAAAACATCACATTCCTGGGATGAGGATGATGGGTAACATCGAATGTACACATCTGGATTGGAGGATGTATCTCAGAGCGTTACGGGGCACATGTATGAGAGGTGATCACGAATACCCAACAGGCATGCTCGAAGCAGTTACGCCACAAGACTTTTCGTTTTGGCATGTTTATTGCAGTCCGCCCGGCTCACTAAACAATATCAATGTTCTCTAACAATCTTCAATTTTTCTCATGAAACAGAATGGAGCCGCACCTAAGTGTCCAAATTCAAGTGAATTGACACACATACAAACATGAATACTATCTAACCTATGAGATCTACCAAACTTGGTCAACTTGTGAAATGTTTCCATATCTGACCGATCCGAATGACAGGAAGTTCAAATTGCAAGAGTCGTCAAGAAAAGATATGGGGCAACCTTTTCATGCTCTAAAGAAAAATGGGGCATACTTAGGCTAACCATGCAGGCTATGACTGTAGGTAAGATCAGGAGCACAATATGATCTCAAAGGATGAAGGAAGAGTTTTCTCACTTGTCCACATAAGGGATCCTCCAGTGTAACCTGTTTTTTATGATGACAGCATTAGTGGGTTGATGTATTTAGACCGCATTTCCGACTTTGATTTGATGTTATGACACATCTTAAACCTCAAGATCTACCTTACCTCGAAGAGTCGAGCGAGGAATAGTTCCATTTTATATCCATGTATTTGTTTTCCTACATTATATCCATGTAGTTTTTTTTTATTTTATTTTTATTTATGTTTCTTTATTTGATTGAATTTTTGGATATTTTTAGTTTATTTTATTTTAATTACATTTAATTGTTTAAATTAAAAAAACGATAAAGTTCTAGGATACATGAGGGTAGATGCTTCCGGTGATTTTGTAGTTTGATGGTACTTTTTTTTTGGAAGATGACTTTCTTTTACTCGGAAGTTGTTATACCCACACTGCAAGCCCTGACCCTCCATACCCCTATCTCTAAATCAAGCCTTCTGGCATAACACACACTCCCACTCAGAAGAGCACATCACCTTAATCTCTAAAGATAAAGACTAATAACCGAACTAAACTAAAACATGCATACCCTTAAAAATGTTTGTGTTCCTTGCCGTATCGCACAGGCATCTAGCTAGTATATTATAACGAGTTGACACTACCCGCGCGTTGCAGCGGGATGTTTATTATTAAATGTTTAGTAAATTAACTTAAAAAACAAAGATAAATTAGGTTTTAAAATATTATATGTTTTTCACAACATACAAAAATAATAGGTTTTTTTAAAAAAATCAGGCATAATCATGAAGTCATACATATTCTACCAATAATTACATAACTCTTTTTTGTTTACTACATAGGTTAATACATACGACATGTGTGTTTCTACGAAATCATAAATTTTAATTATGTCCTTTTATTTTCTAATTTTTAACCAAAGTGAACTCATTGCAAGGGAGAAAAATATTACATAGCAGTATGATCGGTAAAATAGAGTTAGTTATCTTTTTTTAATTTCAAAGTAGTAATAATATATGTGATATAAACTTGACAAATTGTCCACACTAAAAAACAAAACCATGGAATATATCCTCTCTCTTCCTGGATATCACCGCTAAACTCCTTCACCCTCTTCGAACTCTCCATCCTCCTATGTAGAACCTTTGCACCGACCGCCGTTTTAAGCATTGATCGCCCACAATGCATCCTAAACCCCCTACAACACTATTTAATTCATTGATTGGGTTAAACTCCAACGGTGGGGGTTATATAGGGTGTAAAACTGTTTTCAAGCGACATGCGATCTGACGGTTGAAGGAGACGGGGCGCTTTAGTTTTAACTGTAAATTGATGACGGTACGAATGGTGTTCAATTACCGTTAACTTGCGTTTTGTAAGAAGTGGTTATCGAGTAATTTGTAGATGCAATGGTTGGCCGGAAAAACTAAACGTAAAACGAATTTTGTAGACTAAAAGAAAAGAAGGCGTTAAAAGGAACTTTAAGTTGTTGATGAAGAGAAAGGGGTGGTGATTAACGGTAGTGGAAAACGAAGCGGTGGGTCTTGGAGTTGCGACGTAAACCGGTGGCGGAACCGGTTACTGGTGGCGGAAGCGGTCGTGGTGAACGTTAAGTGAGAATCGTTAAGCGTCCGTTGGTGGAAGCGGTTACGTTAACGGCGGTGATGAACGTTAGCCGAGAATCGTTAAGTTGATATTTGTATAATTATATAATACGTATAATATGCTCATTCAAACACGTATATATAATCAAACTTTATTTAATTGAATCGATCTTTTATCCATACTTATTATCTCCCTTGAGGCCTTGATCCAATTTAAGTCCACTTAATACAAAATAGGCCCAAGAAAAACCTCACGTGACAACACCAACGAACCTCACGTGACAAACCGTATAAGCCATCCACTTATAACGACCAAAACCCTAACAACCATACACATAATATTAATATTAATATTAATAATAATAACGTATATATCTCTCTCTCTCTCTATCTATATATCATATATTTTCCTTAAACTGCACGAACTTCAAGGACCACCACCCTCTTCTTCACCGTCCGATCACCTCCACACGTGTCAACCAACATATTAATATTCAGCGTTTGTGTTTTTCATTGCATTGCATTGTGTTTATTATTGCAATGGAGACTGAGTTGGTTGAGTTGTTTGAGGTGGCGAAGAAGGCGGCCGACGCGGCGGCGGGTGGTGGTGCAGAGGAAGACCGCTGTGTTGATGCGTTGAAACGGTTGAAGAACTTTCCTGTTAATTATAAGCTTCTTGTTTCTACACAGGTATATATGAATAATAATATGTTATTATTATTATTGTTGTTATTGTTATTGTCATTGCATGTGATTTGTTTTTTTTTTTTTTTTTGGTTGGATTTTGGGTGTTTTTTTAAATATATGAAATGATTTTTTAGCCACATGAAACAAATATTTGAGAATTTGGATTTTAATTTTATTGACATGAATTAAACAATAAAGATTGTTATTGTTTGCACAAATTTAGATTAAGGAATTGGATATATAGCATATATGGTTTCTTGGAGGGGTGTTTACGGTCAGGTACTCAGGTTAGATCGGTTTATGACGAAAATTTAGAGCTGAACCGGTAACTATGATAAATGGGTATGTAGTACAATGGTACCGAGGTGTTGAAATGGTGTAGATTTAGGCATAGTTAAAAAACGAGTGAGGCGTGTCTCTAGAGGCGAGGCGCTAAGAAAACGTGTATGAGGCGGCGCGTCATGGGGTTATTTTGTATGTGCGCCTCGAAAGGCTGAGACGCTAAGAAAACTTGCACCTCAGGTGCGCCTCATGGGGTTGTTTGTGTGTTTTTATGTGTGTTTTTGATGCTTTAGACTTCCTATGTCATTTATTTTATTTTTAAGGTGCGTTGTTGATGTTTTAGACTTTCTTTGTAAATTATTTTGGTTTTTATAAGATCTATATATCTTTTATAAATATTTTTAATTCCCCCTCGAGCTTTGTGCCTCGTGAGGCGAAGGGAAAACGCATCGACTCTATTCTGGATTTAGGTTGCAGATAAAAAAATTAAAAGATAAAAAAAAAAAAAAAAAACTTGTTGGTTGGATTGGGTTGTAGCTTAACTGGCCGGTTTTCACAGGTTTTTTATTTTAGCCAAAAAAAAAAATTGTATATGTTTTTTAGGAAAAGAAAACATAATTTGTATTAAATTTTAAATTGTTAATGAATATATATATACACATGCATAACTTATTAATAACATATATTAAACCGACTCGTCCGGGTTACAAGACTGGTTCAAAGTTCCAAACCATAAACTGAACCGTAAACCGTTGAACAGTGAAAACCGAACTGTTAACAGGGGCCATAATTGCATTTCAACTTCTTTTGGTTTAGGCAGTTCGGTTGGTTTTGGCGGTTTATGAACACCTCTAGTTTCTTGAATTGAATATTGACTTTCTGTGTTAATGATTCTGATTGCATTTGCAGTAATGACTGCATGAAATTTGTATATTTATGCAAATGTGATGTGATATCTGCAGGTAGGAAAACGTCTTCGGCAATTAACAAAACATCCAAGAAAAAACATTCAATCAGTTGCGACCGAGCTAGTCGAGATTTGGAAAAGTATAATTCTTCAAGAAACCATAAAGAACAAGAAAAATGGAAACTTGGACATCAAAGAACCTCCAAAAGGACCGAAATCCGAGCACAGATCAGAGATGATGGAAAAGAAAGTTCAGAGGATGAATTCGGTTAAGGTTGAGAAGATGGAGAGCGAGAAAGTTGAGAAACATGGTTCTGAAAAGATGGCGGTTGATGCAGTCAAAATGGAGAACAAACCTACGACAAATGATGTTTCTGTTTCTGTTTCTGTTTCTGTTTCTCCAATGAAGCTGAATTCTGTTGTTTACTGCAAGGATCCTGTCCGGGACAAAATTCGAGAACTTCTTGCAGATGCATTATGCAAAGTTGCAGGGGAGGTTGATGGTGATGAATTAAGGGATAGAGTGACAGCCTGTGACCCGTATAGGGTTGCTGTATCAGTTGAAACAGCAATGTATGAAAAATGGGGAAAATCTAACGGAAACCAGAAGGTTAAATACAGATCTATAATGTTTAATGTTAAGGATCCAAAGAATCCTGATTTTAGAAGGAAGATGCTTATTGGAGAGTTAAAGCCGGAGAGGATTGTGGAGTTGACGCCTGAAGAAATGGCGAGCACTGAGAGGCAACTGCAGAATGTGAAAATAAAAGAGAAGGCTTTGTTTGAATGTGAACGTGGCGGACCGCCAAAGGCCACCACTGACCAGTTCAAATGTGGGCGGTGTGGGAAGCGGAAGTGCACTTATTACCAGTTGCAGACTCGGAGTGCTGATGAGCCTATGACGACGTTTGTAACGTGTGTGAATTGTGACAATCACTGGAAGTTCTGTTAAGCGGTCTGACCCGTTGGGTAATTAGTAGTTTGACATCAGAAGCTGCAGCCATTAATCTCAGGTCAGGTTAGGTGTTAAGCTAGTTTTATTCTTTCATTTAACGTTTTTTTTTTCGTTGATGTAAGATGTAGGAGTTCGCTGTCGTTTAACGAATTGTTTTAACATTTATCAGTTCTGTTGAATCATAGTCTATTTGATTTTAGAATTCTTTGTTGTTTGTTCTTTGTTATAAGGATTTTTGCGGTTTTTTGTTATGGATTATGTTGAATAATCTTTCGCTATACAGAAAGGGGTGGCGGCGCAGCTTGTTGCCCGTCTGCCTGCTATTTTGATGTAATTTTCGCTTGCTTTTATGATAAATTTCATGAAACCATATCAACATTTGGTGTAATTATTAACTCTTATAAATGAGCCTGAGTCTGTAAACCAAAACAAAACTGAAGTAGAAAACAAAAAATAACATTTAAATATGATGTTTCTTGTAATGCATTTAAATAAGATGAATCAAATGCAATGCAATGTTTTCTTGAACAGCTTTAAACAACCAACACTCATCAAACATAACAACAATCATGGAGTCACCACATTAGACCTGTTATCATCAGACGACGGTCGATAGTCAGAAGAATCCAACGGTCGTAAATCAGCTATCATCTTAACAACTTCATCCATTGATGGCCTCATATCAGGAACCCTGGTCACACAAGCAAGGCCTATTTGAAGCATCTGAACCATCTCTTCTTCAACATGTTCTTGCTTCATTAACTCCATATCAAACACCTCTGCAGTCCATTCTTCACGGACTACCGACCGGACCCATCTCGGCAGGTCAACCACCTCTTCTTGACCCGACGATGGTATCGGTGCTTTGCCAGTTAGGATTTCCAAAATCAGGACCCCGAAGCTGTAAACATCTGATTTGTGAGTGAATTTTTTGGTTTCAAGCACTTCAGGTGCAAAGTACCCGATGCACCGGGATTTTGTAGGGAGGGCAGTCATCAATGGGGCTAGGCCAAGATCGGATACGCAGCCGTCAAGGTCTCGGGTTACCAGAATGTTCGATGATTTAATGTTACCGTGCGTGAATTTAGCACCGCCTTCTGAATGGATATGCGCAAGTCCTTTTGCAGTGTCAAGTGTTATCCTCACTCTTGAATCCCAGTCTAATGGAGTTCTTCCTATTCCTCTGTTGCCTGTTATCAGATAATGTCATCATAAGGAAGTAACATTAACTACATGTATGAAACTTTCAAACAAAAATCGTTATGACCCGACCCATTTCAATCCGTATCAAAAGATCATCGGTTTTGACCCGTGACCAACTTACCGCATATACACAATTAGGATGAATTTACATACCATGCAAGAGTGACGAGAGGCTACCGGTGTGCATATACTCATAAACAAGAAGCTTTTCATCTTTGGAATAATAGTAGGCACATAAAGGCACAATGTTAGGATGCCTTCCAAGCTGCCCAACAAATTCCATATGCTGCTCAAAATCTTTCTTAGGAACACCAACTTCTCGTATACGTTTCACCACGACGGTTGTTTCTTCGTCCAAAATAGCCTTATATGCGGTCCCGTAACTCCCTTTTCCAAGAACTTCAGCTGAAGCCCTCAGTAAATCTTCAAGATCAAAATTATACACACTTCCTTCAAAGAACACCAGCTTGTTTTTCTCAGCCGCTTGCACCCCGCTTCCAAAATCGTCTGATTTCTCGTTTTTCCCAGCAGCAACAGCCTGGACTTTCAACTCACCAACAGAATCTTCTTTCTTTGTCTTTAAACAACAAAAGAACACGAACAACGCAACTAAAACTAGTAGGAAAAAGAAGCCTCCTACAGCAATTCCCACAATAGCACCAGTACTCAGTTTCTTGTGTTTCTTCGACTTCATGGGTACGGGTGGAACATTGGTATTCAAAGATGAACACTGACTCAAAGGCGGCCCGCATAACGAATTCCCTTCGAATGAAGAGACTGGGAACTTTTGGAGGGAAACTGGAATCGACCCGTTTAACATATTATGACTAATGTTTAAAACCCGAAGCCTGGTGAGGTTAAGCTCGGGGATGTTACCAGAAAACGCGTTGGAAGAGAGGTCTAACGCGGTTATTTGAGGCGGTAAAGTAGGAATTTCACCAGAGAAATTATTATGTTGAAGGTAAATAGATTGAAGAGTAGGAATCGATAGTACATCAGAAGGAAGAGTCCCACTAAGCAAATTGGATCTTAGGCTAAGAATTTTGAGGTTATTTAACTTTCCTATCGTATTAAGCGGGATTTGACCAAAAAGTCCAACTCCTGGGAGATGAATGGCAATAACTCTTGTACCTTCATCATTGCATTTGATGCCGACCCATGTCGTGCAGACAGGATTTGAGGAATTCCAGTTAAGTTTTCTAAGATGAAGTACTGATGAAGAAAAGTTAAGGAGTGATTGAGCATCAGAGTTTAGATCCAGATCAGCTGTTGTGACATGACAATTGTACAGTAGGAGGATGAAAGTGGTTACTGATAATAACTGAAGCTTCATTGGGCTTTTCATTGCGCGCGCGCGCGTGTATGTCTTGATCACCTATATGAAGAAGAAGAAGAAAGAACAGAAATTTGCATACATAAAGAAGAGTAAAAAGAGTAAACAAATATTAAAGTATGAATACAATGCAGGTTAAGAACTAAAAAGAAAATATAACAGATATAATGGAAGTGAAGAAATAACATACTTGAACATGAGTTGTTTACCTTGCAAGATCTATAATGGAAGTGAAGAAATAAAGTTTCAAACTTTGAAGGAGAATAGTGTGATTATCGTATCGTGACCTCTTCGCCTTTTTTCATATTGGAAAAAAGCAGAGAATAAGTGACTTTATTTTTTCAGAAGAAAGTATATGTTTAGTAAAGAACGATTTAGAACAAATAGTGCGTCGGTTCAAGAGTAAAGATCCTTTCATATATTCAACTATGTACGCAGCCGAAAGATTTGTTTGTGATTAAGAGAACCATAAGTAGGATATTTAAGCATGCTTTGGCTTAACTTTATGTATAATGGAAAACAGAAGTCATTTTCTGTTTAAACAGAGAACAAAAATACTATACAAAACAACATAAAGAAGGTTAGTGACAAGGAGAATCAAACCTAAAAGAAAAAGACTAATCACTAATAAAAAGAAAAAGCAAAAGTACACTCATTTGTGCTGCAAAAAGCAAATAAATTATTGGATGTAAGATGAAATGCATAATTTCATACATTCAATTTATTGTAAAATCAATTGGCTTCTTCATAATATTTGTTTTTTTCTCTACATACATGTAGGGATAGATGTGAACAGGGTGGCTCATTGTTGGGGTGCTAAAGCTAAACGCGTCTTGTTCACGGGTTGATGGATTAAACCTGACATGACCTAAAGATTTTACATGGATCCTATAATTGTATTGACACATGAACCTGAACATGACACGTGTATTCGTGGGTTGAAATGAACACAACCCGTCTAACCTAAAATAAAATACTTTACCTTTTTGTGTACTAGTACTCTAAATTACAAGTTTCAGATACATGACACCCGTTTCTCATTTAATTTTTAGGTATTGACATAAAATACTCAACCAATTTAAGTTACGTCATAAATCCCATTTAAAAAATTATTATACAAATAAACCTCTTAAACACGTCAACCCATGAACACATTAGGTTGACCCGAATCGGGCCCATTTTAACTAAACGTGTAAAGCCAACCCCATGAATTCCATGTTAGGTTCATGTCGTGTCAGAAATTCACATCCCTAGCTCTATTCACCGGGACCAAAATGAAAGCGAAAAAAAAAAGGCATGACATGACCAAAACCTTGCTTGCATAAGTAATCATGTTCTGTGTTTATAAACTAACTGATAAGCTGTGGTTTTAGTTAATATTAGAATAGCAGCCTTTTGTATTCTGATAGGTACTAATGATCAACAAAGTCCTCCACAGTGTTCTATTTTCAGGACCACACAAACAATCAGGCACTAAAGCCTTCTGATTCATTAACCATAACCAGCTAATATAAATTAAATTCCTAAAATATTTCAGGACCCAATGATGAAATTAAGGCTTTAAGGGTAATCAGTGATTACAGTTATTTTCTGTAAACTAAAGCTGTACAATCAGAGAACATTTCCATCCTTATTTGTGAATGTAAAAAATTTGTTTTCCTAAAATAATAACACAAATTTTCTTTTTTTTTTTTCCGGGTCACAGCAGGTCGTTTCTACCAAGGTTTGGAAGCGGTCTGTGGTGGCGGTTAAAGGTTTAGGCGACGATCCTAATATCCTATATATATTAGGCTTTGAGAGTAGCTTGACTCTGATTCATAGGCCAGAAGGTGCACAACCCCACTGATTTTTGACTCAGTATTGTAAATTTTGTATATATTGAGTCCGGACCCAACCGATTTGAACATTTTTTTGGGTGTCGTGACTTTCGATCTCCACTAGATAAAAGTTCAAGCTCCGCCAGTGATTAGACATGGAAACTTTCTAAACTACAATAGTTAAACATATACAATATAGATTCCTATCACAAAAGCAACTAGATTTGAAACAATATATTTGAGAGGACACAATCAATGGAACAAAAATATACAAATTTTAAAATACATAACAGAATCTATACTGTCTACACATAGATTATTATTTAATAATAAATAATAACCTTCTGTTTTTATGGTAAACTGAAGAACAAATAAAACTAAATCATCTGACCTAATAACATCAAATCTTAATAATATAATCCATATCACTGTCTGTATTCAAACCTTCCAAAATTTGCTATTATATATTATTATCTTAATTTAATCACCTGATGACAAACTAAATCAAGATACACAATTAACTTAACTAATTACCAAAATATCAAATCTAGTGATACCCAGTAACTAGGTATTAGATTTTGTATCCCAAATACCCATACTTGTATCTTTATGTAGTCTAGGTATTCGGTATATGTCTCGGTACCCAGTTTTATTGAGTTTAGTATTTGGTACCTTCTATATAGGTACCGGTAAAAAATGGTACTAGTATTCGGTACTTTCTGTCTAGGTATTTGGTACCCGTATCGTATTGTTACTCGTACCAATTTTACCTATTTGGTACCTGTGTGAGTGTTAAAAAAAATGGTACCAAAGTGGGTATTGTACCGAAATACAGGAACCGATACCCATACCTGTACCTGTACCCGTACCAATATATTCAGTACGGTATACAGTACCAGTTTTGTTCAAATTCGCTACCGATATTATCTGAATGGGTAATTTCTTTAGGCGATGGAGTCTCGTTCGGGCAAAATGTCATACGTGAGCCAAAGTGGGCTTTCGGTGATCGCGGGTGTGGGTGGTCAGGCTTTGTTGGACGTTAAAAAGAACAGGAACTATGAAAAAGACACAGATGATGATTATTACCTGTAATGAAACAGTAAACAGCAAATCTGAATCTTGAATCTCTGTCAATAGACTTCAATGTGGGCTGGCTGAAGATAACAAACCTTAAAAATGTAAGATATGTATAATGTGTTCCGAATCGAATCGAATCGAATGAATGTAAGCTGCTTGAATTTGAACTGAAAGTTGCAACGGTAATCTAATGAAACTTGTTGAAAATGTCAAGTTTTTTTAGAGAGAGAGAGAGAGAATTGGAAATAATGAAACAGTAAATAGCGGTGCATTGAAATGGTGTTTAATTTACTTACCGTTGGATGGATTATATATGTGTTCTTCTTCGTCTTCTAATTATGTGCAGAAATCATTAATTTGTATGTTAAATTTGGGTTATTATTTAACACCGAAACTCCTACTCCTTCCATTGTTGTGTTCATGTTTTTTATTTATATTTATGACTTTATGTTATTCTATTATTCGCCTTTGTTTTTTATTTAGATGATGTTCTTTTGCTACGTTCAAGTGTTGAACCAAACGTAAAGAAAAATACAAGGAAACGAATATACTTCTAACGGTTGTATTTGTTTTTGTTTTTTGAATGTTTGACTGTTGTGTAAAATTGTTATAATAGAAAGTTATTTTGATAGGTTCTTGGTTTAGACTGAGTTAAATGCAAATTTCGTCTTTAAGGTTTGGTTCAGTTTGTTACTTTAGTATATAAAAAAAAAAATTCAATGAAACCCATGATGTTTGGATTTTCTTGTTATTTTCGTCATTTTCACTAACTGGGTTAGAAAGTGGCGTTAAATTAAAGGCATTTTTGTCATTTTGCCTAGCTAAATGAGGGTCAATTTGGATATTTCGTTTATAATTATTTTAATTAGAAATATCTTGATATCTTCATCTTCCCCCTTTGAAAGGGTTTTAAACCCTAAAAATCCAATCGTCCCAGTCATCCTGCAACACTTTCAATCTAACATCAAAATCTCTTTCTGACCAACATCCAACATCAATACAACTCTCTTTCACCCTAGCATAAATGGCATTGCAATAATAAATAAAAAATCATTCACATTATCCCTTTTCCACACCAACAGAGCTTCCCTTCAACAGAGCTTTCCAATCCCTCCCCTCATCTCCATCATCCCCTCTCCACACCAACATTCAATCAAATCCCACCTCAAACCCGAACCCATCTTTGAAACAATAAAAAAAAGGAACAAAGTAATGGTGGCGACGTTATCGGTGGCGGTGGTAGTGGTGGTGGCGACCTTGCAGGTGGTGACGTTACCAGTGGTGGTAGCGACGTTGCAGGTGGCGACGTTACCGGTCTTTTGGAGACAATTTGACCCGTTATGGTAAGGGTAGGTGCGCGATGGTGTATGGTGGAAGTAGGTGGTGGTGTATGGTGGAAGTGGGTTCGTGGTGAGGATTGATCGGATGGTGGTGTATGGTGGAAGCCCTCCCTAACCCTAATTGTTGAATATTTTCCTATGTTGTGAGTAATCAATTAGGTTAAAAGAAAGTAGATGGAGATGGGGGTGTTAGGATGATCGTTTGGCTTAAGGATCGTTTGGGACGATCGTTTGAGTTAGGGAATCATTTGAATCAACGTTAGATGGAGATGGGGTATTTATTTTCTTTTATTTAAAGCAAACAATAAGAAATGAAAAAAGAAAAAAAATTAAAATGGTAAAAGTCCAAAATGCCCTCAATCTAACGTTAAAAATAAACGGAGTTAGTGAAAAGGAAAAAAATAACAAGAAAATCCAAAACTCGGGGGTTCTATTGCAACAAAAAAAAAAACTTTTTTGGACTGAAGCAGCAAACTGGACCAAACCTCAGGGACGAAATTGGCATTTAACTCTTTGATTTATAAATTAAGTTTCCATAACTGTTAGCCCATGGTCGGTTAACTATGACTCGGCTAATCATCATGGTGTGATTTCGATTAAGTAAGTACTAGGGCTTATGGTTTGTGCGGTCATGGTTAAACTATGCTCACCCATATATTAAACAAGACGAGTAAGGATGTCATATAATTTTGTCTAGTTGTAAAGAATCACAAACCCTTATTCTTCAGATTAAGGATAAATGGAATCCTTGATTTTTGACCTTCATCATCAGCAGTTCTTATATAACCCAACACTCAACCCCATAAATATTATTTAATATGCGAATCCATAACGAAGTCGAGCTATTAACATACATCCACCTCCATTTGTACATAATAGCATGATTCAGACTCGACAAACTTCCTATACCCAAACCAAACTTAGACCTGTTTACTAGAACCAAATCCTATTTAACCCATGAAATTTTACAAACCGCATCCCTTACACCAAAAAAAAAAATCTCGCCCTCACAGCCTTTAGCTTCTTTTTACCATTGTCGGTGATTAAAAAAAAAGATAAATAATACGTACCAATAGAACCTAGGACCCAAGACAACATAACAGACCTCCCTCTAATAAACAATAGGTTTGCTTTCCAGGTAAAGAGATGCTTCTTAAACTTATCCACGACCACTCTCCAACCTTGCTCACTGTTCATTTTGGCTCCAACTGAGATACCTAAATAAAGAAAAGGAATTTTCTCTAGTTTGCACTTTGCATCCAACAATATTCGCATGCAACTCTATCTCAGTCTCCTTACCCCCAATCCCAAATAGACCAAACTTATGAAAATTTAGTTTTGACTCTGAAGAAAGATAAAAGCAATTAAAGACCATAATACCATGTTGCAAATTGACATTCTACCATTCACCTAAGAGAATAACATCACCAACATAAAAAGGATGAGATCGCTAAAACTTATACATTTACCAATTATAGATCCTAAGTACAAACCCGCACGAACAATATCTTCAATAGCCATGTATAATCCTTACATTGTAATAATATATAAAAAGGGGATAAAAGGTCCCCTTGATAAAGACCTCTCTCCAACTGAAATTCGCGGGTGAGATTTCTATTTATCAAAACAGAGGCCCTAGAAGAAGACAAACAAACATTGATCCACGAAACTCATTTGCCTCCGAATCCAAGGTAATCCATTATAGAAAACAAGAAATCCCAATTCAAAGAGTCATACATATTTTCAAAATCAAGTTTGAGCATTAACATCTTGTTTATTAGACTTTCTATACTAATTTACAACCTCATTAATCATCATAGGACCGTCAAGAATTTCTCTCCTTTTAATAAAAGCGGATTGTTCAGAGCTAACCACCAACCCAATAACCTTAGACAACGGGTTTGCCAAAATCTTTGCAATAGTTTTATATTGAAAATTGAGAGAATCGCATGGTTGGTCCCCGTGCTTTCCAGAAATTGCAATCTTGATCTTAGTGGTGCACTAATTACAATGTTGGTACTTAGGTTTAACAAAAGTGCACTCATGTGATCCCATGACTAATGACTGTTATTTTTTCTGGTTAAGTCTACCCACGTGAGGGTATTATAGTCTTTTTGCCTTCAATTATACAAATAACAATTAAAAAAATAAACCCATCCCACCCCTTTCTTCTTCCTCACCTTCTCCATAAACCACCAACACCTTTCTATTGTCACCACCAGTTGCCACCGCCATCTGTGCAAACTACCATATCCCAAACCACTACCATCTTTCAACCATCACCACCCACTAGTGTTTCCCCAAACCCACCATCATCTTGTCCCACAACAACAACATCGCCATTATTAAGCACCACAACAACCCTCCAAACCCCATCACAACAACTACTAAAACCCAATTCATGATAATTTGCACGGGTTTATTACATTTTCAGATTGAGAAGCATTTATAGCCAAGCTTCAAGAAACAGAAGATTGCTTCTGCACTTCATCTTTCACTTATAAATATTTTAGTTCTCCTAATTCTGCATCTGGCGCCTAGCAAAACAATATCAACAGAACAACGGTACAAGGAATATTCAGAAAGAGGATCCAATGTTGATCAATTGGTCAACGTTGTTAATTGGTACAAACAAGCTGCAGCGTATGGTGATCCCAAGTAGGAACAAATTGACATGAGTTAGATGTAGGGTTGCAGATCGATGGTAGGGTTGAGGGCGATGGTAATGATGGTGGTGATGCAGATCGATGGTGGGGGTGCGGGCGACGGTCGTGTTCTGTGGAGGTTTCATTCATTTTTTCGATTGATCTCAACCTAAGGCGATGGTAGTGATGCAGATAGATGGTGGGGGTGCGAGCTCTACAATCACAACAGGAGTGAGGTGGGGATTAGGTTAAACCTGAAGATGGTGGAAGGGTAGGGTGGGGTGGATATTATAATTTGTATAATTGAAGGCAAACGGACTATAATACCCCCACATGGGAAGCACGTGAGTGGACTTAACCAGAAAAGATAGCAGTCGTTAGTCATGGGATCACACGAATGCACTTTTGTTAAACCTAAGTACCAACATTGTAATTAGTAAACCATTATGATCAAAATTGCAATTTCTGAAAAGTACATGGACCAACCATGCAATTCTCTCTTACAAATTAATCAAACTAATCGGTCTAATACACATGACACATATAGTGCTACTTTATCTTAGGAATAAGAGTGATAAAAGATTAATTGCATCCCACTAGAATTTTGCCCGACTAAAAAGGAATCACTAACAAATTGGTTTTACATTTTTAAAAAGGGTGTTGCTAAATACACTCCCTTTATATTATATTTACTGATTACACTCCCCCTTAAAATTTTAAATAAACATAATTAAACCTTATATTTTTTGTATAGAATTTCCTCTTCTATGATGATTTAAGTTTGTCTCAAACTATAGTAATTAAATCATAAAGATTAAAACTAACAATATTTCAGATGGGGTTTTGTACCACCGAGATGATGACGAGATTCATGGGACGGTGATACTTCAATTATGTGATGAAGATGATGTTCATCGGGGTGAGTAACTTAAAAAGGGTTGATTACACGAAGAAGATAAGTTACTAAAATGATTTTTTTTTTAAGTAGAATGATAGAATTTGATAACTTTTAATTTGGTTTTTTAGAAGGGGGTGCAATTAGTAAAAAAGGGGAGTGCATTTAGCCAACCCCTTTTAAAAATTGAACTTTTGGGTTATAAATTAAACCAAAACTAAACTCTGCTAACTTTTTTATCTTTCACTTTCCAAGGCCCTTTTATATCTATCTCTGAACAATCCATGTTTAACTCTATTTTTTTTTTCAATTGAAACTAATTAATTGAATTCAAAACCTGAAGAAATTATTTTTCTCTCCAATTGTTTACGGTTCTTTTAATTTAGTTCCCAAACAATCATTTTTACTTTTCAGTCATTAGTTCTAGCAATCAAAACACAACATTAGTACTCTTTTTGGTTCGACATCTAACTTACCAAATCTAATAAGGTATTATAGATTGAGTTTTACTCGTGTAGTGGACTGGTCCTTCGACATTGCTCGATTGACTCGAATTTCCAATATTTCAAATTAAAGATTTGTCAATGGTGCGACACTTTTATTTAGGTTGGCTAAATTATTGAATATTAATATGTCATGTTACACCAACTTGAATAGGAGATAATTATGTCCAAATTGAAATAAATGTGGTGGCAATAAATGATGGTAGTGGTTGGGCAACATATATCATCATTCAACTATTTGAATTTCTCTATTAAATTGTCAAAGCTATTCATCTAAACTCCAAGGGCCACAAGATCATCATGTTATCACATGGTAGGCCATGTTATTCAAAACACAGTTATTTTCGATCGTATAATTTTTTTCTCATGAAATGTTGTATTTTCTTACTAGCTTACACCCAAGTGGCAAAACTAGACATTTATTTACCGGAGGGTCACAACATAATTTTGTTTTTATAATATTGTAACTAAAACTCTGAAAGAACAAAATCAATTAGTAGTTACTATTTTCCTAATAATATGTCTTGAAATAAATATTTCTCAATATATATTGTCACAAGGATAGAAAAAATCCTAGTGTTAAAAATACTCTATATTCAATTTTATTTTATAAAACTTTTATAAAAACATTTTTATTCATGATTAATTATTTTTTGATAAAATTGGTCTTCATCATTTTGCATAAGGTTTTATGCAGGTCTGGCCCAGATGGATAAGTCCAAGGTAGATATGTTGCTGGGCCTAGCCCAAGTTGATAAAGTTGCTGAGCCCAGAATTGAAGTTGTATAGATGCTTGGTCCAGCCCATTGTTGAAGCCCATTGTAGCTTATTTGTCCACGGTGGCAATCCGTGTGAAGAAGCACAAAATAACGTGCACCGTTGATCTCTTATGTACGCGTCATCTCTGGTCAATGGATTATTATCTTAGAGAGAGGCATATAAATAGCCTCAACTCTCTCTCTCTCTCCCTCCCTCTCTCTCTCTCTCTCTGTAGTCATATCATTTGTTTTACATTTCACTCGTTCGTTTATCTCTCTCGTTCAAACTTAGGGTTTATATCTTTGAGTTAACAACAGATTCATCTTGAATCTGTTGTAGTGTGATTCAGGTAGATCTTTGTATAGAGTTTATATTGTTGTAAACTCATAGTCTTATTAGTTCTGAGAGTTGTGAGAGTGTTCTTGGTTGATCTGTTGATCTTGTAAGGGTTTGTGTATGATTTCTGGGTTGGGAACAGTTTAATAAAAGTTCAATATTATGATTCCATGTTTGTGACATGGTATTAGAGCTCTTAGGCTTAGATCTAGGTTTTTTTCTTTTCTGCTGATTTCTTGTTTCTCTCATAATATTCAGAGCTTTGTTCTTTGAATCGACTGCTGGGATTGTGATATTTCTGGAACTGGATCTATCTCGATCTGGACGATCTAGGGTTTGGTGATTAAATCAGACCTAGGGTTCAAAAGGAACTAAGCGGATGGATTATTGTTGAACATAGAGTTGGAAGCATACTTTCTTGCTCTCTGGTGATATAACCCTAAGTGAAGGTTATACTTTATGAGTTTTTAGGCGAACCCTAACTTGGGCACCCCTCTCGGTGAGATCGTTCCATTTTACTGTTTTTCTTAGATTGTCCTAAGGAGTTGATTGCTCAGGGCTTGAGTCCCTGATTTAGCTTTAGGTGTGGTCTAGAGTTTTAGGTGGCTCCCTCGTGAGGACCTGCGTCGGCACCTTTTGAGTGACGAACCAATGATCTGGATCACCCACGGGGCTTCGCAGTGTCTGGTTGATTGATTGGTTGTTTTTGTGTGTTCTTTAATTGACTCTTGACTGTTTGTATATGTGCTATCTGGTTCTGTGCTGTTTGTGTTAATTAGTGGTTGTGTATTTTTGTATTTTTCTAGGAATTTCTTTAATTTCCTGGACAAGTAAGAAACAATCAACTATCTCCAGGTTCTCAGCAGAGGCAGAATACAGAGCTATGTGCTCTACTGCTTGTGAAGTCTTGTGGTTAAGAAATTTATTGTCTGAATTACATATTCAAGTATCATTACCTGTTATGTTACATTGTGACAGTAGTGCTACTTTGTCAATTGCAGCTAATCCGATTTTTTTTTTTTTTTTTTTTTTGACAAAACCAAACATTTTGAATTGGATATATTTTTTCTAGGGGATCTTGTGTCAAAAGGTTTTCTAAAAACTTCCAAAGTCTCTTCTGATTTACAAATTGCTGACATAATGACTAAGGGAATTAGGGGAAGTCAATTTGAAGAGTTGTGTAGAATGCTTAATATGTTTGACCCATTTGGATATTAAATTGATGGGGGTGTTAAAATATATACTTATCTTGTCAATTTAATATCCTATTTTGGTTTCATTAGCTTTAATATTTTCCATAAGTGTTTTTGTTTCAGGGTCATGATATGGTTCGTGGCTTAGAGATCAAGTGTTCGTGATCAAGATGTTCGAGGTTCAAGTGTTGCTGGTTGATCATGTCTTGTTGCAGCTTGTTTGGTTTCTCCAGGCCTTGTGTCTATTTCTAGCCCATTACATTGTTTTAATATTGGGCTTAATTATTCAGCCCACTGGCTCTTTGGCTCGTTATAAGGGTTGACACGGTGGCAATCCGTGTCAACAAACATAGTCACTTTGGTCCATTGGATTATTTCTTGATCTCTTATCTCAGCCGTTGGTTTGCCTTGGAGAATGGGTTTGTGAGAGGATGTATAAATACCTGAAGTTTCTCTCTCCTGCTTCTCAATCATTCATTCGTTCAATCTCTCTTGTTTTACTTTCCCTTGTGCTCTCATAATTCATATAGGGTTAGCTTTGAACATCTTGTTCTAGCTGTGTTTCTTGTCTTCCTTTGTTAGATGAGTGTTGTGATCTTTGATCAGAGAGTTATTTGGATTGTGAGAGTTTGTATTGTTTGATTCTTCTTGATTATTTTTTTGTATCAGTTTAATTTATCAATAATAAAGGATTTTATGTGTTCTTGATATCATGTAATTTTAACACATTATATGAGAATATGTATTTGACACAGTTGTTCAATGAAGATGAGAACCTGTTGATGGGCTCCTAAAGTGAAGACGATAGGATCTCCCGAACCTGTTTGGACTCACCTCTATAAAAATTTGGACACACCTGTATAAAAATTTTGAAGTTTCATATGTTTATGATCATTATTTAAACACACGTTTATAAAAATTTGGACGCACCTTTCAGAAATGAAGTATTGGATAATTTTAGACACACTCATTATATAATAAATTAGTTTTGGACGCACGTTTAAATATTTTGGACGCACTCATATTTATTTTTGGACGCACGTTTATTGAATGGACCAAAACAACTTATCATCTCTCACTTTCTCTTCAGTATCATGCTCTGCTTTTTATAAAAAAAAACAGAGCATATTTCAAGTGGTGGGTTTTTCAAAATCAGAGAATTCATTTACGTTTGTACATTTCATCTCCTCATTTACATCCAGTGACGATGCTCTGTTTTTTTTTTTTTTTTTTGAATGATTCTCTATAATCGTTTTTTTTTTTTTGCACTGTTCTTCATTTACGTTCAGTTTTTTATTTTGTGTACTTGATTTGTTTGTTCTTCGAATAATGTGTTTTGATCGACTGATGTTGTATAATTCGAATTCGAATTTGAAATCATTCACGTATGTTATGAAATCGTTTACGATAAAAGAACGTGATTGTAGTAATCAGTTACTGAGAAAAAAGTCTGATACGCCCTTGGGTTTAACTGCAATTGAAGTTAATTATAGTTTAATTAGGTTAATCATGGTTTGGTTAAGTTGACAGGTGGTAGCTTAGTGGCTTCCTACACTTTTTACGTTAAGGAGCTTTGTACCGTATACTTTCTCAACTATTATATTGTTGTTGAGCTCAGATACCCTATAAACAAAAATTCCAGCAGGCCGGAGGGTAACGGACCCTCCTAACCCCGTGGTTAAATACATAACCGACATAAACAAGCATTTTAGACCTCATATTTATGATCAAAGGGATCATGACATAACCATTTTTCCTGTAGAAGTTGCAATCTTACTAGGATCGTACCATTCACTCTCTTTGAAATTCCTTTTAGTTAGACAGGTACCCGTAAAATGTTGTTCAACTAGCATTTGAGTCTACGCTTTGTAGCGGATCGTGGGTAGATATTGGTGAGGATGTATTTGTTATCTGGTATATCGATCGATTAATATTAGACTATTTAGGCTTTAATCTAAACGACAATAAATATAAGCAACCAACTCGGTTAAGTATGCATGTCTAGAGTTAAAAATTGGCTTTGACTTTAATAAGTAGAATAAAAAAAAGAGAACTAAATTTGCTACTTGGTGTATTGAATGGTTAATATAAACCATGCATGCTTTAATCTAATGGCGTCGCGCGGTGAGGGTTCGATCAGTATTGCACACTAAGACAAAGGATAAAGAAAACCAAAGAAAAAGTCGTATAATCAACCAAATAATATCTACATGTGTTCGGTCCGTTGTAGTTGCGACTTGACTCTGAGCATCGAAACATAATGACACAAAAGCACCCAGTAATTTAAACAAATCATGATCAAACACCTGGTATCAACCATGTCAAAGAATCCATACCGAAATGCCAATAAAAATAAGCACAAAATTAATTACGTGTCGTATCACGAGGGGTTTTAACACTAAAAGTAATATATATGGTTAGGATCCTGTGGAAACCCTTGTTATAGTGAAAACTTTTGAAACTCTGACTTCCTGAGCTTTTTTATATGAAAATTTTAAGACATGTAATATACATGATTTTAAGCATTTTGGGGCAAAAAAAAAAAAAAAAAGCGCCGAGCACTTTTTAAAAAAAATAATAAATAAGTTTTCGACTAACACATGTTAAGCGAAATTAACATGTGTTAACAATGTGTTACCCGAAAACTTATTTATTTTTGTTTTTTAAAAGTGCTCGGCGCTTTTTTTATTATTATTATTTTTTTGCTCAAAATGCTTAAAATCATGTATATTGTTAAAACTTTTGATACCTTTGAGAGTCTGCATCTGAGTTTGAATAAAAACTTGAACTGGAAACTAATTTTTTTTAGTCTATTCCAATTTCCGTTTTTCCATTTCATTAAAATTCGCGAAAAATTACATTAAGATAGCGGGCAGGCGGGCAACAAGCTGCGCCGCCACCCCTTTCTGGATAGAGAACCCTAGCCTACTAAAAACGAGCCCCTGCCCCCCCCCCCCCCCCCCCCCCCCGGAGTCGTGACACTGCTATGAATAACTCGTTGGACTCTGGTCAGGAAACGGATGGCTTCCGGTGCCAAAGCGCCAAAGGTTATTGATCATCACCTTGGCTAAAGAATATCTTTATGAATTCATCATCCTCATAAGAAGAATATGTAGTAAATTGCGATTTCAACGCAGCTTCCAGCTTGCCCACCTCTTCAGCCATGGTAGGTCTTTTATAGAGATACTCAGGAGAATCTTTGAGATGATGAACGACATCTTCTCCCATTCGTTGTCTTCGTCCCCTGCTGCTATCACCTCCACCACCTGGGTACAAAACGATTTCAAGTGAGTCCTAACGATAGAAAACAACATAACTCAAAGCTGAAAGTGCC
This sequence comes from Ambrosia trifida, assembly GCA_028751855.1. Classification (NCBI taxonomy): domain Eukaryota; kingdom Viridiplantae; phylum Streptophyta; class Magnoliopsida; order Asterales; family Asteraceae; genus Ambrosia; species Ambrosia trifida. Next base: position 11,411,261 of record CM054126.1, on the reverse strand, counting down.
TGAAACAAAATAAATTTTAAACAAAAAAGTTATTCAAAGACTGCTTACCACCAAAGAAAGATGAAAAGATGTCAAAGGGGTCATGACTGCCACCGCCACCGCCACCGCCATCGCCACCTCCCATTCCTTCCTTCAAGGCATCCTCAACGTACTCTTTATATATCTCACACTTCTCCGGATCACTCATTACCTCATATGCTTGGGCAAGCTCTTTGAACTAAAAGATAGACCATTTCACAAATATAAATACAACCATAACAAAATGACTAATACCAATTATACAGAAAGCGGGAAAAAGGCTCTAAAGTGTACAAAATTACAACATACTTTCAAACAATTGTCCCATAAGCCAATATTAGGGGCTGTTTGGTTGATTAAGTGCTGAATCATTAAGTTGGACCTCTTAATGGTTAATTTTCTTGTCTCACATTGGTAGGAGAGTCTCATTAAGGTTCAGCTTAGTTCAGTGCTTAATGGTTCAGCAACATCCCAAATCTTAATGGTCCAGTCTTAACCATTCCATTCAGAAGCTGAAACAAACGCGCTGAATACTGAATCACTGAACCATTCAGCGCTGAATGGTTCAGAGCCTCGTTAAGAGGCTTACCAAACAGCCCCTTAATATTTACTCAGCCAGGCTAACAACTTCGTCTTCAATAGCCATTATTTAAGTTAATGGCTAAAGTGAAAAAACACCATAGCATTATTTAAGTTAATAAACAAAAGTAGTTAAGATCATAACTAACCAAACGCAAAATATAATCATATTGAACATGGATAATGTGATCACACTAATCATCATCATATAACAAATATACAGAGCATATGAAACTATCAAATTCTATAACATATTAATTCACACTGTTATAAGATACTTATAGTATATACACACAGAACTTAACATAAGTGCTATAAAACAATAAAATTTGTATTGAATAAGTGTATTATGTAATGTTTTTATGTGTCTATCAACAATACATTAAGGCCTTTATATAGGCTTACATATGACTAAGTCTAGCTAAGATTATGGAGTCAATGTTTGACTAAGTATAATGTACAATATAATACAATGGCTGAAATCATGGAGTCAATGGTTGACTAAGAGACATGACTTGACTTGACTTGATTTATGTTGTTAATACGCCCCCGCAAGATGGAGGATCCGTTAGAGACTCCAATCTTGGACCGAAAATATAGGAAGGGTGCACGTGCAAGCGGTTTGGTGAGCACATCCGCGAGTTGATCCTTGGAGCTGACATGAAGAACTTTGAGTTTCCCGAAATTGACTTGTTCCCGCACAAAGTGATAGTCCAGAGCGATGTGTTTCATGCGGGAATGGTAAACAGGATTTGCACATACATAAGTAGCTCCAGTGTTGTCACAGTAAAGCGATGGGGTGCTCTTAATTGGAAGCCCGAGTTCACCAAGTAAATTTTTAGCCCATGAGAGTTCAGCCGCAGCATTAGCGAGTGCTTTGTACTCAGCTTCGGTAGATGATCTAGAGACAGTTTTTTGTCTAGCAGATTTCCAAGAGATGATATTGGACCCAAGATATATGAGATATGCTGTAGTGGACCGTCCCCCGTCATTAATACCGCCCCAGTCCGAGTCCGAAAAAGCCTGCAAGTTTAGGTTAGTATTGCGTTTCAAGAACAACCCATGATGGACCGTTCCTTTCAAATAGCGGAGTACTCGTTTGAGAGCTTGCCAGTGTGATTGTTTAGGTGAGTGCATGAATTGAGATAATTTATTGACGGCAAAGGAACTGTCGGGACGTGTGAAGGCAAGATACTGCAAAGTGCCTACAAGTTGGCGGTAGGGAGTGGGATCGACTGGGGAGTGGAGTCAAAGGAAGAAAGAGAATTGGAAGTGCTTAAAGGAGTGAGAACCTCTTTTGCACCATCCATTTTAAAGGTGGTAAGAATATCTTGAATGTGGCGATGTTGGGAAAGAAATACACCATGAGTCGTAGGAATGACTTCGATTCCTAGAAAATGATGGAGAGGGCCTAAGTCTTTGATAGAGAATTGGTTGCTTAGGGCTTGAACAAAGGAATCCATAAATGGATTGTGATTGCCGGTGAGGACAATGTCGTCAACGTACACAAGGAGGTAGCAAGTGATGTTGTTGAGATTGTATACAAAGAGAGAGGGGTCAGAAATGCATTTTTTAAAGCCAAAACGAGTGAGAAAGTTGGTGAGTTCGATGTACCAAGCACGCGGTGCTTACTTAAGCCCATAGAGGGATTTTTTGAGTTTACAAATGTGACGTGGGAATTCCGTATTGGTGAACCCGGGAGGTTGCACCATAAAGACATCTTCGTGAAGAGTCCCATGAAGAAATGCGTTATTAACGTCTAGTTGACGTAAAGACCATCCTTTTGAAAGAGCAATAGAGAGAACAATGCAAATGGTAACAGGTTTAATAACGGGACTAAATGTTTCAAGATAGTCTTTTCCATATTGTTGGTGAAACCCTTTGGTAAGTAGATGGGCTTTGTACTTGTCAATCGTGCCATCGGGTTTGCGTTTGATTCGGAATACCCATTTGCAACCAATGGGAGTTTGGGTTGTGTGAGGGACAAGTTCCCAAGTGTGGTTATGAATGAGAGAATTATACTCAAGATCCATGGCATGGCGCCAATCTGGATCTTTCAAGGCTTGAGTATAAGTGGATGGTTCGAGAGAAACGGGTAGAGGGTGAATGGTGGTAGAGTTGACAAACTTGGGGTTGTAATACTTTGAGTTGGGTTTTGGTTGTCGACGAGGTGGTTGAGGGTTATGTGGAGGTGAGTTTGTGGGATCATCGGATGTGTTAGATGAAGACATTGGTGAGCTGGGGTCGGTGGAGTGGGAATCGGTTGGGGTATGGGTGGTGTTATCGGGTGGAGTTGGTGGGCCGGTTGGTGAGGGTGTTGATGTGTGAAATGTGTAGTAAATAAATCGTTCAAGTTTTAAAAATGGAAAAACCTACAAAACCACACACTAACGGCAAGTGTACCGGTCACAGTGTAGCAAAGCAAGTAAGTCCGGAATATCGAACCGTGGACACAATATGGCGACTCTCGGTACTAAACCTCTGTCGACTCCTAGCCTAATAATTTGGATTTTTGAGAATTAATTTTAAACTAAATGCAAATAAAATAAAAACAATTAAAGTAAATAACACAGACGAAAACAGGGAGCTAAGAACACTGGATCGAACTCAGATAATGTGGAAGGCAACTACCTAGGTCTAGAATCCTACCCGCAAACTCACAACTCTCGGAATTGAATAATGGACTGGCTACCAGGTTTTCTAAAGATACGCCCGACCCAGGAAACCCCTAAAGCATGCTAGATCACCTCCCGGTCTCACTAACACCTCTCAGAAAATCCTAAGGGACGTGTGAATCACTGGTTACTAGTTCGGATCACCTCCCGGTCTCACCTCACTAGGGAATGCTAAGGTACTCGAAAGACTCGCTCACCTCCCGGTCTCGCTAGTCACAACACACCTAAAAATGTGAAGGAGTAATCTAATTGGTTTGGAAATAATTCGGAATTGCAAGAATCTAAAGACACACTAGGCAAGGTTCACCTCCCGGTCTCACCTAAACCTGATACCTAAAGATCTAGACAACCCGACACCCTATCACCTCCCGGTCTCAAGGAATGGCAGAATACCTAAGCCCTCTAAACTCTCAAATCAAGTTCCTATGGAATTAGACGTCAAAAACCATAAACTAGTTACAAGCACAAAGCAGGTAACCTAACATGCATCTATAACTGAAAGACATTCAACAAGACACATGTGAAACTATCAAAGATAATAAATTAGACTTAAATACGCATACGCATTATAACCAAACACAATTAAATCTTTACCAACATAAGCCAATTATATAATTAAACGAATCCGAAAGTTATAAAAATGCTAAGTATTCATCATACCGACCTAGGTAGCCTAAATGTTTAGCTACTCATCAATATGGAAAAAGATATAAACATAGGTTCAAAATAATATATAGTCATGGTGCTAATATTTATAAACGCGAAGTAAATAAATATAAAGCCAAAAATTATTGTAGTCAAACCCGTGCCTTCAATCTTGAACCCGTGCCTTCAAAAATCTGCTGCGTTTCGATCTTCCTTTTTGGATGTTGTTGACACCTCTTTCGATAATAATATGAGCTGTTCCTCGATAATGTCTGTCCGCCGCTTTTTATATTAATATCCCTTTCTTCCATAATCTGTAGCCTTCCAAAATACAAATATTGTTGCCCAAGTCTACGTAGGTTTTTTTTTTCTTAAAATATCACGGGCCAAGAGCCCAATTATTATTATTAATAATAATAATAATAGTGGTAGTAGTATTCTCCAAGCTCGTATCTCGAGTGTTCTTGGCTTGACTAAAATTCCTCGTTTATGCTTCAACATCCATGAACGCCTCCTCTCAAATGTTGGTGTCCTGATTAAAATTCTTTCTTTTTAAGCCCGTTTTCTCCAAACACCTATAAAATAATAAAATAGATAAATGAATAATAAAAACGACTCAAGACTAATAAAAATCTAATTAAACGCTAAAATAAATAAAATAGACAGGTACAAGCCTAAAACTAATAAAACACTAATAAAAGGACTCGAAAATGACTACAAAATACAAAGGAAATTAGATGTGTTTTGCAACACATCAGGTGTCTCAGTGGGCTGGGGTGTAGGGCCTATTGTGTAGGATGTTGGGTTCTGTGCAGGAGGTAAAGGAGGTAGGCCGTGGGTTTGTGGAGTAGGGGTTTGGCTTCGGGTGATGTGGGCTGTGGAGTACGGGTTGGATGATGCAAGATATTTGGGTCTGGAGTGGGTTACTTAGAAGATGAGGTTGATTGGGCCGATTAGTATGTGGATAGGAAGGAGTCAAATGACATGTGTTTGGGTTGGGGGTTGGGGGTTTGAGATGGAAAAATATGTGGGATAAATTCAACATGGCGAGAGTGGTATAGTTTTTGACTAGTAGGGTCATAGCATTTGAATGCCGATTTGGAGGATGAGTACCCAAGAAATATGCACGCCGTTGAACGGGAGTGGAGTTTGGAAGTAGCATAGGGTCGTAACCATGGGTAGCAAAGACAACCAAACGGTTTGAGTTTGAAATAAGTAGGAGCGGTTTTGAACAACATATCGTATGGAGATTTGTTGTTAAGGATGGGTGTAGGCAAACGATTGATTAGGTGGGTTGCGGTTTGAAAGGCAATGGACCAAAAATGTTGTGGTAAGTGGGAGTAGTGGAGTAATGCGAGGCCGGTTTCCACGTGTCGGTGACGTCGTTCGGCAATACCGTTTTGTTCCGGTGTGTGAGGTGGTGTCGTGTAATGGGAGATACCTTGAGAGACAAGATAAGGTGAAAGACCCACATATTCACCCCCATTATCAGTGAACAACGCAACAATGTTGGTTTTGAAAAAAATTTCAACGAGAGATTTAAATTGTGGAAAAAGAATTTTGACATCGGATTTTTGTTTGATTGGGTATAACCAAATGTATTTGGAAAAATAGTCAACAAAAATGACATAGTATTTAAAGCCATCGATTGACGTTTTTACGGGACCCCATACGTCGGAGTAGAGAAGTTGTAGAGGTTGATTGGCAACAAAAGAGTTTTTGCCAAAAGGTAGTTTGTGGCTTTTATTTAGGGAACATGAAGAACAATGAAAAGACTCATGGGTCACCTTACTAAAACGAAGTCCCAATTTAGAAATTAAAGACTTGAACACTTGAAGTGATGGATGTCCAAGTATGTGGTGCCACATGAGAAGAGAGTTTGTTTGGGTGTTGTTGACTTGAGGAGATAAGGAGATTGGTCCATAGTAGACATCATTGACGTTCACTCCCCGCATGAGGCGCGCCCCTGTGCGTAGATCCTTGACAAAAAAATGATAGGGAAGAAATTCAACGGAAACACGATTAGTACGACAAACTTTGGCAACAGAAATAAGATTATTTCAAAGATTAGGAACAATTAAAATGTTGTTTAAAAGAAGTGGGCGAGATTTTGTTGGAATAGTTGTTTGAGCAATATGAGTTATAGGGAGAGTTTTACCATCACCTAGCACGATCTTATCGGGTCCTCCGTATTCGGAAAGAACAGAAAATTGTTGGTTGTTGTTCGCGGTGTTGTTGGACGCACCGGCGTCCCACATCCAAGATGAGGTTGTAGCTGTTGGGTGAGGGGTGGTGTAGTTAACCACCGGGGTGGTGGTATTTTGAGGCGAGACATTGTGTTCTCGTAGGAAGCGACTAAGTTTGCGACAATCTTTAGTGTCATGTCCGAGAATGTTACAATAGTAGCAATAGGTGTTATTGTTGCGAGTCGGGCGAATGTTGGTATTGGTAGTTTGAGGTGGCCCTTGGTTTCGGGTTGTGGCGGCGGTAATGTGGGTGATTTGTTTGGCCATGGTGAATCGAAAGAAAAAAAGGCAAAATGCGAACAGAAGGTGTCTGTCGAGTAGGTTGGGATCGAAGATGGCTCAAGGGAGCTTTTAGGCTCTTGATACCATATAAAACAATAGAATTTGTATTGAATAAGTGTATTATGTAATGTTTTTATGTGTCTATCAACAATACATCAAGGCCTTTGTATAGGCTTACATATGATAAGTCTAGCTAAGATTATGGAGTCAATGTTTGACTAAGTATAATGTACAATATAAACGGAAAACATTCTACCTACAAAATTAATAACAAACTAACAATCATTTCAATAACAGAACAAAACCTGATTAACAGACGAAACGTACAACAACTTAATAACCTTCAAAATGTTCATTTAAACCATCTCACAATTTGCTATCGAGAAACATATCTAAATAAATCATATAGTAAAACAACTCAAAACAACAAACTTCTAATAATAAAAATAAATAATAATATACCTCTTTAAACCGATGGAACAGCAAATCTGAACTCTCATGGCCATAAATCAACAACTGCACAATCTTAGCAAAACCTATGAAGCGGCACAACTTCAGGCGGCGGCTTGATCTCCTCCACGTTATCTAGACTTAGTTATTAAGTCGGTAGGATTAACATATAACAAACAACAGCGAGAGGGTAAAAAGGTAACCGTACCAGTTCCTGTTGCAGCTTGGCTTATTCTTTCACAGCTACATCCCTAGCGGCTCTTGCAGTCTGAATTGCTTGATTCTGCATTTTAAGAAATAACACAAATAATCAAAATCTGGTCTCTATACACTATTAATATAACTGTTGTTTCTTACATAATTAAGTTCCATAATTAAATTTCTTCTTACATGTTGATAACTTCTATTGTGATGTGTTTTCTTCATACGAAATTGGGCAAATTGCTTAGAATCTTCGATTGAGAGAAGGAGACGAACGATTCCAAACTTGAGAAGAGGATAATGAGTAGCTGGGGAGTTTTAATAGAGAGATGAAGAAGAAAACAGAGAAAAAGAAAATGAAAAATGATGTGTTTTTTCTCTCCCTCTTTTTATATCAAGGTTTTGATTTTTTATTTTTAAATTTGGAGCTCAAATTGTCTATATATATTAATTTGCAACAGTCGGTGCAATAGCCGGCTGTTGCTTTTTTAACTTTCTTCCACAAAGCTTTTTGTATTTTGATTTTGGCCCCGGTTTTGTTCACCCTTTAACCGCGCGTAAGCTGACAAGCGGAGGCTCGACGTTTTTTCAGATGGTTGCAATAGTCGGTGACAATATGCCGGTGGTTACCGGTGGTGCTGGCTGGATGTATGGGTTTTTTGGCGGTGGTCTGGTTTCGCTGGATATAGAGAGGGTTTGTTAGTCATAACACATGGCTGCTTAATTGGGTTGAAGGCAGACGTGGCGATGCAAACGGAGGTAGTAGTGTTGGTCGGGTACACGAAGGCCGTGCTGGTGGAAGTAACGGACGCGGTGTTGGAGATGGTGGTGCCGGTGGAATTAGTGGAGGCGGTGACGGTGGCAATGGCGGGTAGTGGCCATCGACGTAGTGGTGTGCCGGGGCTGGTGACCTCCACCGGCCACGACGGTGGACCCTGTTAACATACGTCGTGAGTTTGACACCGAAACAGAGACCCGTGGCCAACAGAACTAAGAGGATTGCAGTTTTCGCGTGCGGCGAAGCAGTTAGGTGAGGTGTTGTGGTTGTAGCAATGGCCATATGTGGGGCTTTTTTAGGTGGCGTGGTGGCGATGCTGGTGGAATTTAGGTGGGAGGAGATGATGTGTAAAGAGAGGCAAAAGCATGTAGACGTAGAGAGAGATTGAGAGAGTGTAGAGATAGACAAATAAAATGCAGAGAGTTTTTAAATACCATGAAGTCCTTAGTTTTCGTTTTCCTGTGGGCTGAGCCACCTACTCTTTATATTAGAGTAGATTTTTAATTACATAAAACTCTCTCACTACCCCCACCAAATACGTTTGTATATGCAAGCATTTTTTAAAAAACATATATTAAAGTGTGCTTTGTTTGTGAGTTTCTATAAAGTGTGTGAGGGAGGGGTGTAACTCTTGTCATGAGAGGATGGTGCCATGGGACGTGATGTAAGGGTGCCATATGTTTTATGTGGTGATCCTATTATGTATTTAGGTTCTAAATATTGTATAACAAAACACGAATGGGAGTGATTTGCGTCTATAGGTAAAACATTTGTTTTCCATCTAAAACCAATTAAATAAGCGTATCAAATTTGTGTTACGTGTGATTCGCAGTCGCATCCATATATCTTTCGTATATCCCCGTGCGTAGCACGGGGGTAATCTACTACGGTCGGTGGAACAACCGACTTGCCGTTTTTTGCGTTCCGGCAACAAACTTTTTTTCTTCCGGTTTTGGCCACAGTCTTTCTTCACCGTTATAACCGTCACGGCGTTAGGGAATGTTAACCGCTACGTCTTACTCGCTGATTTGTCACGCGTTATCGTCGGCGTCGTTTTCTGCTCGGTCACCACCGGCATAGCTGCATTGAGGGTCCCACCTTCAGATCTGTTGGAAAGTAGACGGCGGCGATGGATGGTGGTGATTCCGTGCTGTTGACGAATAAGTGATGGCGGCGGTGTTGGATGGTGGTGTTTCAACCTCTCATCATCTTAACGATCAGGATTGAAAGCCCACATCGCTCAAGAAAACCACACCAGTTCCATTGGCCGTGATAGCGCGATTGATTCTGACGAAGACAACAACGAAATTGGTGGTTAACAATGTCGGTAGCGGTGGTGGTGTTAGCTGGGTTTTTAGAGACAGAGAGAAAGTAACCGTGGCGGTGGTGCTTGCGTTTTTAGCGGGACGAGTGGTGGTGGGTAGGATTTTAGAGCAATATGAAGGAGTGATGGGTGAGAGGGAAACTTGTGTTGTTGTGCAGATACATTTTGGAAGGTGAAAGACAAAAAAATAGAGACTATGTAAACCGATTGTTGAACCCACAGGTTTTGCAAAACCACTTTGGGTTTCTAAAGAGTGTAAAATGTCTTGTAGGCAAAGAGCCGATAAAAACAAAGTGTTATAGGCAGAGAGATTCTCAATGAAAATTCATATGCTTTTTTTTAATATGTTACAAGAAACTTTTATCTACCCAATATTCTAACTCTATCAACTTGATTTTTCCAACGACATATATATTTATTGACTAAAATTATTATATGTATAAAAAAAATTTAACGGTAACAAACGACGTGTCAAACACCGTAAGACCGGACGCTGTTGTCAACGTTGACTACTAGATTTGCACCGCAACGCACGCAGATTATACGATGTGTGACACACAGTTTCATTCGTCGTGTGCTGTCGCGTGTCGCGGCGGAAGTGGTTTGAATCCCCTTTATGGATAGGCATCAAGCGATAGCGATGGCCACGTAACCAGTGTGCACACCACCACACTCCAGCGCGAAAAGAGACGAGGGACTCTAACGTTGTGGTGAGCAAGAGGACGGTGACGAGTGACGGTGATCGTTTACCGGTGTAAGATCTACTGGAACTGTTAGAACCGTTACTGATATCCATTTTTTTTCTCAATCCATATAAACATCCTTTTGAGCATATCACGATCTTTACTTTTTTTTTATTTTCTCTTTTGGTTTTTATAACAAGTGTTAATGTCGTAATATATGAAATGAATCGGTACCGATCGAATTCCCGCGCATAGCACGGGAGAAATTTACTAGTTTTAAGTAACAGATATTGATAAGCCATTGTTTTTAACTCAACAGATGTTGTTGAGTGGCCCACACGAACAACACAACAGATGTTGACTAATATAGCTCATTTAATGAGTAACTCACATATTTTCTTGAATATTTTAAGCAGATTAATGAAATCATTATTTGCATCACACAAGCTAGGGGTGTTCAAAATCGGATAATCCGAATTTCGGATATCCGAATTTCGGATAATCCGAAATTTCGGATAGTCAATATTGAGATCCGAATCCGAATCCGAAATTTCGGATATCCCACACAAGCTAGGGGTGTTCAAAATCGGATAATCCGAATTTCGGATATCCGAATTTCGGATAATCCGAAATTTCGGATAGTCAATATTGAGATCCGAATCCGAATCCGAAATTTCGGATATCCGAAATTCGGATATCCGAAATTTCGGATTCGGATTCGGATCATCCAACGGATAATCCGAAACTTAAAAAAAATTAAAAAAATAATAAAAAATAAAAAAACTATAAAAAACGTTCTCCTTTATGCCTAAAACGTGAACCTATTAAAAAAACAAAAATCGAAGTTAGATAAATGAAATTTGAACAACAAATATATAAAAAAAAAAACTTATTATTTTGATGGAAGGGGGCTGTGGAGGTCGGATACGAGGTGGACGGGGGCTGTTATAGAGGAGAGAAGAGAGAGCAACAGCTATGGATTAGAGGAGTATGGACTTAGAGTTAGAAGGATTAAGGATTGTGTTATGTAGTGTATATAATATTATATAATTATATATATATTTTTAATATTCGGATTCGGATAATCCGATTATCCGAAAATTTTCAAAATCAGGATCCGAATCCGAATCCGAAATTTCGGATAATCCGATTTTCGGATATCCGAAAATCGGATTATCCAAAATTTCGGATAATTCGGATTCGGATTTTCGGATTTTTCGGATTCGAATTTTGGATTATCCGATTTTGAACAGCCCTAACACAAGCATTGTTGGCTCACCTCTATGATTGATACATAGACTTTCTTATGTCACTCACGACTATCCTATAATAGTAAGTATAGATACATGAAAAATGGAAAAATAAGAGTAAGTTACAAAACTAAAAAAAATGATTATTTGTTAGGAAGCAAAGATAGATTTTATTTTATGTTTTAAAAGCACTAAATATAGTTTTTTTATAATATTTTTTATTATTTAGTTTGATTTAGTAAGAGGCTGTTTGGTTACCTCTGTGTTAGTAAGTGCTAAAACATTAAATAGGTTAATTGGATAAGAGACTCTAAACCAGTAAAAGACCTGATTTGGCTGGACTTTACTAGCTAAGGGTAGAGAAGGTGGTGGGTCGAGTGCCTAGTGAGCGTTATGAACACAAATGAGTAAATAAAGGGATAAAATTTTAATTCAACGTTATTTTGAAACTTGATGGATAAAAGGCTTACTGACTGATTTAGAGATGTCATACCAAACACACTTAATATTGACTGATTCAGATATAGTTTGTTAATTGATTCATTAAGGGGTTGTTTGTTTCTGCTCTTAATAGGACAAATATCTGAATGGGTCAAACGTAGTTCATTTAGACTATTTGTTTCGCGAGCAGATGTCTGAATCAGTTAGACATTTGTCTCTAAATGGGTAAGCACTATACTGAGTTTCAATGGTTTGGGACATCTTATTGGTTCAACACTTAATAATTCATTCCTCTTACTTATTCAGCACTTTCCAATTCAAAAGTTGTCAAACAGCCCCTAAGAGGGCTACCAAACAACCTGTAAATTTTTAATATTTTTCACATAGATTAATTTTTATTTAATAACTTGGATTTGTTGACTTTAAAAAAATACGCAGTTATGTTTAGTTTTTATTAGAAACTGAGTTGTATTCAAATATATATATTTTTTTGACGTTATAAACTATACCGAGTACCATACTAAACCGATACCTACTAGATCTACTAAACCTGTATAATAATTGGTACGTATTGGGTTTGTGTTTTTACTCATTTTCGGTTTCAATAGTTTTGGGATCTATAACAAATTTTTTTTTTTATTTTGTTAATATTTTGAGATAAATTTTCTTGAAAATGAAGTTGTGTTCAAAATAAAGTACTCTTTTGTATCACAAACTATATTGGGTACCGATAGTGTAACGAAGTAATCCGATGCTGACCGAACAACGTTGTTTGTTTGATGTAATACATGTATATCCTGTTAAAGATAAATTTTATGTAATTAATCATGATAGAAATTTAAATAAACTTTTTTATTTTATAAAAAAGTGCATATTTCCTGTGGTATCATGCGAGAACCTGAGTTTTATTTAAAAAAAAAAAAACAAGATATTAGCAATTAGCTAAAAGACTTATATACAGTAACGGTGTATAAATCTCTCGATTGTCCCTCTTTAATGGTTTGGACTAATAAATGCGACCAATAGAAATGAGAAATCAGGTCAACTTATTTTGGGCTAAACCACATGAACCCCAAAATTTAAAGCCTATTTGGTTTGGACCACAATTTATAGCAGCTTCTGAATTTAATTTTCTGTGGACCTAAGGAATTAGTGTGAACAGGTGGTATCTACAAAAACCCCTCTATTAAAGAATAAAAAAAATTATATACCGTAAATAAATAAAAAATAAAAAAAAGTAAAAACACCAAAATGATTATTTTGCATTAATAATTCGAAAAAAAATAAAAAATAAAAAAATGGCTGATATGACGTCATCCCTGATGCACATGTGCAATTCACTGTTGTATCTTTCCCGGAAGTAATGAATAAAAAAAATAAACACTTTTAGAGTTATTAATGATAGTTTAATTAGGGTTATTACTTTGTTTTTAATTTTTTTTACAATAATTAAATAAAAAAACACTTCAAAACACCAAAAAAACGACCCAATTTAAACCCATGATCCGAAGCGCCTCGCTTTGGCCATAGCGAGGTGCTTTAGATCAAAATTTTCAACTTTTCCTGCAACCTCGTAACCACCTCATTTGATTTGACCCGAAGCGCCTCGCTTTTACCATAACGAGGCGCTTCAGGGGGAGGGTTAAAATAGAAGCAAGGATGTTAATAGCTGGGGCCATCTTATATGTTTGTAATGATGATTATCATTCAATAAAGAATTACTTAGTAATATGTTAACATAGATTAGTTTAGACCAAACTACTTTAAATTCTCGTGTTATTTTATTCGTTCTTATTTTATTTTATTTTTTATTTTTTTTGAACAGTAAACTTCATTAAAAACACTAGTGAGTCCTTAAAACAAGGACCGCTACTCAACGCGTTACAGCATATACAAAGGATTTAAAACCCAATCTTTCCAAATAATAGAATCAAACCTAGACTTGCTTTTGAGCCATAAAAACGAGCACGACTTGATCATAGAAAAAACTTCATTAACCTTCGGACTCTTCCCTTGAAACACTTTATCGTTTCGAGTCTTCCACAACGCCCAACAAGTTGTCATTATGATCTCTTTAACAATCCTTTTACCCCATTTGTTTGCTGGAACCTGTTGATGAAGAGATAACAGGTCGTCGAAGTCAAACGCCATTATCGGTCTGATTTTACACTTGCTTCCCACAGCAGCCCAGACCCATATGCAAACCCACAGTCAACGAACAGATGCAGAACCGTCTCGTCGATCAGCTCACAGAGACTGCAGGTTGTGTCTTGAATAGGAATTTGTCTTCTTTGGAGAGCTATCTTGGTGGGTATCCGACTCATCTCCATTCTCCAAATAAAGACATTTACTTTAATTGGCAGCCTTGATTCCCATTGCATTTTCTGGTCCCTTGCAACCTCCGTTTGGTCACGAATAAGTTTTTTGACCGTAGCAACAAAGAACGTTTCAGCGTCATTCTCAGCCCAAATCCATTTATCCTCGGTACCTGAAATAGAAAAGTTATTGAAAAGGAACGACGTATATTGGAGTTCTGAGATCTTTGCCACCGTAGAAATACCCCTCTTCCAATCTGAAATGAAGTGCAAGCCTTGCTCGGTTTGTTGCAGTCTATCCGACACTGAACATAGGCGCTTCTTCTCTAGTTTGAATAGGTTCGGTCAGCGTACTTTCAAAGCAGTGGATCCAATCCAACAGTCAAACCAGAAAAGAATATTGTTCTCATTCCCCAACTTCGGCTTAATATTATCATTGAGTTTATTCCCCCATCAATTTGGTTCGATCTATGTGTCTGACAATTAGCTTCCAACACCCTTTGACCCGTTTATCAATCGGTAAGAAATCCCAGTGACCTCTCCCACTATGTATAGACCGAATCACCTTCGTCCAAACGCTATTGGGTTGTGTTTTATATTTCCAAGCCCACTTCGCCAAGAGAGCGATATTTACATCGCTTAATTTTGTTATACCCAAACCCCCATTCTTTTTCGCCATAGTGACCACCTCCCAAGCAACCCTACTTATTTTTCTATCTTCTACCTAGCCTCCCCACATAAAATTCCTCATCATTTGTTCAATTTGACTTGTGACTTTAACCAGCGCTTTATAAAGCGATAGATAATAAATCGGTATACTAGACAGACTGATTTAATTAAAGTTAATCTCCCACCTATAGAAAGAATTTCAGCCTTCCAAGAAGCTAACCGTCTTTGAATAGTATATATCACCGAGGACCAATGTTGGTATTTATTCATCTTAGCGCCAACCTTGATCCCCAAATAGTCAAATGGAAATTCGCTAACTTTACATCCCAATAAAGCTGACATATCACACACCTCCTCCTCTGCAACACCAATGCCAAACAAATGGAACTTTCGAATATTAATCTTTAACCCCAAACAAGCATAAAATACTCGACGCAATCTGGCCGTTTTTTTAATGTTTTCCAAAGTCCACTCCCCCATTATTAAAGCATCATCGACATAAAACAAGTGGGATATAGAAGGGCCTCCGTTAAAAACTCTAAGATCATTAATCTCACCCAAATCACAAGCCTTAGAAACGATCCAAGAAAAAGCCTCCATGACAATAAGAAAGAGGAATGGAGATAACGGGTCACCTTGTCGAATCCCTTTGAAACATTGGAACTATAACGTAGGTGATCCATTAACTAAAACAGAGGATCTTGAAGATTCAAGAATACCCTTAACCCACATACACCATCTATTAGGAAAAACCATTTGACCCATAATCGACATAAGGAAACCCCAATTGACGTTGTCATAAGCCTTCTCGAAATCGATTTTAAGTAAAAACGCCTTTTCCCACTCTTTTTTTAACCAACCATAAACCTCGTTAATGATAAGGGGGCCATCCAAAATAAATCTATCTTTAAGGAATGTGGTCTGAGTATCCGAAATAAGTTTCCCAATGTTGTCTTTCAATCTCAAGGCTAAAACTTTGGAAATAATTTTACTTATAACCCCAATAAGAGTGATAGGCCTATAATCCGTCAAACCAACAGGAGCTTTAATCTTAGGAATTAGAGTAATAAACGACGTACTACAACCTCGATTAATAATTCCATTATAAAAAAAATTATTAAAAAGGCTTACGAAGTCGTCTTCCAAAGTGCTCCAAAAGTGTTTAATAAACTTGAAGTTAAAGTCGTCCGGTCCCAGAGCTCTATCCAACCCGCAATCGAACAACGCCTCTTTTATTTCCTCCCTAGAAAATGGTCGAACCAACATTTCAGCATCAACCGCAGCTAAAGTCTTGATTCCGTAACAAAGTAAATATGGCCGCATCTTGTGTTTTTCCGAGAAATGAGACCTGAAAAAAGAAAACACTTCTTTTTTAATAACCTTTGGCTTGGTCACCCATTCTCCTTCCACCATAACACCCGGAATAGCGTTAGCAGCTTTCCTCCCATTAATAACACTATGAAAATAAGCTGAATTATCGTCCCCCTTAGAAGCCCATCGAACCCCTGACTTTTGTTGAAGATCCCGACACTTCCATTCATTCATTTGAACAACGTCTTTTTTACACTCGCCCCAAATCCACATTTCATCCACCTCCAAGCTCCTCACCTCCATAAGTTATTCTAATCTTTGCAACTCATTTTTGTGATTTTCTAGTTGCTCACCTTCTTTTCTGATAACCTCGGCCCACCACTTTTTCACCACATTTCTAACAAATTTGAACTTCCTCATAATAACCAAATCTGGGCTGCCATCCGGGTTACTATCACACCAGGCTTTAACCACTACCTCATGGCAGTCCGGCCGCTCTAACCATGAGTTGAACCAACGAAACAGTTTATACCCAAAATTAGAGTGAACCAACGAAAGAAGCAGAGGGGTGTGGTCCGTTAATTCTCTAGGGAGCGCTCAAAGGCAAGCAAGATGCCATCAATTAAAAAAATTTGACACACGAGTACTCTATCAATTTTACTTAGTTTAAAATCCCCATTATTTCCTGACAAAAATGTAAACCTGTTACCCCGCATCGTGTATTCCTGCAACCCAATATCACTGATAAAATTATTAAAATCCAAAGCACTCGGCCGGTTAAACCGGGAGTTCTTTCTTTCCTCCTACCAACGCACAACATTGAAATCACCAAACAAAATCACTAACCCTTGAAAACTATTTATTGCTCGTTTTAACTTCTCCCACAATAAGCGTTTAGCAACCACCTTTTGAGGGGCATAAACGTTCAATATATTTATCCTTGTCCCATCTTCCATCAAATAACCCGAAGATATTAAAAAGTTGGGATCTACCAAAGAAGAGGTTTTTTAAAAACCTTATTATTCCATAGGTTAATTATGCCGCCCGATTGACCCAATGATTCAACGAAATCTAAATCAAAATCTCCGCTGCCCCAACAACAGAACCCATCAAACCTTAGGGAATCGACCATCTTAGTTTCCTGAAGGGCTAAGAAATCGAGCCCATTTTTTGTCTTCAAGTCTTTAACCCATCCATGCTTGCCATGAATCCCCAAACCCCTAACATTAATCAACATAAAATTAATTTGATACTTACCTGTACACCTTCTTCCTCAACAATTTCAGTAAGTAAACCTTGGAATTTACCTAGTTGAGCTCCCACCACTGTCCCAAGCTTGATAGTATTATCTATCTCAACCCGAGTATGCGACCCCATAGCTTCTGGTTCGGTTGTTTGTGAGTTGATTTCCATAGGAGTAGGCACGGACTCTTTCGTTGAATTGCTTTCCAGAGCCTCTGTTGCCATAGAGTAAATACATCATCCTGGGGCCCATAGGAGAAGTATCATTCGAAACATTAGGCCCACCTCCATTATTACTTGATAAGCACAACATCACATCTAGCCCAAAAAGGTCAAGCCTAGTTGGGTCGATATCCAATCTGGGCCGCTTCTTCATACTTGGCCTTGAGTCCACTAAGATCATTTTGCTTTGGAATGGGCCCACAAGGTTTCTGTCCACTTTTATAAAAACCTTCTTTCTTTCTTTTTTATTTTGCTTATTATCCACATAATGATTTTCATTAACCAAAGACTTAGACACTCATTGATTATCGGCCTCATTAACACCAATATCGTCAATCCCATTTTCTTTGGAAACTTTCAAATGGTCATCAATACCTTCCATAAAATTCTCCTTAGATTTTGGTCCTTCCAAATTATTCGTAGAATTTGAATTTGCCGGAGAGTTGGTCGGAATCGAAGAGTGATCCATGATGGGTTCATTCTCTTTATGTTTAACAAGGAAATCTGGCTCCCAATCACTGACCTCTTCCGCGACCCATATCCTATATTTTCTTCCCTTCCATTGAATCACCATTTCTTCTTGAATCCTTTTGCCTTCAGCCACCAAGACTCCAACATAGTCGAATGACAAATCCGAATCCCAAATATCGTGTTGGCCGACTTGAATAACCTTACCGAAGCAATCCCTTACTCGGTTTATAACTTCATTATCTAGAAGGTGAAGCGGAATACCCTGAACACGGAGCCAAGCAACTCTTTCGAAGGGAAGAGTAAACATTCCGACTTCCTCTTAGACAAATCAAAAAACTTTAGCATATTGTCACCATGAGCAAACGACACAATGACGAGCATGCCACCTAAATATTGCACCACCCATTTTCCGCAGGTCATTGCTTTAACTGTATTGCCGACCGACTTTAACTGATTAAAATCAGTTAACCTGACAATCACCGCCTTTCCGAGGACATGCTCATGAGCTTTAAAATCATCCGGTAATACAACCAACTTCTCCTCCTTAGAAATGCTTGGTCTACCCAAAAAGGCATCTCTAAAGGAAGTGGACCCAACAAACACATCTCCTTTGCTTTCTTTCCCTTTGGAGGATGGGGGTCGATCATTCAACTAAGACTTTGTGCTGCCGTTATCGACATGCCTAGTACTTATCTCCCCGTCTTCCAACGTAAATCTTGCCACATTAACATGTAGCTTACAGTCCCCCAGCCGTATCTCCGAAAGTGTCTTTTCCATCACTGTAGGTTCTTTGAGATTCAATAATGAAATAAACCCGAAATGGTTCCCCATCTTGTCCCTCTTTCTAGCGATGTAGATGTCAAAAATCTCTGCATGGACACGTATGACCACTGCCAGATCATTCCCATTGCAGCCATATGAAAGATTGGCCACAAAGAATTTCATTAGTCTTAGTTGAATATTGGCCGGAATAGGTTTCCGGTAGTCGCCTCCCATACTTCTTTAACTATTTCAAGTATGAATTACCCGGAACCAATGGGTACAAGTATTTAACTTAAAGAAGAGAAAACAATGTCAAATGTTATTATTCGTTCTTATTTGTTTGTGCTTAATCTAAACATTCTTCTGAAAAAAAAAAAAAAAAAAAAAAAAAAAAAAAAAAAAAAAAAAAACTGACTTTATGACATGAGGTAAGTATCCAAGATTATAAGAATATGATCAAATGACAATAATAGTCCCTTATGTACCGCTTATTTGGATTTTATAGTAGTTTCAGTTTTAACTACAGTTTTGATATCGTTCATCATTTTGATAATAATTTTCGACATTTATTATTATTTTATGAAATAAAACACTTCAAAGTTAATACATTAAACTTTAGTATGCTACACATATGAAGAACTTATACATAACCGTTTAGATCCACATCAAAATAAACCACCTATGGTTAATTATTATCTCCTATACGATAGGTATTTGTCTTGTAAGTTGCTTATAATAATCCACTGCGTCATTTATGTTCTAATATAATAATATTTGTTTTAATCGCTATAAACCATAACATATATGGATTGATGTATAAAAACTGAACACGGTTTACTCATGACGTGAAGTTTTTGCGTGGATTGCTTAGACTGCCCGTTGTAATCACGTTGCTGGGGCATGACCCACAACCCTTGCCACTTGGCTCGCGAACACCGCAACCAGGTGGCTTTACCCGGGGGCGAGTGAGCACAAGTGACCACGGTCACGGGCTTTTACTAGGTTTTTGTCTTGGATTTTGAGGGGTGTGCGAGCGAGCAGGGGATTTATCCACAACAGGGTCAAGTGAGCGAACATATGCTTTATCCGGTGTCCAATCAGCACAAATATTATTGGATGAATTCGAGTGATAACCCCAACCACAACACACAATGTTACCAGAAATCTAAATGCTGCTCATTTGATGGTCGACTCCCTTTGCTCAAATCGGTATTTGTTTACCATTTTTTCTACAGACTACAAACTATAGTTACAAGGGAACTAACTTGGGTTCGATTTATATAATATTTTTCTTCTATAATATTATCGTCCAACTAATGCTAATATATTAATATCATCCACCTGCCTTAGGAATAAAAGAAGTTAATTTATTCTCTTATAATCATTGGTTTTATATTTAGCTCAATATATTTTTGAAGTAATAGGTTTTTTAAATGTAGCACAGATATATTTGTTCCATTATAGTCACCGAAAACAACTAGCAAACTACTCCATTGTTATCCGTGTGATGTGGAGAAGTATTATTGGTCAACCTATGTCTCTTTCTTTTTGTATATTTTATACTAGTTTATCCTTATGGGTAGATCTATCGTATGAGGAGCGAGTTTATGTAAACCCACTCGATTTTAAATTTTAGTAGAAATTCTTCATAAAAAATTTGGATAAACCCATAAATAATTTATGAGTGAACCGATAACACAAAACTAATGTTAGCTCAATGATTAAGGCTTCCTATTTGTGGATAGATAGGGCCGAGTTTGAACCCTAGGGAAAGGCGTGTTTTTAATTTTTTGTGTTTTGTTTTAGTTTCGTTTTTAGTGAACTTTTGCTAGTTTACCTTCAATAATGGATTAAAAATAATAAGCACTTGGTTTTTTTTTACAAAAACCCTCAAGATCAATAAAAAGTTAAGTGACCATCCATATTCCTCATTTTTTTTCATCTGCCCAAAATCGATCTATCTGATTTTAAACTCCAAATTGCAGGTTCACAGAATAATATAACCCATTAGTATAAAGTTTCTAAAAGAAAATTTTAGGCTCCCTTCATAAATCACAATATGGCACATATTCTTCTTCCAGGATGATGAGTCTATAAAGATACATTTTTGCTTAGAGGTTCATGTCAACCAAAATAACAATTTTCCACCATCATATTTTGGTGGCATATTAAGATATAATGCAACGTTATTGTTATCATGAAAACTTGTAGGGAATAACTATAACTAGGTTTTTTTTTCAAAGTCCATCGTATTTATATGGTGTTTTTAATTTCTAACGATGAAGTTTTTATTATTATTGTATCATATTTTATTAGGTAATGAACCTTACTTAACCCGAACCCTAACCGACCGAACCGTTGAACTGATTCGAAAAAAATTCTTTTATAACGACGTGAACCCACAGTAAAAAAATATTGGATCCGCCATTGTTTATCCCTATAGCTTTCTGGGATAGACAAATCTAATATGAAGTGATAAAATGTGTGTCAGTGTGTACAGAAAAAAAATAAGCTGTTTTTTCAGGAAAAAAATTGTAAAGGATCATCACTATATAACTTATAATCCTACTTACGTGTGAACCTCTTGCTTGAGTGAAGTCTTTGTACAACTTTGTCACTTCTTCAAGACACTCTAAAGCTGCGATATAAACCTGAAAAAAACACCAAATTGGTATCAAATGATATGTCATCGTGATGATTATGATAGTCGATTTTAATGTGTAAAGTGAGCATATATGAAAGAATGACATACATGTTCAATCTTTATTATGGATATACAATCGATCACTTTGGGTGACCCCTGATAAAAGAATATTATTACCAAACTAACTACATTTGTGAATATATATATATATATATATGTAATTAGTTGGTTCTTATATGTAATAGTAGGTTCAAAGCATATATACTATCTTAACATGATTAGTAACTTGTGTAGACATGAATAATGAATTAGCTAAACACAAACACAGTGAATATTTATACAAAGCCATCATGGTCATAACCTCAACTTTAAATAAAAGAAAGAAATCATCCAAAAACCAAATTAAATATGTCTGAATTTCAATAAATTAAGTCAAAGGATAATATTAGGATATAAAAAGAATAAAGTTATTGAAATATACAATGATGTTATTAGGATGCTAAAACATGTTGAAACTAATAAAGTTATTGAAATCTACATTCAGCATGTTAAACAAAATCCAACTCCTGTTAAACCAGTAACAAATCCTGAAAAGGTATATGATATAGATTTCGAGGATAGGATTTATGAGGCAAGTGATGATGGTATTAGGAGTGATGAGTGGAGTGGGAGTGGGAGTGATAGTGAAGATGAAAGGTATGAGCAAAGTGATAAAGGAAGTGAGAGTGATGGGGGTGGTGATCAGCAAACTGTTAAGGGCAGTGGGAGTAGAAGCAAACATAAAGCTGCTAAGGCTAGTGGGAATATAAGTAAACATCAAGCTGACAAGGGTAGTGAAGATGAAAATGATTCTGATTACATTATAAATGAAGATAACATAGTGGATGAGCTTGATGTAGACATGGATGAGTTTAGAGCTGCTGTTGACTTTGATATTAGTGATAAAGAGGAACATAATGGTGAAGATGTAGATGGAATTGATGGTGAGGAGGTTGATTTTGATAACTTTGGCAGCCTTAGTGATGAAGATAATGATACCAAATTGCACAGAGCTGCTAGGAGAGTAAGGAAAAGGATGAAAAAGTTTAAACCAACTAATGACTGCCCATTTTATCTTACCCAAAGTTTCACTGGTGGTAGGTGTGAGAATAAAGGGGGTAGGGCCAATAAAGCATGTGCATCAAAAAACAAGTCTATGAAAGCACAACAAGTGGGTGGGGCCATTAATGAAGCTGGTGGTAGTTTAGTAAAATCTACCAACCCTAAACCTAGAAAGATGATACCAACACCCACATGCCTATGGAGTTTGTACATTTCTAACTTAAAAAATGAAGGCTCTTGGATTGTTAAATCATACAATAATGTGCATACATGCTTGCAAACCCGGGATGTGAATCTGTGCACAGTAAGATGGTTAGCCAAAGAAATTGAACCAACTATTAAAGTCAATCCTGGTATACCACTAACAGCTCTTCAATATGAGTTGCAAAAGAAATATCATGTTTAAGTGATTGTGCATCAGGTGTTTAGGGCTAAGAATATGGCAACTGAGAAGATGTTGGGCATTATAACCGACAATATGAGAAACTGGGGGAGTATGGTGAAGAGTTGTTGAAGTCTAATCCGGGGTCTACAGTTAAGATAGATGTTGAACTATTGTGTGACCCTAATAGTCCAACAAGGCAATTTAGGAGGATTTACATATGCTTGGCTTCATTGAAGGCTTGATTTAAACTAGGAGGGAGATTACTATTGGGGCTCGATGGTTGTTTTCTAAAAGGACCATATCCTGGGCAGATATTGATAGTAGTGGGAGTAAATGCAAATAATGGTATCTATCCTGTTGCACATGCAGTGGTTGAAGCTGAGACTGGAGCTTCATGGACTTGGTTTTAAGAGTGCTTAGGTGATGATTTGGATCTGGAATCTAATAGTAGGTTCACATTTGTAAATGACAGACATAAAGTATTATTCACTTGTGACATGTTAATTGTTTTTGCTAACTATGTATAGATTGTTATTGATCCATGTGTTTTCTTAAATTCAAGGGCTGATACATGCTGTTGCTAAGGTTTTTCCAAGGTCTGAGAATAGATTTTGCTTGAGACACATTCATGAAAACATGAAACCAAGGTGGAGAGGTGGTGTATTTAAAAACCTGTTGTGGAATTGTGCTACTGCAACAACACCAATAGTTTTTTAAAGGAATATGAAAGCTGTTCAAGATGCAGACAAGGACCTAAATGCTTGGTTGAAAGAGATTCCATCCAAACATTGGTTTAGAGCCTTCTTTAATGGTATGCTAATTCATCTTACTTGGCCATTTTTATGTTAAATTTAGTTAGACTTTTAGATGTTAAATGCTAATTATATCCATTCACTGCAGGTGATGCTAAATGTGAAATTTTATTGGACAACATTTGTGAGGTATACAATAGGCAACTTATTTAAGGAAGGGATAAACCCATTATCAGTTGCCTGGAGTTCATTAGGGAATACCTCATGAAATGGTCATTGGTGATCCTAAAAACAATTGTTAAATGTCAAGGACCATTAACACCTAATGTTACACTGAAGTTAGATGAAATCAAGACTGAATAAGCAAATTATACTATAATTTGGACTGGAGCTTCAAAGTTTCGAGTCAGTGGTCCTAGCAATGACCAAAGAGCTGTTGATCTTGACTAGAAGACTTGTGCATGCAGGAGATGGGAACTTACTAGCACTCCATGTAGGCATGCAGTGGCCTACTTCCATATAGGCATTCCATCTAGCATTACATGGAAAAGGTAATGGCATTATAGAGAAATGGGTGGATACAGTCTACTGGTTAGATACATGGAGAAGTGTGTATGATAATACCATTGACCCAATTAATGTTATGGACCTGTGGCCTACTTCTCCATGCCCTACTACCTTAATTCCTCCCAAATTTCACAAGCAGGTTAGCAGACGAAAGAAAAAGAGAAAGAAGTCTATAGAGAAGATACATGAAATAAGTCAAAAGATAGGCAAAGAGAAGATGGGATAGGAGGTTGAAAAGTTAAGTCAACATATTCCAATAAGTGGTAAAATGCCAAGGAAAGGCAATTTCTGTTATTTGTGAAATCTGTAAACAAATGGGGCACAATAAGAGAACTTGTGGAAAAAAAAGGTGGGCTGCAAAGAATGATGGGGCTGCAAAGAAGGCTAGGGCCGGAAGGAAGGTTGTTGCTGCTGCTACAAAGGAAGGGGCTGGATCACAGGTTTAGTATGTTATGGTTTAATGGGTCAAGTTGGTAGTTAAGTGTCATTTTGATCGTTAAGTGTCAAACTGTTTCTGTTGGGTCATTTTGGTAGTGTGTTATGTTATGCTTTAATGTGTCAGGTTTAGTATGTTATGTTATGGGTCAGTTGGATGTTATGTATGAATAATGGTGTGTTTTGTTTTGGCTGATGTTTATGTATGAACCATGGTTTCTTTTGTTTAATAGAACTGACTTTTATATGCATGTTTTGGTATGGTTTAATGGGTCATTTGGTTATGGTATGGTTTAATGGGTCATTTGCTTATGGTATGGTTTAAACACACATAATTATGTTTCTGTTTGTTCATGCTATGGATTTAATGGGTCAAATAATCACACATCATTAGATCATCCAAACATAAGACATTACATTTCATACTAGAAATCTTTGTTACACATGTTCAGTGAAATACATAATACAAGATGAAAATTAGCCAGCTTGGGAACAACAGTGTTTTGAGTCTCTTGTTCTCCTTAGCCATTTTTCTTGCATAATCTTCAAGCATCCTGTTCTTGTTTGCATTAACCTTGCATTCTCCTTCTGCCTATTAAACGAGTTCAACAGTCCAGCCATAGCATGAACAACTCTTTCACACATTAGTCCCTCAGCCCAAGCAATGAATCCACAGCTTCTAACTTGTCAATTTTCAGAAATTTAGTGTTTTGCATTATCTTTCCCAAATTAGTGCAAGCAATTAGTTCAAAATTAAGACTTGAAATTTCACATACTTGGTTATTGCAGCAATAAAATCGTCTACCTGGGTTTTGCACAGTCCACGAGGTGCGAATCCTGGTTGTTAAGCCACATGGGCAAAGCATGATTGAAATGGGTAGTGAAGATTAGATTTCGAGGGTTGATGTTTGTGGTTGTATGTTAAGTTTTGAGTCTAGGGTTCCTCATGCCTTTTAAAGAAGAAAAAACACTGTTTTAATTGGGTTTTAAAAATGGGCAGTCAAAATGACAAAAATACTCAGAGTTAACATCAATAGTTAACTGGGTTTAGTGTCAGAGACGAATTTAACAACAAAATGTAAACAAAAAGACTCAGATGTAAAATACTTCGATTTTAAACTGATGTGACAAAAGTGAGTAAACCTTCTGCACAATTTTGGCCATTAACTCATTCCATTATTATTGATTTTAAAGTAAAAAGGTATACATCTTTTCTTTATAAAATAACCTTTTAAGACTATATGGTGTGCCCCCTTTTTCCCCCAACTCCCCCAACTGCCACATCAGCGCCATGTCATTTCCCCCATTTTCTCCCCCAAACTTTGGAAATGGTTTCCCCCAACTCCCCCATTCCCCCTTCCTTTTTTTATTCTTTTTCCTTTTTTTTAATTATATATTTTATATTTCATAATTATTTTTTTATTAAAATAAAATTAAAAAAACCGTAAATAATAAAAAAAAACGCAAAAAAAACGTATAATAAAAAAAACCGAAATTTCATAAAATTAAAAAAAATACAAACTAAAGTCACAAAATAATAAAAATTACAAACTAAAGTTCATTAAAAAAAACTAGAAAAAACTACTCGTTATTGGCGTCGACACGAAAATTATTCCAAATGTGATCAACGAGATCCGAAACAAGGTTTCCATTCGTAGTGGCATCGTGTAACGCCCACGTGTTTGATTCTTGTTGTCCCTCGTCAACTGGCTCGAGCACTTCTTCAATCTCATTCGGATCGTAGACGCATATCGCACGACCTTCGTCTTCAATTATCATGTTATGAAGTATCAAACACGCGTACATAATGTATCTCAATCTTTGTGGATGGAATGCACGTGCTGGTCGTTCTATTATATGCCACTTCGCCTTGATCACACCATATAATCGTTCGACGTCTTTCCTTGCTGCTTCTTGACACTTCGCAAACTTTTTCCTTTTGTCATCTGAAGAATTCAATATTGTCTTCACAACAGACGCCCAGCTTGGGTATATGCCGTCACATAAATAATACCCATGCTTATATTTTACGCCATTGAGCCAAAAAGAATCATCAGGGCCAGTGCCTCTAATCATGGGGTCAAAAATATGAGATCTTGCAAGAACATTTAAGTCGTTACACGAACCTGCAACGCCAAAAAAAGCATGCCAAATCCAAAGATCTTGTGAGCAAGCGGTTTCAAGAATAAGTGATGGTTCTCCTACGTCACCCCGAGTATATTGACCTTTCCATGCGGTGGGGCAATTACGCCATGGCCAATGCGTACAATCAAGACTTCCTAGCATGCCAGGAAAGCCGTGTTTCTCTGCATGGTGCGCGTAGAGCTTTTCGATGTCGCTTTTTCTTGGCGTACGCATATAAACCTTGCTATATAAGTTCACAACATCTTCGCAAAACTGGTACAAACATTCCCGACTCATTCTATCAGACATCCTTAAATACTCATCCCATGAATCACTCGCAGTGCCGTATGCTAATTGACGAATTGCAGACGTGCATTTCTGTAGGGTCGTAAAACCCCGTTTTCCTCTACCATCGTATCGTAGTGTAAAAAATTCATCATAATTAGCTAAATCATCGGCAATTCGTTCGAACAATCTTCTACTCATTCGGAAACGACGTTTAAACTGTTCGTCCGTGTAAACACAGTTTTCGTCAAAATAATCGGCCACCAAACGTTCGTGTGCACCTTTAAAAAAAATAAAACATATCAACAAAAAAAATAAACAATTTTAACAAAAAAAATAAAACATATTAACAAAAAAAATAAAACATATCAACAAAAAAAAATAAAACATTTTAACAAAAAAACATACCCTCACGATCTCTATCAAGCGCCGCGCTCCGTGTCAATGGTACCGAAGACGCTTCACTATCGCTTTCGTCTTCCAACTCGGCTATAAGTTTCGCCGTTTCCATCATTGCGCCAACGTAAAAGTTTATCACATTTTGTTCCTCCTCCTCCGACGAACTCATGGTAACAAATTGGATTTTTATAAATTTTTTGGAGATGGAAAATGATAGTTGTGGGTATGGTTGTGTTGATAAAATATATAAATTGAAGGTTATATATATATAGATAAAAGGTTTAATTTTTTTTTTTTTTTTTTTTTTTTCAAACGGCTATATGCCCTCGGGACCCACCACCAACGTTCAAAAAATTTAAGCCAATCACATCGCTCGGTTCAAACGGGATTATTTCCCCGGATACCCCGAAAAATCCACGGGGGGGGCGGTGTTCCCGATCGGGGAAAGTGCCAAATCACCACCCCGAGTTCGTCCCCCGAGTGCACACCGTCCAGTCTAAAGGCATGTCAAAATCAAAAGATAGGGTGCCCCGTACCTGTCACCAACAACATATCTTCAAGCTCCTCTTTTTCTTCGGTTGCCGTCCTGTTTTCAGACACGCTGGCTTCAGTCTCCTCTATTCCATTTCACTACTATTTCCTTCCACAACAACTCAATCCTCATCTCTCTCCCTCCTAATATTATTAATCCATTTTCTTCGTTATTATTTCAACCTATTTATTGTCATCGATTATCGTCTCAATAAACAGACAACGGTTTTTTTTATTTTTATTTTTAATTTTGTATACATTAATTGACGATTCCGGATGCTTACGTCTGCAGCTCGTCATCACAATTCAACCCTCTTGACTTTTTTTTAATCTGTAAATTTCCTCGTTATTTCGACATATTTATATTTATATTCAGCTCAAAGAGAGTCGATTAACTTGTGAACGAAGAAATAAGGTGTTGGATTGTTTGAAGTTTGAATTTTGAAGGTTATTAGGGTTTTTGTTTTTATAAAAAAAAATTAATAATAAGGAAATTGATGGAAACAGGTGGTGATGCAACGAATTCCGATGCTTACGTCAGCAGTTCGTTAAATGATTCGTCTCAGACGACGTCGTTTCCTGTAGTTAGGTTCTTACAAGCTCCTGTTACTACTTTGTTTGAATACTCTGGGTTTTTGAGACCTAGGTTAAATAATGATGAATCAGAAACCTTGAGTTTGATTAATAATAATAATAATAATAATAATAATAATAATAATAATAATAATAATAATAATAATAATAATAATAATAATAATAATAATGATAATTTGAGTGATTCAGTTGGTGTGAGTGGTAATGGAGATGGGGGTAATAGTGAGGGGGATGTTTCGATTCGGATAATGGGGGATGGGGAGCAGGAGGGGAGCGGTGGGGAGTCGGTCGGGTTAGGTGGTGGTGGAGAGAGGGAGGAGGCTGATACTAGTGATGTGGATGGAAGGAGTGGTAGTGGGAGTGGGAATAGTGATTCGGTGAATCAACAGAGGTATGATTTGCAGCAGGTTTCGAGGTGGATTGAGCAGGTGCTTCCGTTTTCGTTGTTGTTGATTGTCGTCTTCATTCGCCAACACTTGCAAGGTAGTTAAGGATCACAAGTTATGTTTTTGAATTTGAATTGATTATATGTTTTTGAATTTGAATTGATACAATTGATAGTTAGGATTGAATGTGAGGCTGATAGCAGTAGACTAAAATTTTGAGCTTCGTTATGTCGTTTGGTTAGGTGTAAAGATTTTGGTTAAGTTTGGGCATTTACCTGCCTTGATCTTCTTTATGGCGTATAGATATGTTTTACTCATTTGTATTTGGGCTTATATTCTGCATTCTTAGCATGGTTAAAAAAAAGCTGTCAAATTTTGAATTTCATTATTCCTTGGTTTTGACAAGCGTGAGGTGCTCGGAGGTGTTTAGGTCTCAAAAGTTGAGGCGTGATGCAAGAGCATTGTGAATGCACGTTGCCCTATGTACAACCAAATTAAACTTTATGTACAATTAAAAACTGCATCTCTCTTATCTTTTTTACAATCTCTTCATCCTTTTGGTCATTTTTACATATCACTATATCAGCCTTCTCTAGACCGTATCTTTGACCAGTTTTGACCCACATGTGCATGAAGCGCCGTCGTGGCCGAGGCGTTCTTTTTAAAACCATTGTTTGTTTTTTTCTTTTAGAGTTGTATTTGGACTTCAGATTTTATGTTAATTATATATCCATGGTTGATTGTAGGTTTCTTTGTAACAATCTACGTAACCGCTTTCATGTACAAGTCAAATGATATTCTAAGAAAGCAGACGGCTTTAAAGGTATTAATAATTGAATTCCACTAAAATCAAATCATGCAAATCACCCTTTAATCATCTTCTGACAGATTTAATGATTGGTGAATTTTGTAGGGGGAGAGAAGATTATCTGTTCTTATTGGCTATAGTATGATCTTTATGTTTCATGTGGTTGGAGTCTACTGGTGGTATCAGAATGACGATCTTAGCTATCCCCTGTTAATGGTTCCACCAAAAACAATACCGCCTTTTTGGCATGCTATATTCATAATAATTGTAAATGGTATGAACTTAAAATTAATTCAATTTGTTGAAGTGTTTAACTTTTTCACTCGATCAGATGTTAGTTTATGAACAATTTATTGTTTGCAGATACAATGGTCCGGCAGGCAGCTATGACTTTAAAGTTGGTGCTGCTTATGTACTATAGAAATGGCAGAGGCCATAATTTCCGTAGGCAGGTAAAGTGATGTAATTTAATATATGTGCCATAAGAATGGCAGGGGTTATAGAAAATCATGTAAATGGCCATTCTGACCGTAAACTTTGCCATAAGAATGGCAGGGGTTATAGAGTTATAGAAAATCATGTAAATTGACATTCTGACCGTAAACTTTACTCAACTAGGCATTTGACTATATTTTTTAAACATAACTATTTGAATGGTTAAAATAGTTATGCGTTTCTTTATAAAAATACATCCATTCAGAACATAGACACGTTAAACCATAACGAAATTTAACTTTTTGGGGCCCAAATTGTGAGAATCTGTCCTTGGCCGTTTCACTGAGAAGTGCCAAAAAAGCATGATAACTGGTAAAGAGCATATAAGTGTGAATTCCATGGACGCGTGACATCATTTGATTGGTTCCGTCCTTGTCTGCGTAAATGTAGCTAGGAAGTGCCAAAAAAGCATGTTTTTTGCCAGGAACTCCCCAATAGGCATGATTTTTGTTTTTGGGCTAGTGTGAACATCTGATTGGATAAATTTTTATAGAAAGTCGTTCTTTGAAATTGGAATGATCAAATGTCATTTCAAAATTTAATCGAAGGCTATTTTGGGAAATTGTTTGGTCAAAGTGTCCATTTATGTGATTTTCCTTTTACGTTGACATAATTTTATAACTTACATTGTTGGTATCTAGGGTCAGATGCTGACACTGGTAGAGTACACCTTGCTGTTATACCGTGCGTTCTTGCCTGCTCCAGTTTGGTACCGATTCTTTTTGAATAAAGAATACGGGAGCCTGTTTTCTTCTTTGA
Source organism: Ambrosia trifida (assembly GCA_028751855.1). Lineage (NCBI taxonomy): Eukaryota > Viridiplantae > Streptophyta > Magnoliopsida > Asterales > Asteraceae > Ambrosia > Ambrosia trifida. Next base: position 11,380,432 of record CM054126.1, on the reverse strand, counting down.
TAACAGGGTTATATTTGACTTTTAAGCTTACATCAGTAGTGGGGAAGGTATGCAATCAAGAATTTGCAACTTTTTTTTTTCAATCAGTATATAACCCTGTTGAAGGCTTTTTCACGAAAAAAAAAAAAAAAATCATTATATTCGAGTCATCGAGTGAATTAATATATTTTCTCTATCTTCCCTGTAGGTTGGATCATTTTATGCTGCGTTGAAGGCTTTATCACGAAAAGAAATGCATTACGGGTCATATGCAACACCAGAACAGGTGTGATATCATTTTTTACAATCTTATTTTTTTTTTCTGTACTATGGTCAAGAATGCGCTACACAAATGGCTTAACAAAATGGCAAAGTTTTGATCCCAACTTACCTTGCTGCCCATTAGTAATTATTACACAGTGTCAAACCTTGTGGGATTCAACTAATAACTAAAACTTTAAAGTGCATTTCATGTCAAAGTGTCAAACCTTGATATTGTTGTATTCTTTTGTATGTTTTTGTTTTCATATTTTTTGTTTGTTACTAGCAGGTAAATGAGGCAGGTGACATGTGTGCCATATGCCAGGAAAAGATGCAGGCCCCTATATTGCTTTGTTGTAACCACATCTTCTGTGAAGACTGTGTTTCAGAATGGTTAGATTCTCGAACTATACAAATACATACACACATAGATATACATACACATAGTACACAGAGATAGAGGGGCGTGCACGTGTAATTCTTAAGTACTGTATCTTTTTTATTAACAAATAACGCTGACATGCCACAGAACTGTAAATTCCCAACATTATATTACTCGGAGGCAGTGTTTTACTATTTTGCTTTAACCCGTTTTGACCTGAATCCAGTTGGAACAGTTACTAACCCGACCCACCCATTTTGCAAGGCTTACCATTTGTGAATTATATTCAACATATGCTTAACTTTTTATTTTAGAAATACTTTTTAACTTTTTTTGGGTACAAATTGTGTTAACAAGTTGTTCTATTTTTAGGTTTGAAAGAGAGAGGACGTGCCCTTTATGCAGAGCTCTAGTCAGACCAGCTGACATACGTTCGTTTGGTGATGGTTCCACTAGCCTTTTCTTCCGGTTGTTTTAAAATTCAAATATCACCACCACCCGGGTCTCTGCGTGGCTGTTGATGTTTTCTTCAGGTGGCTGCTCTTCGCCATAGAGTCTGCTTGGTTCAGTCTCACTCTTAACCAGGGTTTTGGTAATTCTTTTCATTTTCTTCTCAAGTTGTACAGCTGAGCTTCTGATATGTCGCACTCAGAAATACAATATGCAAGAGGATTCTTTAATGCCTGTCGTTTGCTTGCATTTGTTCATAGTGAAATTGGCAACAAAACTAGTAAGATGAAGTCGTCTAACTTACTACCATAGTTTGTAGTTTTGACTTTGGATTGAAAAATGTTATATATAGATGCGTGTCAATCGAGTCAAAGACTAGTGTCGTTTTGGTTTAGCCTGCAAAGCCTAGCATGTAAAGTAGCAACCACCCTTTGAGATGGGTTCAAAGAGTGTGTGAGTTTTTAGCATATGGGTCGATGGTGTGGTGATTTCACTGTGATTCATTCAAAGGGTTAAGTTTGACATGTTAGGTCAAATTCGTTATTCACACGTGGCCAATGGTACAGTAATTTCATTCTTATTCATTCAAAGGGTTAAGTTTGACATGTTAATCTTTTGATTAACAGCAAGTTGCAATATTATCTGGATTACAAAACTCTAAATGTTTATCATATAAAGTCTGATTTTTTTTTTAATTCAAGTCAGAGAAATACTGAACTGACCTCAGTATCATATGGGGGATTTCTTTGGCTTTTGTTATGTATGGGGTTGAAAGTTGTTTCTTTATAATTGTCTCTTACATCAGGAAGCACATAAACCGATTATTCTTCATCGTCTCATGATCAACCGCTTCAAATTCGACACGCATATATACATCATCAATAAGAACCACTAGGACTCGACCATTGATTTATGCTGCTTATCTGGTTCATTTTCATTGTCATATCAGTTTAGTTACTTCTTGCTATATCTTGATTCAAAGCATCAGTTTTGTGTGTTCCAGTAGCAGTAAAAAGATCATATGAACCGGATCGTCTTTTGTAGTCACATAACTGTCTGATTGTCCTTGATCCAATTCAACCAATCGTATTTGTTTAGGCAATCTGGAATCTGTATTTTAGATCTTGGGTGAGAAATCTATAATCTCAATAATGAATATGCATACCTTTAAAAGTCGATTTATGAAGTTTATTACTTTCACCTTACATTAACATTAGAACTGGTAAATGCAACCCAAAAACTTAATTTTGGGTTAAAATGGGTAATTTTTATAAGACATTAGGTTAGTATGGGCTGAAAGAAAACTAGCACCGGGTTAAATGGGTTAAGCGGGAATAGGGAACATCCTTGGGTCATGATGGGTTAAACAAAATAAAAGAGTGGGTCATGATGGGTAAAACATTTTCTTTAAGATGGTGTTTGGGATTGAGCTTCAAAACAAATTATTGACTTATTGGCTTTTTTAAGAAGCCAATAAGCCAATAAGCTGTTTGTGTAACCCAAAAGCAATTTCTTTTTTGACTTTTGGCTTTTGGCTTTTAAGGGTGGAAAAACTGTTTTTGAAAAGTTGGAAATCCTGGCTTTTGATTTTTGGAAAAAACTTACAAATTTACCCCCCATACAACCAATATTCACAATAAGTTAAGCGAAACATTTAAAAAAAAGACAATCTATTGACTTTTTGATGTTTCCCATCCCAAAAGCTAATCAAAACACTTTTTTTAAAACTCTTTTTCAAAAAATCATAAGCCAATAAGCACTTTTGACCAAAAGCACTTTTACATTTCCAAACTCAATCCCAAACACTCTCTAATTAATCTAACCTGATTCAAACTCATCCTAACTCAATCCTAACTCAAATTCATCCGGATTTAGAGGGTGTTTGGCTGTCTATTTCCCCCCTCCTTTTAACTAAGCCAAAAGTTAAAACAAAAGTGTTCGGGTAATTGTTTGAAAAGGAACTAATGGAAGAATTTGTGCTTTGAAAAGGAGAAATGAAGGGAAAAGTCACAAGTCACAATTTGTGACTTATGAGATTAAGGAGCTTTTGAGAATTTGAGGTGGGAAAACTCATAACGAGGAAAGGAGAAGAAGAGCCAAACATGCTCTTAACAACCAACCCATTCCAACATTCCAACTCACTAATTTTACCACCTCTTAAACTAACACATAAGCACATAATGTGATATAATAACATCAACATATGGATTTCAACATTTTGTCTTTAAAACGCATAATATATTCTACTTCACTTTAAGCCTTAGCAAAGGCTTTCGGAAGCGTACAAAAGCGACGAGGTTTAAAACCGAGGCACAAAACGCAAAAGTGGTGGGCTTTTCGTATGTGAGGCGCAAGTTGATTATATAATATATAACTTTCTTTTATATATTCGATATGTTTCTAAGATCATTTACCCAATATATGGACACAAATAAGCTTTATATTATATATGTTCTAATATTAAAATACATGTACAACCTCAAAAGCATGATGTGCCGCATTACACAGCATAAAATATGACACATGAGGCACGCCCTGATTTTTCACCAAAATGTGCGCCTCATATGTGCTTCCTGCACATGGTGAGCCTTGAATTACATAAGCTGCTGAGGTTGGCGTCTAGGCGCGCTTTTTAAAACCAAGGTTATAGTTAATCAAGTTAAGCGCTAACACCATTTTAATTAACATTATTTAACTATAGGCATTCGTTGAGCTCATTCGAACACTAAGAATTGAAACTAAACCCCTTGTCCCGTTGTTTACACCCAAACGAACCGTTGAATACGAAATTCGCGGCTTTAAGTTTAATCGTCTCCAATTGCACTTTCAAAGCCTTACGCATTTAACTAAGTACATTTTGCTACTATAAATCAGTATGGGGGACTGTTCGCGAAGCACTGCACCATTAAGTGTTGAACCAAAGAGGCATGACTAGACAAGAGACTCTGAACCAATAAATGTTGAACCAGTAATAGTACGCCGATGTGGTGGTGGTAGGCGGTGGAGTAAGTGGTTGTGGGTCCAACAGGTGGTGCATGAGTGGTCGGGTAAGGGTTATGACTACAGGTAAGATACAAAGGGGTAAAATTTTCATTCAGCAGCATTTTGAAACTTAATGGATAAAAAGCTTGTTGTCTGATTTAGATGTGACCTTATTGTAAATCAAACATACTTAATGTTGATTGATTCGTCTATGAACTCTTAATGAAATACTTAAGAGTCTATCAAACAATCAATTAGTAAATCACCAACTACATCACCGATTTGACATTTGGAACCAATATTGGCATAAAACATCATTTGTCATTTGTTCAATGTGAGTATGTCACCATTTTCAATTATTCATGTGAGTACACTATTTCGTTGGACACTCACACATGATGCTCCTCTATGAGTTGAGAATTAAGTAGTGGTTGGGAATAGGGGTGTTCAGAATTCGATTCGGATTTGAAAAATTCGAAATTCGACTTAGTTCGATTTGATTACCAAGAATTCGATTCGATTATTAAGAATTCGAATTCGATTCAATTCGAATTCGAGTCCAGTAAATCGAATACAAATTTATGATTTTAAATTCGTTTCGATTCGAAATTCGAATAAAAACTGTACATGCATATTTTTTTAAATATATATACGCACATACACATTATTATATACACAAATATAAACATTGAAAAAAAAAGAACTTCTAAATTTTGGTCAAAATCTAAGAATCCATAGTTTCTATAACTTTTACGGTTTTACCATAACCATATTTTACATATTTACCTTATACATCATAAAACTCTAACAAACTATACTCTACTATTTTTACTAACCTGTTTTTGACATATTGTTATTTATCAATTTTGTAGATTTGTATTTTATATGTTAAAAAGAATGAGTTTATATTATTTTTAAAAGTAAAACAATTTATTATTTATGGTAAATTTGAACTAAATCGAATTTATTCGAATCGAATAAATTGAATTTTAAGTGAATACGAATTCAGTTAAAAATATTAAAAATTCGAGAAATTCGATTCGAATAATTCAAAAATTCGTTTATTCGATTCATTAAACACCCCTAGTTAGAAATCTTTGTATATTAAGTAGTGGTTGGGAATGATGAACTTCCTCGTCCAATGAGAACGAAGAAGGCGGATGCAATAATCTTTAAAAGACAAAGACAAAGACAAAGCAATAGATGTCACTAATAAGCTTAACATTATGTTTGGCAAAAGCGATGCAATTCACCAACTAAATGGAAAATTGTTTACAATTTGGGGTGAAAGGAATGCAAAGGATGATCAAGTCGTCCTCTTCCTCAATACAAGCCATATGAACCTTAAACTACTTCAACCGGCCATGAAAAACTATACGCTAGAATTAAGGCAATACCTGCTGATCTCGTTATTTTTGTATTTTTTTTATTTATGTGATATTTAATACTTGTAATATTTAATTTTGTGCAATGTGCTTTGTATGGAAAAATATAAGTAACATACAAGACCATGTGTAATGGCTCGCGAAAAGGGCGTTAAATGCTCAATTCGCGCCCCTTTCACCCGGCTACACCGCCCCCAAGGGCGTTAAAGGGGGCTCTCGCAAAATATTTAGCGGGGCAAGGGGCACTCCACAACCAATCAGAGTCCGCCACGTGTGAAAAATGTTTTCTTTATTATTATTTTATATTAAATCGATTTTAATATATTAAAAAACAACTTTCCATACAACTTTTGCCCCCTTTGGCGCCCCTTTAACAAGGAAGGGGCGGTGTAGCTGGGTTAATGGGGCGTCAATTGGGCATTTAACGCCCAAATTTGACGAGTAATTACGTATGGCCTAACACACTGTAAAATCCGACAAAAAAGTCTTTCACTTTTTAATTTGAAATTTTAGCATTCAATCTTTTTAAGTTTTTTTAATATATTTTAAAATATACTCTATTATAAAGCAAATAAAAATATAAATGATGATGATTTACAACTTTAATTTAGGATTAAATACTATATGCAACGAAATACAATCAAGGAGAAAACATTATTTTGATAAATATTTTCCAGTTCCATCATTTTCATAAACCTGAAAAAAAAAAAGTAACTTACTATTCAAGTATCTGTGTTTTGATACTTTTAACTATTTAAGTTCAAGTCCAAAATGTTTAATTTATATGAGCACCGAGTTTTTTCTAATTGCACCTATTCAAGTCCAATTGACTTTCTTAGATTTTTTGTTAACTAGAAGGGTATTTATGTGATTTACACCTAATATACACCCCTTTAATGCATGAGTTTTTTTTGCATAAATGGTGGATTTTTCAAACATATTTGTGTCTTTGGTGGATGTCATTGTTCGATTTGTGCTTGTAGTAGACCCGCAATCTCAGATTAAGAAAAAATACCTATAAAAAATAAACACCCTCTTCTTATCTCTACCTATCTTCTTCTCTCTCTACTCTCTTCACATGCACAACCTCACCATCAACAAACTACACCCCACTAGCACACACTACCACCATCTTCAAACCCCACCCCCTATCGCACTTCACCGTTGCTACACCATCTCACCACCACTGCCTCGTCTCCTAGCCCCTAATCACCATCTGCCGCTGCAAAACTATATTTAGCCACCAACTAAACCATAATCACCATTTGTCGCTGCCTTGCCCATCACCAGTGGCGGATCTAGGATTTTTTTTCTATGGGTTCCTTTTTTGTTGATCGAAAGTCTCACGACCAAATGCTAGAATTTTCGGGTCGGGTCGGGTCCGAAAAAAGTTGAATGATCTTTAACTAAAATAATGCCTAAAGTTGTGATTTTTTAGTTTGGGAGTTAGTAATTAAATGACATAATAAAAAGTTGAATGTAATATACCTGTTGTCTTTCATCTTGGTTAAAACCATGGAAGATATTTCTTCACCAGCAAATTCGTTCTTTTCATTCTTGTATGTGACTACAATTTTTGGTTTGTCACCTTTCCTAGCCAGCCACGGCTTTGAAAGGCCACAATCTCATGTCTTCTTGAACTATTTTGTCACTTGCTCTTCTTCCAATTAACCGTACTTAACATCTGTTTCATGTAACTAATGATTAAAATACAACAAAAGCTAATTAGCATGTGAACGAGAATGAAAAGTGACTAACCAAAGATGACGTCGGTGGGATTATAAGCAGTATGTGTTTTATTCCCATCTAGATAAAAAAAAACATTATTAATCAACAATATAATCTATTTGCATTGATGAGATAACTACACCATCTACCTTCCACATTGAGCAATAACAAGCTACTTTAAAGAATATCATAACCCTATGAGGTTTACTAAACTCAGCCTAATTTATTGTAGTTAAACAATACTTTCTTAAAATAAATAACAATCAAACAATATTTTTGCTTCTTTTCCAGCAATTAGACAATAGTTACAAACAATTATTGATTATAAATTCAATATATAAACTACATGACCAGCAGAATAACAGGGTCTCTCATGAGTTCTTTCGAAAGAGGGCAACGGAAATCCATCGGATACGACACCCAAATCGACCTCCAACTACCATTATTACTTCGATTATTATCATTAAACTTTCTGATTGAAGCTGATCGTTGTCTTGTCTCCCGCCCTTTTTACCTATAAGCTCAACCAAGACAGCCCATAAAACTTTTTTTGTGTTGTGGAAGAAACGCCGGCTACGACGATTCCTCACGGAAGCGACCATGAGGTTTTTGGAGGGGAGGATGAATTGTAGTTGAATATGTGGTTGAATAGATTTTCTTTAAAATATGAAATTGGGTAAAGAGGGACAAGGGCATAGTTGCTGTATTTTAGGTTTTAAGTTTCTTTTTTTAAAAACTAAAAAGAAAAATTCGCAAAAAAACACTACTCCAAGAGTCGAACATGTGACCTTACACATACAATGAGATGCCTCATCCACTCGGCCAGATCTTCATTCTTATTTGTGGGTTCCTCAAAAAAATATTTATGGGTTCCTTCTGGATTTTATATATACATTTCTACTAAAATTTCGAAACCCAATGGGTTCCCGGGAACCCGTAACTTTGTATGTGGATCCGCCCCTGCCCATCACCACCCACATACCATTGAGCTACCCCTTTTATCTCTATGATCCCAAAACCCTAACCCTTAAAATCCATCACCTCTGCCACACCAAACAACCTGCTACTACAGTCAAACGTCAACGACATCACCAACCACCACATTCCATCACCGTTTCACCACCACCGGGTCACACCTGTCACAAACTTGAGTTTTTAGTGTTAATTTGTATATCTTCATTTTAATTTTCGTAGTTCGGCAATGGTGGTGCGGCTGGGGGGTGGTAGGAGATGGTGGTGCGGTGGTTTGTAAGGGTATTTTAGTAATTGCATAAAAAACCGAGAACAACTAAGAAAGTTGGTTCTGTTTTGTAGTAACTTAAGAGGTTACCTCTGAACCAATCAACATTAAATGTATTCATAACCTTCAGCAGGTCACTTACCACACATCACTAACTAATATGACATCTTACCGGTTCAAAGCCTTTTACCCAATCGATCTCTTATTGATAAATACTAAGGATGTTTGGTTACTTAGGTTATAATTTTGGGTGAATCTACTTAATGTCTTAATATATGTGAATTCGATGTTATTCGAAAGTTAATATTTGTTCGTTTGTGTTTGTTTCCGTTCATGAACACTTGCTTGTGTTTGTTTGTGTTCATGAATGGTCGTTTGTGTGCGTTCATGAACAAAATTAACAATCGGACACAAACGAACACGAACAGAAAATCTCGTTCGGTAAGTATTCATGAACACATATACTCCGTATTTCTTAACAAACGAACACGGACAACACCTTGTTCATGTCCGTTCAGTTCGTTTCCATCCCTATCTATAACTGTAGGAAACAAACAGGGTGCAGGCAGGTGGTTGGTTACACTCCAACTGTTCTCCAGTTCAAAACTATTTTCAATCTTCTTCTCGATGATTATGAGCATGCCTATAGCATATAATAATCAGTTCACATTATCAGACCGGCCGGTTATTCTAAAATCTCCTGCGGTTGAACCGATAAAACCGGTGCTACAGTTCGAAGTTGTGAGAAAAAGCCGGTTATCCGTTAAAACCGCAGCTTCTTCTTCGTTTACCGGCTCTGGTGCTGAATATTCCGGTAATTCGTTTATTACTCTCTCCATTCCATTACTGGTTATTGTTTTTATTTTTATAAATATTTTTTAAAATTAGGGAAATTTACGGTAAATTGTTAGGTTAATTATGAAGTCTGTGTGAAAATTAGGTTGTGATTTTGGTTGAATAGATTCTTTTTTTTTTAAAGGCAAATTTACTCCCAGTGAGAGTTGAACCCATGACCTTTGGTGTTACTAGAAGCTTTGCTTCTACCATTGGGCCACCAACCCCAATGGCTGGTTGAATAGATTCTAGAGCAATAGTCTATGGAATTTAAGCTCTTTAGAAGTACGAGCTAAGCAGTTAATGCGGTAAAGACCGATATCTGAGATATAGGTTGTCGCGGTAAGATATCTGTAATTTAATATCATGCCAAATTTATATATGTAGCAATTAAATACTAACAATTCAATATACTCTCCTACCATTAAGGGGGTGTTTGGGATTGATTATTCAAAACGGATTATGCGTTTTGGAAAAGCAGGGGTAGAGCTACTTATAGATTATTGCGTTTTGGTAGCCTAAAAAACTGATTAACTGCGTTTTCAAAACGCAATCCCAAACACTAAAAATTGACTATCTGCATTTTCAAAACGCAATGATCTAAATATCAGATTTAAAACGCAATCCCAAACACCCTCTAACAAATTAACCTTATGCAACATGCAAAACACTCACAATTGTAGCAAGTAAGAATTTATTAAGACTTAAAATACTAACATTTAACATTAACAATTAGCAATTAAGACTTAAAACCAATAATAGCAGCAATAAGAAGCTAAGCAGTTAATGTCGGAAAATATCGGTTATCGGTTGAGGACCGATATTTGATATATCGGTTTTCGCAGTGAGATATCGGTGGGATATCGGTAATTTTTATATAATGCAATATCCATATATATAGAAGTTTAACACTAACAATTAAATATAATCTCTTACAATCAACAGACTGACCTCTTGCAACATGCAAAACAATAACAATTGTAGCAAGTGGGAACTTATTAAGACTTTAAACACTAATATTTAACACTGACAATTAACAATTAAGACTTAAAACACTAACAACATCAATAAGAAGCAAGACAAATAGAAGAACTAATAAGAAAGATACTGATATCGGGAATATCGGTGATATATCGGTCAAATATCGGTCAATATCACCGATAAAATCGGTACAAAATATTTGGTCAAAATATCGGTATTAGTATATCGGTTGATGACCGATAACCGATATATCGGACTGATATAGCGGATATATCGGCGATATTAACTGCTTAGATAAGAAGAAAGACTAATGGAAGAACTAAGAAGAAAGGTACTCATATCAAGAATATCGGGATATGTCGGTAAAATATCGGTTAATATCATCAATAACATCGGTACCGATATTCTAACCTATATGTCGGTTGATGACCGATAACTAATACATCGGTACACCGATATATTGGCTGAGTTACTGCATAGAGTACCATGCATAGAAATCAAAAGCGATAGGCGAATAGGCCTCGCCTGGTGCCTAGGCGCAAGGTGCTAAAAAGTGAGAGCATGACTGCATGAGATAAAAAGCGCACTTCAATGAAAAAAAATAAAAAAAAATATGTTATGTATTAGAATAATACTATCCTTCAAATAAAATATATAAAAACTATTATATAACATTTAATATCATCTAATTAATACCAAAAGTTCTAAAATACTGAAGATTCAAATGTAATTTCAAAAATCGAAAGTTCTAAATATTCTAAACTGGATGAGAGTTCTAGATGAAAGTTGCTTAAATTGGTATTGTTGAAGCTTATATTGTAGAGAAGATCAATAATTTTGCATTAAATGATAATAAAAGAGTAATAAATTGGTATTTAGTGTGCATGGAGAGCTAAAGCGAGGGCATAGGAACCAAAATCACAATAAAAGGGCCTAGGCGGATGAAGGCATGAAGCTAGGGCTTTTAATAATTACGGTACCATGTTTGAAGTATATGATGATGGCATCAACATATGGGTATTAAAAGGTGTAGACTGGTTTAATTCGGTATGAATCTTGTTCAGTTCAACCAATGTGTTTATTTAGGGTGGGTGCTCAAGTTGTCGACTTCCGACTAGGAATTGAAAGTGTTAGGATATTAAAATTTGTGTACTGTATGTGTAAAGAAAAATTATGCTTCCATCAAAGCTCATTTACTAAGTTATTAAGATTTCACTAGATAGATCTCTTCAACTGTAGTTGTTTGCCTTCTGACTTGACCATCATTTAGATGGATTTCTTCAACCAATTTCCCATCACTAGTAGACGCAAAGGTAGGTTCAGATCACTCTTCTGAAGCAACAAATCACGAAGATGAGTAATAAGTCTTGATACCTATTAGAGGTAAGAAATGAAGTAGCAAATCATGCAACTGTTGCACGTGTTAGTTCTTGATAGCCGATGAACTTCCAAAACATAGATAGTAACACCATGTGTTGGTATATATGCATGATAACCTGTTTGCTCTCGTTACTCCTAAGTAGAGAACTGATAGTATGTTAGTTGACTCAGTTCTTGACATGGTTTAAAAAAACGGGTGAGGCGTGCGCCTCAAGGCGATACTCTTAAGAAAACGAGTCTGAGGCGCGCCTCAAGGGGTTCAGATTGTACATACACCTCTAAGGGTTGAGGCGCTAAGAAAATGTGTGCCTCAGGTGGTTTAGGGTGTTTTTGATGTGGTTTTTTTTTGGTGTTTTAGACTTTTTGGGTCAATCGTTTCATTTTTTATATGTGTTTTTTATGTTTTAAGACTTTTCTAGGTCAAGTATTTTATTTTTTATACACACATAATTTTTATATTATTTTTTGACTGCGCCTCAGGCTTACGCCTTGGTTCGCCTCAGGCTTACGCCTCATGAGGCAAATGGAAAGCGCCTCAAGGCTCGTTTCCGTTCTTTTAAACTTTGGTTCTTGATAGTCTATGAACTTTCTGATACCTAATTTTCTGATCTTGATAAGTGTTTTGCTATTTCTGTATTTACCTGATCGCTAGTTTTAATGCCATACATGTGTTCTTTAATGCTTAAAGCTCCATATATTTTGAACACGTCACGTGGCATGGTTTTGTAAGAATGTAAGAATGTAAGTCTCACCACTCTTAACTAGAGAACTTGGTAATATGTTGGTAAATCTACATTTAGAGAGCCATATAACTGTTATAATTTCATATATGAATAATAGGGCATACAAGAGATGTTTACATAGAGTACAACTGTACAAGTCACATATCAATACCCTTTAGAATTATACTAGTTACTGTGGTGTACATCATCTCAACTTGTATTGTGTTTTTTACATGTGTAATATATATTTTTATATTAATATTTCTTGATATCTTTGCTCTTATCAGTGGAGTCATATGTTAAATTTGAGGATTTTGATTCATGGGTTGACAGCTATGCTTCAAGCATTAGTAACAAGTGAAAAAAATAGTTGCTTTTTAATTTTTTATTGTTGTTACGTGTACACCGTTCAGAATTTGGATGTCATTTTAGTTATTTTCAGAACCATTGTCCACTGTCCAGAAGAAGAAAGCAAGGAAAATAGCTGGCATTGACCAGGATGAATTAGTTGATCCCAAACTTTTAGCCGACCCGGATAGTTGCTTTTGTGAGTTTCAAGGGCTGCAATTACACCACAAGATATGTGATCCAGAATCCGAACCACAAGACTTGTTACATGATGAAACTATTTCTGCTTCATCTCACCAAATGGAGAAACTTAAATTCCCTCTGATCTTATTACATGGATTCGGAGCCTCTTTGTTCTCTTGGAATGCAGTAATGAAGCGTTTGGCTAATGTTTCCGGTTCGAAAGTTTTATCATTTGATAGACCCGCCTTTGGGTTGACATCAAGGGTAGAAAATCCTTTTAAACATGCTCCAGCTGGCGGTATCCAGGATACAAAGCCACTTAATCCATATTCTATGGCATTTTCTGTACTGGCAACTTTGTACTTCATTGATTTTTTGGCTGCTGAGAAGGCGATACTCGTCGGGTATGCAAAGTTTTTTTTTTTATCTTCATAGTTGTTCCTATTTTGGCTCACTTATGACAATTCTTTTGATCTTTAATTAAGTTCACGTTTACATTAAATTAGAGGTGGGAATTTCGACCCATTTACTTACCAATGGGTCAATCTGGGTTGTATATGATCTCAAACACATTTAATAAAAAATAAGCTTAGAGGGGAATGGGTTGAACACATCAAACAAGTTGAAAGTCTCATTAAGTATACTTTCATTGTGTACAACCTCATAAATTGTTTTATTCAAAGATTTGAGTTATATCATAATATTGTTGTTGTAATACTGACTTAAGCATTATTTCTTTATTTACTTTTTAAAAGATATAGACATATAAGTGTTTTTGTGCTAAAGATGACATGTTTCAACCCGAACGCATTTGACCTGTTGCCACCCCTACATCAAAGTCCCGTTTGGTATGCAGGAATTAGAGAAGGAATGGAATGATTCATTTCATCAAAACAGAAGAAATGTCCTAAGGAATGTAATCAATCATTCCTCAAGGAATGTGATTTTCTTTCCATGGGTAGGATTGTTTTCTTCCATTTCATCATGAAACGGAAGGAAAATAATAATATGACCTCTTTTTTGTCATCTTCAACCACACAAAGCTTATGACACTTCAATTAAATTAGTTTATATTTTAACTAGCTGATTACCCCGGGAAGGTCCCGGGGTTGAAAAATTTAATATGATTTAATAAAAAATGATAAAAGAAGAAAACTCAAATCACGAAAAGAGTAAATAACTTAAACATAATCAATCTTAGTTAAAAAAAACATTTATTTAAAAAGTTAAAAAAATAAAAAGCATAAACCATATTAAACATAATATAGTATTAAAAGGATAACCTTCAACATATAATCATCTTCACGTAATTTAAAATATGTTACAATTTGACTTTGACTTATATATATATAGAATTCATGATAGGGGTTGAAAAATATAACCATTATAATAATACTAATACTAATAGTAATAATTATTACCCTTGTAATTAAATAAATATAAAATAACTTTACTATAAAGTGACACCATGTGTTGCAGTGTTGCGCAATTCTTTCTCCTAGCTTCTCTTGATGAAGTATACCTATCTATCTTTAGAAGAGTAAAATTCAAATAATAGCATGGCGATTGGGTTGAATTTCAACATGGTAGATAAGAACCTGATTTAAAAGAAAAAACATGATTAATGAATAACCTGAACACTTTGTGTTTTTTTCCTGTATGAACATAGCCCCACAAAAAATAGTCGCTTTTTTCTCCGTTTTTTTATATAGCACTATGGTACTCGTTGGAAAGATAATAAAACGTTCGTTAATTTGGTGTAAGTTTTTTATTTAAAAAATCTCGAATATAAAAGATATTAACGTTTAAAAATTATGAGAGGAACATAAGAGAGAAAAATTTAAATTTGTTTTTAAATTCTTTTTTACTAAAATAACTCAATTTAATTTTAGTAATTGAAAATTAAGAGATAGAGAGATAAATTTAGGGTTTTATGTTTATCTTTTTTTTTAATTAAAAAATGAAATAATTCAAAAATACTAAAATCTTTCATTTATGATGCCACGTGGCAGTTTCATGGAGAGGTTGAAGGCACTATTGCACGCCACGTCAGCAATGTTCAATCCTTTTATATATATTAATAGATAATAGATAAATAACCAAAAGTACTAGTTTTTTCTTGTGATGTTATTTTATAATTTTTGGTTTCTAGTTGGTTTAATTTTTTTAACTTTTATGTATTTTTTAATTGACATCTGCATTAACTCCAAGTTAAGTAATGAACATAGTCACTTGATATATGAATGGTTAACAAAAATCATTAAGTAATAGATATCATAATTTTAGTTGAATTTAGAATAAATTACACAAATAATCCTTATGGTAATAATCTTTTTATGGTCCCTGAAAGGTATCTATATGTGTAATATATTTGAATAGATTTACTTGTCACATGAATAACAAAAATTTGTCATGTGTAATTTATTTGAATAGATACCCGATAGATATCATTATTTTTGTTTACTATCCAATGCTATTTATTTGAAATGCAGGCATTCTGCTGGTTGCCTTGTAGCAGCTGAAACATATTTTCAAGCACCCGAACGTGTTGCTGCTATGATTCTTGTCGCCCCTGCAATTGTAGCTCCGTTAATCTCCCCCAAAAAAGTCAAAGAAAATAATCAAGAAGACGAGTCAAAGTCAGATGATATCAAAAATCCGTTTTTCAGTCTGTTGAGTATTGTGTCAAAATTTTCAAGATTTATAGCTCAGGCCTTGATGAGTCTTCTTAAAGGAATGGCTAGTATGGTTAATTCTCTGTACAAGAAAGCTTTATCTGCATTCTTCCGCTCCTCTGTTGCAGTTATGCTGGTAATGAGGATTATTCATATGTGAATTTATTTGTGATCTCTGGTGACATCTCAATTTACGGCTTAGGGGTGGTAATTCTCGACATCACCCGGAATAAACCTGGCATGAAAATAGTTAGGTTTTGGGTTGGCGGTTATGTTCGTGGCCTATCCTAACTCCTAACCCATTTAATAAAAAGGTGATGTTCGTGTTGTGCTAAATTAAATGGGTAGATGTGTTTACAATTAGAAAAAATATATTTAAACTTATAATTTCAACATGCCAACCGTTTACTACAACATTATTACAACTCGTTCACAACCCATTTACAACATGATTACAACTCGTTCACAACCCATTTACAACATGATTACAACTCACCAACCCGTTTAACTTATTTAGATTAGCGGGTTACCTTGGTCGTGTTCAGGTTACATGGTTTTAATTGTGTAAGTGTTAGGGTTGATGTCTTTGACATGAATAAATACATGGGCCATGTTTGGCTTCATCAGCTTCAACCCGACATGATTGTCACCTCCAATTTACATTGCAGAATTCAATATTCAAGTCTGAGAATTGTTTAGTAGAACTCTAATAACGTTGTTTGTTTTGTTAGGTGAGGATGGTTATAGGTAAATTTGGGATATCGGCAATTAAAAATGCTTGGTATGATGCAAGCAAAGTTACTGACAGTGTTCTTGAGGCTTATACAAGAGTAAGCATGTTTACTTCAGTTGTTTAACACTTAAACAACCCCCTTATAGAAGTTAAAAGCATTGTTTTCATGGAAAAACATTTTGTTGTCTATTTTAGAAAAAAAAAACGTTAAATGTTATTATCTTTTTTTTTTACACAAAAAAAGTAATTTACGGCTTGTCGCAAAATTTGAAGTTCAAGAAGTAACTAATTTGACCCGTAATCAGTGTTGTAAAAAGCGGCCTAGGCGGCCGCCTAGGCGCTAGGCGGACACATTTAGTCTAATTTTGACCTAGGCGGCTTCCTAGGCGTTTTGGCCATTAGGCGGGCCTAGGTGGGTCCTAGGCGGTGGTTTTTTTAAAATTTTTTTTTTTAAATTTCTAGGTATTTCTAAGTATTTCTTAGTATTATGTGTATATATCTAAGTATTTCTAAGTATTATGTGTATATATCTTAACATATTTTTAAAAAACCCCTAAATTTGTGTATATATATATATATATATATAATATATATATATATATAATACGTATAAAATGCCAAAACGCCTAATTCCGCCTAATTTTCGCCTAGTCCCGACTAGTCCCTAGGCTGGACCTCACCACCCGCCTAGCGCCTTTTGCAACACTGCCCGTAATAGTCAAACTTGGATGTTTTGCGTTGCATATAGTAATTGGTCTTAAATTTATATTGTTTTACCCGCTCGTGGTTTGTTTGCAGCCATTACGAGCAAAGGGTTGGGATAGGGCTCTTGTGGAATTCACGGCCGAGGTGGTGGCTAGTTCATTGCCAGAATCAAATCCGCCATTACCAGAAAGATTGAATGAAATCTCATGTCCAGGTTCATATGCTTGATCCTTATTGTTGGTTTTCCTTTTTCATAATTGCAATAGCATTGTTGGAGAAAGGGTAAAAAAGATTTTAAAAAAATAATGTTATTACTGATTAATCATATCCTGAAACTCATTATATGATCCATAGGGGCGATTCTTTTAAGGGGCGGGGAGGGGCGGCCGACCCCTCCGAATTTTCGCTCAGAAGTTCCGATTATATAGTATTCGTATAGAAATTTTTTGGTATATAAGGTTTCGACCCCCGAAACGAGTTTCGACCCACCAAAACTAGTGACTTCCGACCCCCCCCCCCCCCCCCCCCGAAGTTTCGGGTCAAGAATCGCCACTGATGATACAATAAACTAAGCTTCATTACCATTTAGTCATTTAACATAATATTGTGTGGGGTCCATTTGCTTCGTATGAGATTACCCAAAGATATGATAATAGGTCTTAGGATTAAATGGTTGAAATAACATAGGTGGCAATTCGGACCCATTTACTTATGAAATTGGCCAAATAAAAAGGATTAGCAAAAACGGAACGGGTTGAATCTTTTAATGCATACACCTTCATAAATCACTTTTTTTAAGTGTAGAATCTAACACATTCATTATTGATATATTAAAAAAAAAAATAGACAATAAGATGTTATTGGGTCAAACAAAACTAGTTGTTTCGACCCAAACCCATTTTGACTCGTTACGTGACCTACCCATCAATCCATCATGCCACATTTATAAAATTATCATGGACTAAGGAA
Source organism: Ambrosia trifida (assembly GCA_028751855.1). Classification (NCBI taxonomy): domain Eukaryota; kingdom Viridiplantae; phylum Streptophyta; class Magnoliopsida; order Asterales; family Asteraceae; genus Ambrosia; species Ambrosia trifida. The sequence continues at coordinate 11,362,495 of CM054126.1, read as the reverse complement.
AATAGTGTAAATACATACATAGATAAAGTTATGTTAAGACAGTCATTAATGTTATGACCAAATGAAACAGTTTTAATCATCACGGGTGATAGTGACCGTCTCGTGCCATCTTGGAATGCCATGAGGCTTTCGCAAGCCATCCCAGGATCTCACCTTGAAGTAATAAAGAAATGCGGCCACTTGCCTCAAGAGGAAAAGCCCGACGAGTTTGTGACAATTGTCAATAATTTCCTGACGCGTGTCTTCCGTAGAATTGAATCACAACCACTGCAAGCAGCAACATGAAAGGTTCATCAAGCATCTTCATAAAAATATTCAAGTACAGTGATAATGTTAGTGTATGAAACATGATAGTATAGAGTTATTTTTGATGTATGAAATCATATCATTTCTTGATTTTATCATTGTATTTATGTAACAGCTTCATATATAAAAATGTCTAATTAAACAAATTGATAGTATAGAGTTATATTTTTTAAATAAGGGATATTTAACCTGATAAAAATTTAAAAATGCTCAACGGCCTTGATTGATAGTATCTGTATATGCAATCGTATAACAATGAACATACACAAGCTCACAACCAAGGAATTAATGGAGAATTCCTGAAGAAGAAAGCTAGATTAGAGATTAGAGCGAAAGAATGAGAGATAAGTTTTAGGCGGGAAAAGACGTTTATTTCATAACTACCAATTATGTTACAGACTTTGACTATTTATAGTCAACAATACAATCATTGTTAAAAGACTGTTATACCCCTGCCTATCAACTATCTTTTAACTAACTATTTATCAATACCACTATTTTGACCCATATCAATACCCTTTCCTTTTAAAGATCCTTGACCCCAAGGATCAAAATCAGGAAACTTTGCAGCAATCTGATCAGCATTCTCCCATACTGCATCCTCTGGATTTGACCCAGTCCACTGTACCAACCATTGAACACAAACACAATTATTTTTCTTCAAAACTCTCTTGTCCAACACTTTTTCTGGTTTCTTAACAAGACTTCCTTCAATGGGCAATTCAGTTTGCTGAACAGGATCATGTCCAACAAACTTTTTAAGCAAAGACACATGGACTGTTGGATGTATGCTGCTTTCTGGTGGCAAATCCAATGTATAAGCTACACTTCCCACTTTAGCCAAAACCTTGTAAGGACCATAGAATCTTGCTGATAACTTCTGATTATACCTGTGACTAACTGAGTGTTGTCTATAAGGCTTTAACTTCAAGTACACCCAATCTCCCACCTCAAACTTCCTATCACTTCTTTTCTTATCAGCCCGCTGTTTCATCTTGTTCTGAGCTACCTGCAAATTATGTTTCAGCATACTAATGACCCTTTCTCTTGCTGTTAAACTTCTATCAATCACCTCAACAGAACTCTCCCCTGGTAAATAAGGAAGATGAATAGGTGGTGGTTGACCATAAACAACTTCATAAGGTGTTGTCTTGATGGCAGATTGATAGCTTGTACCAATCTCAGCTAATGGTAGCCATTTCATCCAATCATTAGGCCTTTCAAAACACATACTCCTTAAGTAATTCTCCAAACATCTATTAAGTACTTCAGTCTGGCCATCAGACTGTGGGTGATAAGAACTGGACATACATTGTTGAATGCCCTGCAACACCATCAATTCTTTCCAAAATGTACTCACAAACACCTTATCCCTATCAGAAACTATACTCTTTGGACTCCCATGTAGCTTATAAATATTATCAAGATAAACTTGAGCAATATCCACAGCTGTATAAGGATGATGTAGAGGAATAAAGTGAGCAGCTTTACTTAGCCTGTCTACTACCACCATTATGACTGTTTTACCCCTGGATAAGGGTAATCCTTCTATAAAATCCATTGAGATATCCTCCCATACCCCTATTGGAATAGGCAAAGGCTGCAACAAACCAGGAGAGGCTGCTGTCTCATACTTACATTGTTGACAAACTGCACAACCTTGAATGTAAGTATGGATACTTTTCTTCATTTTTGGCCAATAAAAAAGTCTGCCCAATCTTTTTAAAGTGGCCTGTACTCCTGAGTGACCCCCTTGAGCAGAATCATGAACCCACTGCAAAATTTTCAATTTAAGAGCAGGCACATTTGCAATTACTAATCTACCCTTTTTTCTCAGTTCACTATCCACCCAAGTAAAATGCTTGTGGCTTGAAGGATTATCCTGAAGTTCTTGAATTAACTTTTTGACCTCCAAATCTTCTTCCCGAGCTTGCTGAATCTCAGTCAACAAGTCAGTATGAGCAGAAGATACAGATAACTATAATAACTCCCCATGAGTAACTCTTGAAAGGGCATCAGCCACTGAGTTGTCAGACCCCTTTTTGTACTGAATCTCATATTGTAACCCCATCAACTTTGATAACCACTTTTGTTGGAAGGGAGTAGCCACCTTATTTTCCAATAAATGCTTTAAACTCTGCTGGTCAGTCTTGATGATAAAGGGTTTATTTATCAAATAAGGCTGCCATTTTTGAACTGCATGAATAATGGCTAACAACTCTCTCTCATAAGTTGATAAAGCCAAATTCTTTGGTGATAAAGCCTTACTGATGAAGGCTATAGGATGCCCCTGCTGCATTAAAACAACTCCAATGCCATATCCTGAGGCATCAGTTTCTATAATGAAAGGTTCATTAAAATTTGGCAAGGCTAGAACAAGTGGCTTAATCATGATGGTCTTCAACTCATTAAAGGCATCAGTTGCTTCCTTATTCCAAACAAATGCATCCTTCTTAGTTAACTGAGTTAAGGGTCTAGCCAAACTACCATAATTCTTCACAAACCTCCTGTAATACCCTGTTAACCCCAAAAATCCCCTCAACTCTTTACAGTTCTTTGGTATTGGCCATTCTTGAATAGCCTTTACCTTAGCAGGATCAGTAGCCACACCCTTTTCAGAAATGATGTGACCCAAATACTCCAATTCATTTGATCCAAATTCACATTTAGATTTCTTAGCAACTAGCTTGTTTTCTCTTAACAACTGTAACACTTCTTTCAAATGTTTCAAATGATCATGCCAACTGGGACTGTAAACTAGTATATCATCAAAAAATACTAGTACAAATCTCCTCAAATGTTGTCTAAAAACATGATTCATAAGGCCTTGAAAGGTGGATGGGGCATTAGTTAAGCCAAAAGGCATAACTAAAAATTCATAGTGGCCATTATGAGTTTTAAAAGCAGTTTTGCCAATATCATCAGGATGCATACGAATTTGATAATAACCAGACTTTAAATCAAGCTTAGAGAAGAACTTTGTACCATACAACTCATCCATCAGTTCTTCCACAAGAGGAATTGAAAATCTGTCTGGAATAGTAGCCTGGTTTAGCTTTTTGTAATCTATACACATCCTCCAATTGCCATCCTTCTTTTTCACAAGTACCACTGGAGAAGCAAATGAACTGTTACTCTGTCTTATAACCCCTTGTTCCAACAACTCAGCTGTCATCTGCTCAATAACATCCTTTTGTAATAAAGGATATCTATAAGGTCTAAGATTTATACCACCAGTGCCTTCTTTCAATGGAATTTTGTGATCAAAAGTATCTCTTAGAGGTGGTAATGACTGCAAGTCACAAAAAACATCATCAAATTCTTGTAATAATGATTGCAGCTCCTCCTCTTCCTGCACATTTTTATTCAACTCATTTATGCATAACAATGGTGAAGTAGGGGTTTCATTTCCTTCAATAGCACATAGCTGGATCATGGACAACTCAGCTGTTTGAGAAGTCACTTTCTGCATGCTACTCTTTCCCATATTAGACAACTTTTTTCCAGAACTACCCCTTAACACAACTTTCTGTCCTTGGTGTTTAAATTCTAGAGTCTTCTCTTGAAAGTTCATCTGAATGGTTCCCAGAGTGGAAAACCATTGAACTCCAAGCACTAGATCACAACTTCCCAATGGAATGACATATACATCAGTAGTGAACTCAATACCTTGCATCTTCCACTTAAATCCCACTACTACCTTATCACAAATCTCTTGTTTCCCATTAGCCACTTTAACCAACATTGGTGACTTATAAGTCACTACACAACCCAGTTTAAGAACTAAGGCTGCATCTATGAAATTATGGGAACTACATGTATCCATTAGGATTTGTAGAATGAATTTCAAGAAATGACCTGACACTCTCAGAGTTTGATAGCAAATATTACCCTCCATGGCATTAACAGAAATCTGGGCCAATTCCATATCTACCATATTTTCTATTTCTTCTTCCTCATCATCAAGAATTTCCATCTCAATATGGTACAACTAAGGTTTCTTGCCTCTACAATTGTGGCCCCTTACAAATGTTTCATCACAAAAATAACAAAGCCCTTTTGCTCTCTTATCTTCATACTCTTCATTAGTCATTGTCTTCTTGGCCACAGAAGGCTTGTTTGTGATAAACTTCTGTTCATTAACTGGTTTTGGGGTTGGTAAGATTCCCTTTGAATTATTACCCCATCCTGTTTTATTGCCCCACTTAGACTTTTTAGCCTTCTGAGTTGCTTCTTGCAACTTAACCAACCCATATGCTTCTTGAATGGTTCTTGGATTATGCATTCTCACTTGCAACTCAATCTCATCATCCAAACCAGTAAAAAAACAACTCAATGCATAATCAGGAGGTAAACTTAACCTACTAATTATTGCATCAAAAGCATCATGATATGACTTAGTATCACCAGTTTGCTTCAAATTTTTCAATTCCGACATAGGGTCATCAAACAAGTTTCCAAATCTAACCTCTAAGGCATCTTTCAATTCTTGCCATCTTGGCATTCCACCATTATGCTTAACCATATTCTGGAACCATTGAAGAGCTCTATCTTCAAAGTGAATGGAAGCCAATCGAACCTTAGTATCATCATTAGCATTATCCAACAAGAAAAACTGTTCCACTCTATACAACCATTCAGAAGACCCTCACCACTGAATCTTGGAAATTCTATTTTAGTTAATCTTGAAGAGTAACCATGATGAGATGTGGCTTCATCAAAATTAGGGCCTCTGGTAGACATTTTTGTTGATAAAGCAGTAATTGCTTCCCTCATAGCGTTCATAGAAGAAACATAATCTTTTTTCATTTCGTCCAATTGTTTCTGAAATTCCACATTTCCCTCAGAATTACTATCATCTGATGAACCACCATTGATTCGAAGAGAATCAGTTCTCTTAGTCATTATTATTATTATTACAAATAAAAGAAACTGTGTACAGAGTGAACAAATCCCGATTAGATCGATTCACAGATTGTTTGATTATGAAGTAATCAAACCAAGGAATAGAAAGATCACGATTGATCAATCCACGCTACAAAAAAATATAGAACAATTTTAAAGAAAAAAGAACGGATTAGTGAAAAGAAATGAAGAACAGAGTGAAGATGAAGCTGTATTAATGGTGGATGAATGATACGTAAGCTTGCTGAGGAACGACGAGCTCTGATACCATTGATAGTATCTGTATATGCAATCGTATAACAATGACCATACACAAGCTCACAACCAAGGAATTAATGGAGAATTCCTGAAGAAGAAAGCTAGATTAGAGATTAGAGAGAAAGAATGAGAGATGAGTTTTAGGCGGGAAAAGACGTTTATTTCATAACTACCAATTCTGTTACAGACTTTGACTATTTATAGTCAACAATACAATCATTGTTAAAAGACTATTATACCCCTGCCTATCAACTAACTTTTAACTAACTATTTATCAATACCACTATTTTGACCCATATCATTGATTCACAAAGATCTTTACCACTATGAACTTCATCGGTCGAATGAGATTGATCAAGTCATACCAAAGCGCAATGAGCATAATCGATCTTCATATGAAGCCATCCTCCCTGTTTGTCGTTATATCTCTCCGTATGTAGGGATGTAGACAGAGTCGAATCCAAACTTGACTAGCTCGACTCGTTTGACATATAAGAGTTTGAGCTTGGCTCGAATTTGAAGCGTTTTTAATATTAGTTATTTTTTTTTTGAAAAGTGAACTTCATTAAAACAAGCGAACGGCCCTCAAAACAAGGACTGACGCAAACCAACTACAACATATACAAGGGATAAGACGGCCAATCCTTCCAAACTAAGCTTTTAAACTTAGACCGAGCCCTAAGCCAAAGAAAGGAAAACGCTTTAATTTTGGCCACTAATTCTACCATTTTAACTTCTTTCCCTTTAAAAATCTTCTCGTTACGAGCATTCCAAATCACCCACATAGCAACCATGATTATCCCTTGAACAATCTTTGAGGCGGCCTTATTCGAACTCCCATGGACCAAATTTAACAAATCCGCCACATCAAAAGCATGTATAGGCTCTATTTTGCACCACGATCCAATAGCCAACCAAACTCCGAAAGCAACACCGCAACCTGTGAAAACATGTAGCGCCGTTTCTGGATCAACCTCACAAAGGGGACAGAACTCATCAGTGACAATAATATGCCTCCTGCGAAGGGCTGTTCTAGTAGGGATCCGGTTCATTTCCAAACGCCAAACAAAAATCTTCACCTTGAGCGGCACCCAAGCTATCCTTCTCAATTTAATACTAACCTGGTGACAACGAGCAGCTACCAAGTTCTTCTTAAAATCTGCCACTTTATAAACACCTTCCGAGTTCCCATCCCATTTCCATGAATCTAGGCCATTATTAAGAACAATGCCGATTAAACGCCTCGTGAGTTGATTATATTCCTCAATCTCCACAGCTGATAGAGACGTTCTTTTCCAAGAACTTAAACTACCAGCCGCCATTATTAAGAACAATGCCGATTAAACGCCTCGTGAGTTGATTATATTCCTCAATCTCCACAGCTGACAGAGACGTTCTTTTCCAAGAACTTAAACTACCAGCCGCCAACGGCCAACTGATCCCATAAATTAGCAACCTTCGCTTGCTTATGGACAGCCAACTTGAACAAGTTAGGGAATGCTTGTTTCAACGAATCCTTACCACACCATTTATCGAACCAAAACCTCACGTCTTTGCCATTCCCTATCACTCCTCTAAATAAAGAGTTAACAGATCCAGAATTCGAGTTCCTATCGGTATTGATTAGGTGGGAAACCAAGGACTTCCACCCTCCCGAAACCGATTTATTGATAGGGAGGATATCCCAATTTTTAGAGCTCCCGTGACAAACATCTATGATCTTTCGCCATAAACTAGAAGCTTCCACTTTATACCTCCACACCCACTTGGTAAGAAGGGACAAGTTGACATCCGCAAGATGAGAAACTCCCAACCCCCCGTCTTTTAAAGGCTTAGCAATACCATCCCAAGACACCCAATGCATTTTCTTGACATTCTCACCCCCCCCCCCCCCAAGAATCTCTTTATCAATCCTTCTATATCCCCCATAACTTTAATCGGAGCTTTATAAAGTGACATATAATAAATGGGTAAGCTAGATAACACCGATTTGATGAGAATAAGCCTCCCTCCAATAGAAAGAGTCCTCGCCTTCCACGACTTTAGCCTTGTTTTACACTAATTCACCACCGAATCCCAATTGCGGATTCTATTCATGTTGGCGCCGACTTTAATTCCAAGGTAATCAAAAGGCAAAGTGTCTTTCTTACATCCGGACATTTATACAAGCGCTTGAACTTCATCATCCGAGCAATTTATACCAAAAACATTAGACTTTTGTAGATTAATCTTTAACCCGGAGCACAAATGAAAAATACGAAGGAGGCGAATCATATGTTGAAAATTATCACAAGACCACTTCCCAATAATGAGCGCATCATCCGCATAAAGAATATGAGATATCTCCGGCCCACCATTGCCTAACGAAATTTCCTTAAAATCCCCAATCTCCGAAGCGTTATTCAACAAACACGAAAAAGCCTCCATAACTATAAGGAAAAGGAAAGGAGATAGAGGGTCGCCTTGTCTCAAACCTTTCTCACATTGGAAAATAAAAGTAGGCGACCCGTTCACTAGAACCGAGGAACGATCCGACCTTAAGATACCTTCAACCCAACTACACCACCTCGCCGGGAAACCCATTTGCTCCATGATCGATAGTAAAAAGCTCCAATCTACATTATCGTAAGCTTTTTGAAAATCTATCTTAAACATAAAGGCTTTATCTCCTGTTTTTTTCAACCAAGCAATCACTTCATTAATAATTAAAGGCCTATCAAGAATAACCACTTTGCGTGTCGGAGATAATAAACTTCATCACCTTTTTGATCCGATTCGCCAAAACTTTTGAAATGACCTTGGACATGATCCCGATCAGAGTTATCGGCTTGTATTCTTTCAAGTCAGTTGGGTTTTTAATCTTCGAAATCAAAGTAATGAAGGAGGCACTATAACCAAGGTTGATCGATCCCGTCTCGTAAAATTGGTTCATTAAGTTCACAAAATCATCTTCAAAGAAAGCCCATAATTTCTTCAAGAAATAAAAATTAAACCCATCCGGACCAGGGGCACGGTCTCCCCCACAGCCAAAGACAGCAGCCTTAACTTCTTCTCTGGAAAACGCCTCAATAAGATCTGCCTTCAACTCTTCAGGAAGAACTTTAATATTCTCACACACAAGAGTAGGCCTACCTGCAATATTAGAAGAAAACATACTACGAAAGTATTGAAAAACATGTTTCTTCACCAAAGATGGTTTAGAAACCCAAGCTCCGTCAATCATAAAGCCCGGAATGTTATTTTTAGCCTTCCTCCCATTCACCACACAATGAAAAAAGGCTGTGTTTTCATCTCCACAAGCCGCCCACCTAACCCGAGACTTTTGAATAACATCACGAGCCCGGAGATGATCAAACCAAGCCACACCTTTTTTACATTCTTCATAAACCCAAAGATCCTCTTCATCTAAATCTACCTCCTCCATTTTTAATTCTAATCGTAATACTTCCGCATTCATCTCGTTGTACTCGGACTTTTCCTTATCCCCCATCTCCTCCCACCAAGCCTTCAAAGCCCCCCTAACCCTTCTAAATTTTTCTGCAATAGAGTGATCAGGCGAACCACCAAAAGACCCCTCATCCAAAATCTCCACAATCATTTGTTCACACCCTCCCTTTCAAGCCAGGAGTTAAACGAACGAAACGGTTTTGGGCCAAAATTAGAATCTACCAAAGAAAGTAATAAGGAGCAATGATCAGATCTTTCCCGTGGAAGAGCCCGAAAAACCGCTTGCGGCCACTTATTCAAGAAATTGTGACAAACAAGGATTCTATCAATCTTGCTAAACTTGAATCCTTTATTAGACCCAACCATATAAGTAAACTTACCACCCCTCATCTTATATTCCTGAAGCCCCATCTCATCAATAAAACTATTAAAATCACACGCACTAACCGAGTTAAAACCCGAGTTTTTACGCTCCTCAGGGAAACGAACCACATTAAAATCCCCAAGCATAATCCAAAGCCCCTCTCGGCCCCTCATCACCCCCATGAGATGCCCCCATAACTGCCTTTTTAGAACAACACTTTGAGGCCCATAGATATTCACAATGTTAACAAACAAGTTATCCGAAACTATGCGACCAATTGTAATTAGAAAATTCCGGTTAACAATCGCCTCAGTCTTCACAAAAACTTTTTCATCCCACGTATTAACAAGCCCACCCGACCTACCTTCCACTTCCACAATATCATAATTAAAACCTTTACCACCCCAAATCCGATCAACATTAACCGAATCAGAATTAGCCATCTGAGTTTCTTGTAATGCCAAAAACAAGACACCATTCTTCGATTTTAGACCTTTAACCCACCCTACCTTTCCATCCGCCCCAATCCCTTTAACATTAATAGAGAGAAAATTCATAAATTACATTTCTGTAAGCCTTCATCCATCATTGAATTACGGACCAAGTTCTCAAAATCACTAAGATTAGCCCCCACCCTACCTCCCACAGTCACCGTCTCGTCGACCTCCTTATGAATCTTCCGATCTTCAGCTGCCGAATACCTAGACGGTTCCTCCATTTCTTTCCTAATCGTCTCGTTATTGTTAGTAGGCTGTGAGTTGAGGTCCAATCTTCTACCCTGCCCTTCTTCTTGAGTACTATAAACATCACAGGAGCACATATCTTTATCATCCCCTACTACAGGTTGTGAAACCTTAGCATAACTATTTAACCCCAATAATATATCCAATCCAAAAGGGTCAGACCCATTAGGGTCAAAGTCTAGCCTTGCTCTTTTGGGCGGCTTAGGCCTGGAGTCAACCGAGCACAACTTAGGAAGTCCAACAGACTTTTTGGGCCGGTCATTAATCTTAGCTCCCCTCCTCTTAACCTGGCCCAATAAAGTGTTGCTAAAAGTCTCCTGGCCCATTCCCAAGTTCGGATTAAAATCCTTATCAAAAATAAAATCATCAGTCAAAGGCTTGAAAGTAATATTCCAATTTTCCAATTCTCCATTAAAAGGCAATGATTGCCGAATATTCCTCTCATTTATATATTTGACATTTTCCATAACGGCATCCACAATTATGGGAGTTTCCAAAACAGGCCCACTATTCCTGCCTTGATCTTCGTTTTCCTGGACATCGCCGGCAGCTGAACTACTGGCCGGAGAAACATTTTTACCACCTTTAATACATAGGAAATCCGGAATCCACTCGCCGATCTCCTCCATCACCCACACACGAAACTTCCGGCGCCGCCATTGAAGAGTAACTTCATCCATGATTCACCTCCCATCCCCGACTAACACCGCAATGTACTCAAAAGAGAGATCAACATATCTATGTTTAACGTTCGCTTTATGAATCACCTTGCCATATCGAGCCCCTATCCAATTCAGCGTATCATTACACAACACGTTCAAAGGGATGCCTTGAACCTTAAGCCAGGCAATCCTTTCAAACGAAAGTGTCTGTCCTCTCCAAACTTCCACAGACTGGAAAAGATCCATTTTCAAAAGGAGTTGAATCTGAACATTCCCAACTTCTTCTTCATCTTGGAAAGTAACAAGCACATGCAGACCACCCATGTATTGCATGATAGCATAAGCCTTCCCTAACTCTTGTAACACAGTAGGAATCTTCTTGGGACCATCCACATCAAAAGCCTCCACAACCAAAGCCTTCCCATGGATATCACTAAATTCATTAAAGATGTCGGGAATGACAACGACAACCTCTTCCTTCAAATCCTCTTTACCTCCCGTCAACTTTTCTTTAAAAGAGCAACCTCCCAAATCCGCTTGAACAAACTTATCTGGGACTGGGATATAGATCACCGGAGTCCTCTCCGCCTTTTTAGGGGGTATTCAGTTACTCTGAGATTCCGATACTTTCTGCCCATCATCAACCTCTGTAAACCTAGCCACATTGACTTTGAGTTTGTAGGAGCCTATCCAAAGTTTCTGCATCTCTTCTACAACCACCTCTTCATTCCTGTGAATCTTCATTCTCACGAAACCAAAACGTCTACCCACCTTATCTCTTTTTCTTGCGATGTAAATCTTTTTGATATCTCCAAACTCTTTACACAACCGATCTAAATCCGTCCCACTACAGCCATCTGGTATATTAGAGATAAAGAATTTGATAGTCCCATCCTGTTGTTGGTCATAAGATTCGTGTTATGGTTGTTTGTCCGGTCTCCGTTCCGCCGCTGGTCTTCTGTCGCCCATCCCCCAACACACTACTCTTTAATATTAGTTATTGAATACATTTTTATGTATTTATTGTGTGTTTATAATTATACATGTAATCATAACATATTATTTAGTTTTGTTCTCCTATTTTTAGTAAATCATATGATATAAATAAAACCGCATGTCTAATAAGTTCAGTGTATGATGCTTGGCTCTAGCTCATTTATCAAATGAGCTCCATTTCAGGCTCGATCTCGGGTTCTTGACTGCGAGTAGCTTTTGACAAGCTGTTCAATAATCTATGTGGGTGATACTTCGACAAGTCTGTTGTAGATATAGTTATTAGTTCATTTGTTGATTCGAGTTTTAATTTTTAGTTTGTAACAAGCATTTTACAAATAAATATACATATTAAAGAATATACATTATTTCATTTTTGTTTGAATCACTTATATATTATTTTAACAAAACTATGTCAAATTTTATCTTCTTATGAGTTAGTATAAGATCATTTATAATTAATTTCATGATGTGTCATGTTACATTACAAGAAAACCTTTTCTAAGATATACATGTAACACCTTTAAACCGTCACATTAATCCATCAATCAATACAAAACTAGTGTCATTCAAAGCGGCGCGTTGCGCCTAAGTTAATCAATGTTCTTTGGTTCACGTTGGACAACCTCGTGACTTGGCTACAATCATACAAAGCAGGATAACGACACATACATTGAGAAGACAATAAAGAGGAAGGAACACATCAACATTTAGACTTTGAGGTGCAAAGTAAGCACAACTACAGCAACATAATACATCAACTTAAGTTTTGCACATTTTTTTTCATGTGTGGGATACCCAAAAGCAACATCTTACCATATCAACAGAAAGAAAAACATCATTACTACTTTAAAAACAACACAACTGCACTGAACCGCAGCTGCACCCAGTGACCTAGTCGCATAAGATCGAAGCCGCCATACCTCAGATCATACCTATCATCCTACATAACAAAACAAATGCCTCTGCTTATCTAAGAATGAATTAAATTCTAAGATGATGTAAGTTTTAATTTTGTAATGCAATATGTCATGAATTCATTGTAAATGAAGCAATTGACAACAATAAATTGAGAAACTACAACTCCTAGTTGATATGCATGAGATTCGTCGGCTTTTTCTTTAAAGCGAATGTTGGTCATCTCTTGTGTTGGTTGTTACACTATAAGAAGCATACATGAACACCAGCGAAAGTAGAGTATATTGTGTTTCGGTCAACTTATATTCAAAATCAATTACAATGGTTATTAGACTTTTGGATGAAGGATACAGTAATTTATGCACTCAAAAGTAACAAAATTGATAGGGTAGACTAAGGGCAATATCTAAGTATTCGGTAGTAGAACCGACATGAAGGAAGTAAACAACATGCGAAGTCAGAAGTGAGTTAAAAAACAAACGCCTTTAGGTAAAAAATTCAGTGAATGGCGCAATCAATCGTTAAAGAATAAATGGTGAACATTGAAGATAATATCTAAGGAATATACATACTTGCTGGTGTAGAGGAAAGTAAAATTGATAAGAAAACCTTAAAAGAAAAAAAAGATTAGCAAACATTTATATCTTTTTGTAAGAAAAAAAAAACAAAATAACTGAGGCAACAAAGAATAACAAACAAATATTGTATAAGGAAACCATACTTATGTATTACAATAGGTTTAATGCTTTCATTTTTATTATTCATTGTAAACAATACTTCAGGCGCCAAACATTAAAGTAATTGACACACTCAAAGTAAGACGATAAACACTGCCAAACCAAATGTCATGAAAGAACGTTTACGCACTTACAGATCACCATAACCTTTTTTTTTTATAGAAAAAGAAGAATCAATAGCAGTAACCAACAATTTACCAAACAATCTTAACAACTAACAACAATAAGCGAGACATGCAAAATCTAGTGCAGACAAAAATCAAAGCAAACTGCAATACCCTTCTCATAAAATCCTATTTACATAGAAATTTAAAAGTATGGACCAATACAGCTGAAACAAATTATGCCTACGTTAAATCCCCTTCAAAGTAATACAAATGCTTAATTTGCTGGTGAACAGGAGCACACAACAACCCAGCAGTAACTTTTGGTTTGCTATTGTCATGAAAATATACTATGTAGTGTAACATGTTCCAGATAACAATATTTTAATAGAATTTGGTTTTAAAATTTGAAAATTTTAGAATATAGCCTAATGACTCCAACTTCAAAAAAAATACTTAACAAATTTAAAAACACTCATAACACCCTAACTGGAATCAACAATAGCCTTCTGTAATTTCACTAATGTGTAGGTAGAAAACATGATCTTATTGTACAATAGTTTTTATATCCCCGCTATGCAACATATCAAGTGAGGACATAACATACCGTGTCTTGATGTTGTTAGACAACCATTCAGTGTATATAAACCAATCATTCCCTTTAGGCACCTGAAACAACTCTGAAACTATAATTGACTACACAAAGTATATTATTCATAATCATATAATAAAGTACAGTAAGAAAAAGCACAAAGTAAATCAATCGGAAGCAAATAATAAAGTTACCCCAAATTAACGCCTTTGGAAATTAAGGAAAGCCGGTCTCGGGCCGGTGTGAGAGGCTATGTTCTTCCTGCGACGGGGAAGCGGTTAAAGCAATATTACCAGCAAACAAAGATGCAGTTCTCAAACAAATTTATCACAAATTCAGTTAAGAAATCGACAACGCAGACCTGTTGCGAAGCTTAGATGAAGTTATAAATAGGTGAAATTACAAATCTCCATGGCGTTTCGCAAACATTCACCAAAACAGTTGTGTCATCTTCATCCACTACATCTGCAAGTCCTTAATCTTTCTTACCTACTTGCCCAAACCACTTGACAATAAACAAAAATTGAAATAAAAAACCAGTATAAAGAAGACAATTCTTGTGTAATTAACAAACTCTACACATGACGAATCCAGTACAAAGAATTAAAAGTTGTCACCATTAAGTGAACGAATTATAAAAATTGATTTATGGCACCTTCCAACCACTTCTTTATCTCCCACCTCATTTTAGTTTTATAATCTTTGGAGCAAACACTGGTAGCTGCAATTGTGGTGGTTGTTGGATTATACACATATTCGCAAAAACCGGCCGATCAACGAAATTTTCAATAATTTAGCTTTTTCTACATTCGTTTATTATTGTTTTGAAGATGTATGTTTTTTTCTAACCCCATCATATAATAGGTAAATAAATAAATTATGAAAAACTTATTTTCCAAATAATGATAGTTATAGATCCGACCTCCCTCCCCTATATTTTCAAAACTGTAGCGATGATCACTATGTTAAATTTCCGGCACCCTACTTTTGCGCACCATACACAAAAACCGTTACCACCTCTGTTTAGCCAATTCTTGCTCACTGGTGGTCGATTTCCTAATGCAAAAACTTTATTGCATCTAGTTCAGTTTGACACCCACACGCTACATATTACAGTGGCAAAGGGTCATAGATGTTCGTACATATGTGGCACATCAACCGCAACAACCCCTCTATCCATCGCCATCGCTTTGTTTGGAACCCAAAATCACAACCTTAAATCCCTACTTCTATCGCCATCCTCAGGTGGCCCCCTCTATCCACTTCGTCGCAGCACCAGAATGAAAATTCATCGGCTGGAAACAACCAATCTGCAATTGTTACTCGTTTTTTTTCCTGCATTACAGAAATAAGCATAGATCAAAGGGCAAATTAGTAATATTGTTAGACACATATTAGTATATTGGTAAATATAACAAATAGATTTGAAAATATATAAGTTTCTTGTAATTTTATAGAAGTTAGTCCCATGTGTAAGAATATTATAGATACTGTAGCAGCCCTTTATATCAATAGAAGAAACAGAAACCTAAAGCACAATGCAATAGATGAACACATCTTAGTACCTTGATTGTGGCAGTGTCAGACTTCACTACTTGTCGATTAAGCATTTGCATTTGAAAAACAATTTGTTAAAAGAAATATAGCAAAAAAATACCTGGTTAATTGCTTGATTGGCTCTGGTATCCGGCAGCTTGATTGGCTCCATTATCCACCAACTCATGGGGGACTGCTGGGGATAACAGAAGAGGCAAGAAAATCTTGAGAAGCTTCCATTACCTGCAAATTACTCTTTTATGAATATCAAAAATGGAAAAAAGGATCATTATGTATGTAACAATAATAACATCTCAAAATTGGCAAAAACGTCATAATAATAGTTTCCCGAAAAAAACTGGAACCAGATAAGAAAATACTCACGCTTTCTCATCTTGACTTTCAAAAATATGTGTGAAAGGGCGTGGCCAGAACCATAGTCCGAATAGCCGCCGCCGGCGCACCATCTACAGCCTTCATGGAATCGTAGACTCATCGGATTTAACGACCGCGCCCACTAAGACCATCAACACCGCGCATCGTGACAAAAATAACCAGGTGTTTAGATCCGATGAAAAGTAGACTTGCATGTGTTAAGAAGTGGATAATAGAGAGAGGAGAGAGGTGGGCAGAGGAGGAGGTAAAGTGGCGGTGGAACTGTGGGCAAGCTAGAAACAGAGAAGCAGAGAAAAAAATGACACAAGCTGGTGGAACAATGAATCAGCTAAACAAAACCGTGGGCAGGCTAGAAACAGAACACGTGTAACCACTTTGGCTTTTTATTTTTAAAAAAAAACGCTTCAAAAAAAAAGGAGAAAAAAATGGTGGTGAGAAGGATCGAACCAGAACACAACAGAACACAAAATACCACCAAACCAACTGAACCATGAATTTTTTTTGTAACAAATACCAAACTATATAGTATATATAAGCTTTTCAAAAAGAAAGAATCACTATTCATCAGCATCCAAATATTAACATATAGGATAATATAGACACATAACATTTTTAAACAATCAGAAATCTCTATATGGACGTACACCATTACGTTGCCTACCAACACATACAAATGCTTCTATGTAGGAGTATACATGTTCTATACTTCTATACGAGCATACACCAACAAATCATATATTAGGGATGAGTATATTGCACTGAATACCAAATCGATACCGATCCTGTACCAAACCGAGGGTGTCTGGTATCGGTATCGGTACTCACATTTAGAGGTTTTCGATTTTGGTATTTTTGGTATCAGTACGGGATCGGTATTTTAAGGCGAAATACCGATACCATACCGGTACCGAACCGATACCGTATGTTTTCAGTATCGATATCAGTATTGGGTTTTGAGAATTTTTAAGATCGGTACCGATACCATCCCGAGCTCATCCCTATATCTTACACTCACAAGGCAAATCCGTAATTATAAATGTCAGGGACTAATCTGTAAACACGCACAACTACAAGGAAAAAACTGTAAATTAAAAAATTTGAAATCACCCGGACGCCAAACACTTTATAAAATCCAACATAATATATTTCTCGCTTTATATTATTTATATTATTATTTACGTCTTCATCCTTCTTCTCCATTTCATTCTTTCTCTCTCTAACCCTTTTTCTAGAGAGAGAAACACAAATTTTGCTCAAATAAATTCAAACTCTCCTACATTAATTGTTATTATTATTACTTCTCCATATATATACCCTCAGAAGCTCAAACAAACTAAAAGCCCTAATAACATGTTCCAGGATCTTAACCTTTATTAGGGCTTTATATACATATATAAATTGTGTTGTAATTATTAATAAAGTATGAGTAGATGTAAGTTGTTATGTTAGGGTTTTGATTTGTGTTGTAAGTAAAAGATGGATGGGAGGCGGATAACGGCGAGTCCACGTGTATCTAGTGGGAGGAGAGTGGTGGCGAAGAAGAGGCCACGTGGCAGTGGGGATGGGTTTTTGAATAGTGTTAAGAAGCTTCAGAGGAGAGAGATTTGTTCGAAGAGGGATCGGTCTTTTAGTATGTGTGATGCTCAAGAGAGGTTTAGAAATATTCGTTTGCAGGTTGTTATTTATGCTTCTGTTTCTTTTATTTGCTTTATTTTAAGTTAATTGATTGTTTGCTTTAATTATTTATTAGTGTTTATATATGTATATGATTTGAGCTACCAAACAAAGGATCCAAGTTAGGAAATGATAGTGTTTCCTCTGAAATACTTAAGTAGAACTAGAAGGCTTGTCTGTGTTTCTTCGGTAGATATCATAGTTGTTAATAGCAACCATAGCTCCCGCTATAGCGAATAGTGTAGCGTAGCGTTCATGAGCATTGTGTCGCTATATGGTTGATAGCGGGAAATAGCGAGATTTATATATATATATATATATATATATATATATATATATATATATATATATATATATATATATATATATATGGAAAAAAATATGCATATAAAATATCTCTAAAATTTTCTTTTAGTGTATCCCTAAACATGGAATAAAGCTTGCTAATCGCTATTGCTACGTAGCGACTAGCGCATCAGTAGCTTGTTGCTATCGTCCGCTATTTGCTATTGACTACCTTGGTAGATATTAATATTGTAATCTCTTCTCCCAATTTGTATTTACATAGGTAGTGTTGTGGGTTCACGAGTTTATTCTTTATAAGTGTGTGTTTTTAACTTTTTATAGTCGCCGTTTGTCGCATCTACAAAATCGTCACATCTATACAAAGTCACTTCAGTGCATTTGATTTAGTTAATGTGTGCTTGAGAAAGTTTTATACTAATAACCTAATTTCGAGTTGATTTATTGTTAAAAGTTTCATTGAGGAATTATATTTTACGTTATAACTTATATTTGCTGATGCGTCATCAGGAAGAGTATGATACCCATGATCCAAAGGGACAATGCTCTACAGTATTGCCATTTCTCAAGAAAAGGTCAAAAATAGTTGAGATTGTTGCTGCTCGTGATATTGTCTTTGCTCTTGCACAATCTGGAATCTGTGCAGCATATAGCCGAGGTATAATTCGGGATAATTTTTTATATTGAAATTAACTAATGATGGAGGTCGTTTTTTGAATAGTATTTTTTTTTTATATGTAGAGACTAGCCAGAGGATCTGTTTTTTGAATGTCAGTCCTGATGAAGTTATTAGAAGCTTGTTTTACAATAAGAACAACGATTCACTCATTACGGTTTCAGTCTATGCCTCAGACAGTTTTAGCTCCTTGAAATGTAGAACAACTGGAATTGAGTATGTGAAAAAATCTCATAGTTCATGTGCTCATTAAATTCTATCGATTTTATAAGATTTATTGCTAAGTATTATGCTCATGATGGTGTCAGATACATACGAAGAGGTAAACCAGATGCAGGTTTTGCTCTTTTTGAGTCGGAGTCTTTGAAATGGCCGGGTTTTGTGGAGTTTGATGATGTTAATGGCAAAGTACTTACATTTTCAGCACAAGACAAGTAATTTCTTATCTAGTAACAGAGTAGTATTTTTTTAATCTTTTAAGTTCCTGGGGGCTGGGGATGACTTAAATCCGTGTTCTTGTTTTTTTCTCAGCATCTACAAGGTGTTTGATTTAAAAAATTACATGATGTTATACTCCATATCAGATAAAAATGTCCAAGAGATCAAAATAAGGTAGATATGTTCATTATCTTGACGTGGCAAATATATGAAAAAAGTTGATTTGCTCATGACAATTTCTCTTTCGTTTGTTACGAAACAGCCCCGGAATCATGTTGTTGATATTTAACAAAGCTAGTGGCCATGTCCCTCTCAAGATTCTCTCCATTGAAGATGGAACTGTTTTGAAAACCTTCAATCATCTCCTTCACCGAAACAAGAAGGTCGATTTCATTGAACAGTTTAATGAAAAGCTTCTTGTCAAGCAAGATAATGAGAATCTTCAGATTCTTGATGTAAGAATCTTTCTTATTTTCTCACCCTTTATTAATATACCATACAGACACTTTTCATCCATTTACTTTCGATTCGGGATTCCGGGTTATGCATCATCTCTAACCGGTCAAATGAGCAAACCGATGGGCAGAAAGTCGTACAAAGTGTATTATTTTTAATGGGTGAAACTTTATTTTTCTTGAAAGTATCCTTTTTGGATAAAAAAGTGTTTTGGGTTGACCCGACCTGTTTCAACCCGGATGAAAGTTTACTCGTTTCAATCAGCCTATCGTTTTGCGACCTTCAGATACTTTAAATCTAAGGGCCATTTTGTTTATGTAGGTACGCAATTCTGAACTAACAGAGGTTAGCAGGACAGAATTTATGACACCATCAGCCTTTATATTTCTCTACGAGAACCAGTTGTTCTTGACCTTCAGAAACCGAACAGTGGCTGTATGGAACTTCCGTGGGGAGCTTGTGACATCATTTGAAGATCATTTGTTATGGCACCCAGACTGCAACACTAACAACATTTATATCACAAGTGATCAAGATCTCATCATTTCTTACTGCAAAGCCGATTCAGATGATTCTACAAGTGACGGAAATGGTAATTTGATGATGATCCACCTTTTAATAAATAACTTCCGGATTTTGTTTGTCTCACCATATTCTTATTCTTTCAATGAATGCAGCAGGAGCAGGTTCCATCAATATCAGCAATATTCTAACAGGAAAATGTCTTGCTAAAGTAAAGGCGATGAATGGTGCAATAGTCGATGATTGTATTTGCAGTGACATCGTCAAATCTAGTGGTAAAAGATGCAGGTGCAACTCAAAACAGCGGGCCCAGGGTCGGAGGATCACGAGCTCTGTTTCAGAAGCGCTGGAGGACATCACTGCCCTTTTCTATGATGAAGAACGTAACGAGATCTATACTGGTAACAGGCTTGGTTTGGTTCATGTCTGGTCTAACTAAGGGAGTGTCTGGTTTTAGAGCATGGGTTTGATACCCGTAACATCGGGAATCTTATATATACCCTTTGTATCAGCCTCAGACCCATATTGATTCCTGATTGTAAACCAAACCAAACTGAACCTAACCAAACACCACCCAAGTGTTGAGTTGTCTGTCTTCTTTCCCTTTTGGTATGATCCGTCCGTCGTAATTAAGATGGATGAATTGACCAATGCTTTTGTTGTGTGTGCATCGAGTAGTGTATCATCAAGCTGTCTTTTGGGCAGTTGTAGTTGTTTTTATCCTTCTGTAGGTGTTATTTATGGAAGTTATTTTTTTAACTCATTTGAGTTGCTAATTGTAATCTGTCATAATTTGTTGTTGGCTTTGCTTATATACGTTTTTATCCAGTTAATATTTCATTACAAAAAAGTAGTCATGGTAAAAAGTGATCGTAAAACCTTACCAGAAGTTTACAAATCGATAATCTATTATCCTCTATGGTTCCATTTTGCAACAGTAATTGACAAATAACTTAATCTAACAAAAAGAAATCTAGTTACTTGAAAAGATGAAATGAATGTTTGAACCTTTCATAGCAGGATGGTTTCACAATAGCGAATCGTCTTTGATGGGGACACTGTAGTGGTTCTTTGTCGCCGAAAGTCTTTGATGAGGACACTGTAGTGGTTCCTTGTTGCCGAAAGTGTAGAAAGTCTGGCGGTTCCTTGTCGCCGAAAGTGTAGAAAGTCTGGCGGTTCCAGCTTGGTCGTTGGTGGTGGGTGATTTGAATTTTAGAGCTGTAAAACCAGCGGCTTTCAACCTGGTCGTAGGTGGTGGTTGGTTTGGATTTTAGAGTTGTAAAAAAACTGCAACGGGAAGCCATGAGAGATGGGGTTTCTCAAGGATTCTTGTTTGGATTTTGGAGTTCGATGTAAAATGGCTGCTGCGATTGGAAGCAACGAGAGACGGGGTCTCGATAATTCTCTTTCCAAACTTAACATATTTTTTCATCCTTAGGGTATGAGTAATCTACTACATGTTGAACCTTGTGATTTGATTTATATTTTACTAGCTGATTATCTCAGGGGGTCCCGAGGTAGAAAAATTCAATATGGCGTGATAACCTATTGCAAATAGCTCAAGTTAACTAACCACAAAATTTCTCAATAACTACATGTCCATAGTATTCTAATCAGTAATAACTCATATTCCCTAACCTAAAACATAATTAGTAATCAGCTAAATAATCATTTATGTAAGTCGCAACTATTCACAAACTCATCACATCTCTCTAATCTCTCACATTCTAATGACTCCTATAATTCCTAACTTAGTCAACTAAACAATCACTTAAGTTGGAAGTTGTAACCATTAAAAAACTTATCACATATATGTACCAAGTCTATATTTCTCGGCATGTTATATTTGATGAAAATTTATTTCCTTTTGCCAATCCCTTGCCTACCCAAGCATAAAACTTCCTTCTTGATACACCATTATCTCCCACAAACTTTAATTTTCCACAAACAAATCAACAGCCTAGTCCTACGGATCACTCATTTGGTGGGCTTCTCCTTAACTCAATATCTCGGCCTAATATCCCAACAGATAACTCTCATCACCCACCAACCCAAAATACAACCTTTTTAACAAACCCACCACCACCTCACGACCCATAACAAACCAACCCATTACCTCATGGCCCTTCCCACAACTACCCATCACCTCATGGATCCTCAACCCAATCACCATCTCCACAACAGCTTGGCCCACCCGAACCAATACAACCGGATCCTGTCCATTTGGACCCGATCCCACCCCCATCACCACCAGTCAACAACGCACATCCTATGACCACATGAGGGAAAGCCGATATCTCTAAACCAAACCCAAAACTATCTATCTCCACTCATCAAACACCCATCATGTCCCCTCTTCCTACATCCCACGTCAAGGCCAAATCCGACCCAAATTAGCAAATGACAATGACCAACGAATTTAATGCATTAATAGATAATAACACTTGGGTATATGTGGCTTTTTAAACACAAATTTAAAAGTGACGGTAGTCTTGATCGGTACAAAGCACGATTAGTGGTTAACGGGAAATCAAAAACAATTGGGATCGATTGTCTTGATACATTCAGTCCAGTCGGAAAAACGACTACCATTAGAACAGTTCTATCAATTGCTTTATCAAAAAATTGGCACATTAATCAACTTGATGTCAAAAATGCGTTCTTACATGGTGACTTATAGGAAACAATTTTTATGTATCAACGGTTTTGTGGATCCAAAAGCTCCTAACCATGTTTACAGGTTAAAGCGACCCCTTTATGGTCTGAAACAAGCACTGCGAGCTTGGTTCCAACGATTTTCAGGTTTTATCAAGTCTCTCGGTTTCAAAGGAAGCACATATGATAACTCTCTATTTGTTTTCAAGAATGGTCCGGATGTTGCGTACATGCTTCTCTATGTGGATGACATCATTCTTACAGCATCAACACCATTGCTTCTACAACACATCATCAAGGCCCTATCCAGTGAATTTGCCAGGACCAACATGGGTCCTCTTCACCATTTCCTTGGGATTCATGTCACAAGGAATGCATCAGGTCTTTTTTTTTTTTGTCTCAAACACAATACGCAAAGGACAATATTCATCGTGCAAACATGACCACATGCAAATCGTGTGCTACTCCCACGGACATGTGTTCCAAACTCAGTGCTACCGATGGTGCTCCCTTATCAGATGGAACTCTATACCGCAGTCTCGCAGGGGCCTTACAATATCTAACATTTACTAGACCTGACATTTCCTATGCTGTTCAACAGGTCTGTCTATTTATACATGCCCCGAAAGAGTCGGATTTTCAGTTCATGAAGCGCATACTATGCTACATTCAGGGTACTCTTGACTGTGGAATACATTTATCACCATCTTCTATCGGCTCGATTACTAACTATTCAGACACCGACTGGGGAGGTTGCCTAGACACTCGACGTACAACATGTGACATCTGTCACCCTCGTCTTTCGTCAAATTTACAATAATAACCCTTGAAATATTTTCATTATAGTCCCTACGAGTTCGTCGTTTTCAAATTTAATTTTAGAACGAACAAAATTTTTTTTATTAATCATACATATTTATTATGGATCGGGTATACATTTTTAAGCAAATGCGTATCTTGGAACGTTTTTTTTTAAATGGGTTTTATAAATTTTTTTTTTTCAAGCTTATAAAGATTTGGAAACTTCTAAGTTAAGTTAAACTAACTTAGTTACACTTTTAAAAAGGAAAACTAACCAATTCATTATTAAACTAACCTAGTTGAATCATGAGGGAACATTTTTGCCAAAAGCTGAAAGTTTTAAAAAAAAATAATACCCCCACTCTTGTCTTCTTCGGTTTTCCGGCGAGGCCAGCTCCGGCCACCGGATTTCATTCCGGCCAACCTCACAATTGAGTTTTATAACCGTTTAACCTGTTTTAATGTTACCCGAATGTTTTGCCATCATCAATAAAGAGTTTAGGCCATTAATTAGGATTTTAAACGCGTTTAATAGTGGGTTTTAATCGGAGTCAAGGGGTAACCGCCGGAAAATCTTTAATTCGTTTGATGTTTCGTTTTACACAATCTCATTATATAAACGTGTTACCATTAAGTTGCTGCATCATTTCCTAACACAAACCCACGAACAATACGTCCTAAACGCGTCTGAAACGAGTCCAAAAGTCGGATTTTTGTGCGGGTCTTGAAGCTTCCATATCGGTCCTTAAACACCTTTGTGAGTCCTTCTTTTACATGCCGTTTTGTTTATTGATCATCCATCTTCAAAAGCCCTCTATGATAGACTTGTTATCGTTGCTGTTTTGGGTTATTGAATTTTATCTAGGGTTAGGGTTCTTGGTTAGGGTTCTTGGTTAGGGTAATTGGGGAAGAAGATGGGTTGGAAACTAATATGTTTATATTTCTTTTTCTGATAAAAATCTCAAATCTTGTGGTAGCATAGTGGTTGTTCAGATGTTACAAGAACAAGGGTAGCAGGGTTCGACCCTTGGCATACACCCTAATATTTTTTTTCTTTTTCCATTATTTCTCATTTAAACTCTTTATTTACTCATATAAAATACATTTAAACTTGAAATATTCATAATAAATTCAATTTTTACCCAAAAATTATGAAAATTTAGGTGTAGCTTCTTGACACCATAAAACAAATTACCACACTTTTATTTTCTGGAAAATGTCTTATTTTTATATTTTTATTAATTTAATTTGTTTTAATCATATTTAATTGATAAAAAATTCATTTTTAGTGATTTTTATCTCAAAATTTTAGAATAATTATTTCCAACCATCATGAACAGAAATAAAAATTTTTGGTTCAGAAAACACTTATTTTTATTAATTTTCCAAATTTTAATCATTTAAACATGATTTAATCTTATTAAATCAGTTTTAAATATATATAAGTTCATAAAAATTATGGGAAAATTTCTTTCATTAATTTACATCATAAAGTATCCATTTTCTATAAAAATAGCATTTTTGGATCATGTCTTGTATTATTAGCATTATCTATCAATTACGACATAATTAAACGTTTAGTTATTTATACTATTACAGCATCTATTTTATATATACTTTTCTTATAAAATAGAAATATTTCTTATGTTGGAAAGTCTTAATTATTATTTGTCGGATCATCGTGTAACTCATAATTATTTATTTCAATATTTATGATTATCGTAATTATTTACAATAATTAGTTAAAGAAATTAACTAAATAATTTTGCCTTAATTATTCAAATATATTTACATCTAAATATTCAAATGGTAATAATTATATTACCTAAACCACATTTACAAACTTTGATATATTATTTTTGACATACAACTTTTACATTAATGCAATTTATCATAAAACTCTAATTCCCCAAATCGACTTAGCAAACCCTAATGCCTTAGACCCTAGATACCTTAGACTTTGTAGACTTTACCTTACTAGTATTCATATACGTTATAGGTTGAATTCCTCGGAATTCTCGCTACTTAGCTCACAACCGCTTAAGTGGATTTCGATCGCTTTCGCAAACTGTGAGTATATCTTTCCCCTTTTTACTGTTTTACTATTCTGGGGTGACTCATGTACTTACTATCAATTTTCTATTTCATCTTACTAAAATAGCAATTCTTATGTGTGTTTGCTTGTGTCATTTCGTGTATCTATGACCTGTCAAATCATTAACCGTTGCGGCCTGACATTTTAATGAATAGTACTATGGTATATACCCTTGTGACTCTGTTGAGAGTCCTCGTCATTGCTATGTATTACATTACTACTAGCGCATACTATATATATCTGCTTTCTTTTCATAGGGTTGATTTGACCCGAATACCACTTATTACATTTTGCAAAATAACACATGAATTGCTAAATTTTACCTTACTATATATATCAAACGGATGTACTCACCAATACATTATATGTGTTGACCAAATTATTTGTACATGTTTCAGGTGACGTTTGATCTTACATGCTTTCACGCTTAGGCTGGACCTAGTGCTTAAATAAAAGATTTGATATTTATTTAACTTTGTTTGAGAGTTTTATTGAGACTTTTGTATTCCCTTTTGGATAATGAAAGTTGTTCGCTATTAATATTTATAATTTAGTCCATGTGCTATTGAACAATTGTCACTACGTGACACCTCGATGTTTCCGCCATCGGTTGGGGTGTTACACAACATCAGGCTACTACGTTTATATGGGTAACAACTTAATCTCTTGGTCAGCCAAACGACAACCTAACTTATCACGGTCTAGCGTAGAAGCAGAATATCGCATTGTGGCCAATGCAGTCGCAGAAACCACTTGGCTCAGGAATCTTCTTCTTGAAATGCATATTCCCATTCGGCGAGCAACCATAGTCTATTGTGATAATGTTTCAGCAGTGTACTTTTCAGAGAACCCGGTCCAGCGCCAACACACCAAACACGTGGAAATAGATATTCACTTCGTTAGGGAGAAGGTTCAACTCGTTCATATCCGCGTACTTCATGTTCCATCGGCCTTTCAGTTCGTGGATATCTTCACCAAAGGACTCTCAAGACAACTATTCCATACTTTTCGTGAGAGTTTAAACGTCCGCTCACGCTCCCTCTCACACTAGGGGGGGGGGTATTAGAATAATAAAATGTTATATCAGTATTTATTAGTAGTTATTATCATTGTAAATGAGAGTCAAAGAGGGAGTCATGGTTTTAAATGTCATCCCTAATCTCCCTCCTTTGTAGCATGATTGTCTACTTGAAAGGAGCATCCATATTCCTATATTAAGGGATGTCTTGTACATAGTCCATCATTCAATCAAATATCATTTAACCTTTACTCATATGTAAACCGGGAAATAATTGTTACTATGAGAGGCCAGATATTACAGGTGGTGTTAAGAGTCATTTATGTTCTCTTCACAATTGTAGGGAAAACCTCATCAAGGACAATGAATTCCAAGGGTTCCAAGGGTTCTGTGGCGACATCTCAGGCCAATCCTACATTGTTCTGTTTGCCAACAAATTCTACTAGGTCATAAGGAGTGTCTTGCCTTAAATATCACCAACGTGCATGTTTGGGTGAGAAGTTGAGAACAATAAACAAT
The DNA here is from genome assembly GCA_028751855.1 of Ambrosia trifida. Lineage (NCBI taxonomy): Eukaryota > Viridiplantae > Streptophyta > Magnoliopsida > Asterales > Asteraceae > Ambrosia > Ambrosia trifida. The sequence continues at coordinate 11,335,377 of CM054126.1, read as the reverse complement.
CATGTGAAGTGTTTCAGTTGATCAACCAAAAAACAATTTGTGAGCTTCTCAAGACAAAACAGTCCTAGAGTCATACTCTTAATATTTAAAAAAGCTAGGGACTTTGTCCCTCTTCATATTTTTTCCATGGTAGTCGGTAGATGGTGTTGTTTAAAGTTTTTAAACATTTTAGGTAAATAGGTTAAGATTTGCGCTTATAGTATATTATATGTCATGCTGGTGAGGATCATCACATAACAATAAGGGGCTGTTTGGTAGCCTCTTAATGAGGCTCTTAACCATTCAGCGCTGAATGATTCAGCATTCAGCGCGTTTGTTTCAGCTTCTGAATGGAATGGTTAAGTCTGAATCATTAAGATTTGGGATGTTGCTGAACCATTAAGCACTGAACTATTAAGCACTGAAGTAGGCTGAACCTTAATGAGGCTCCCCTACCAACGTGGGACAAGAAAACTAACCATTAAGAGGTCCAACTTAATGATTCAACGCTTAACCATTCATACCTCTTAACCATTCAGACCTCTTAATGATTCAGCACTTAATCAACCAAACAACCCCTAAATTATTGTAAGAAACAATAGTACTAAAGTATAACTTTTTTTCTTTCTTTTTATCAATGACTTGTATTTTCAAATTTTGTACCTTTTGCATAGATATGTGTAGATTATATATATAAAAAAACCATCAAAAGTAATTTGTGCATATGAGCAGTTCATTTTATTTTACTAAGTAGAGTGTCCGCGTGATGTAGCGGGAAATACAAACACTTTTAAGGGTGTGTATGGCTCTGTTAAGTTCGATTATTAGCCTTAACCGAAACTAAAATCAAAAGTCATCAATTAATCAATCTTATTAAACAATTGGTTCATTGGTTTGATTAGTATTGTTAGATTATCGGTTTTAGTCCGGTTTAGTTAATTTTAGTGAATAACAAAAACAAACTTTGGCTAAATTTTTTTGCCTAGAAGTACATGAAATGGAGGTATAAATACATGAAATAGAGGTAAAAAAATAGCCCTGTAAACAAACCGAATGTTCACGAGCTATCCGTGAACTTGTTCAGCGGAAAGTTCGTTTATGTCGTTTATTTAATAAACGAATAACCAGGAACAAAAAACTTTGTTCGTTTAGTTAAATGAGTGAATATGAACAAACGTTGAGTTTGTTCATTTATGTTTGTGAACGTCCGTTTATGTTCGTTCATTTATGTATGTTTAAGTTTATTAATTACATGCGTATTTATACATAAATACAAACATAAATTGGGTTTTAGTTACTTGTATAAATATATAACCAATTAGTAATTGGGTTTTTTCAGTATCACATTTATTATGTTCGTGAACGTCCGTTTATGTTCGTTGGTGAACTGTTTGTTTAGGTTTAAATGAACGAACATAAACGAACAAGAACATGACAAATTTCTTAATGAACGAACATAAACATAAAAATGTGTTTGATTATGTGTTCGTGTTCAGTTAAAGTTAAATGAACATTCGGTTCGTTTACAGGCCTATGTATAAAAGCTAAAAATTTCAAAACCCCCTCTAGCTGATTACCCTGGGAGTGTCCCGGGGCTGAAAAATCTAATATGACTTAATAAAAAAGGAGAAAAGAAGTAAACAGTCTCAACCACTTTTAATGCTAAAGAAAGTTGTTCTAATGTTTATACTACGAGAAGGGGCTCTCATGCTGCGTTCCCAGCAGATTAAAAAAAGTTTCAACCTCTTTTAATGCTAAGCATATCGTTATAGTACATGAACATGGGCAATTCATATATGCAATAGTAGGTTTAAAAACATATATACTATCATAACATGATTAGTACTTGCCTATATATGATTAATAAATCACCTAAACACATGTGTTTTTTTTTCTGCATGAACAAAAAACTCACTAAAAAACATTTTTTTTCCGTTTTTTGTATAGCACTATGCTGCTCGTTGGAAAGATAATAAAGCGATCGTTAATTTTGTGTAAATTTTTTTTTTCAAAAAAATGTCATATATAAAAGTTACTAACGTTTAAAAATTGTGAGTGAAAAATAATGAAAAAATAAAGATAAAAATATTAATTAAAATATTTGAAATTTAAAAAGAATAATTAACATTTAAAAATGTGAGAGGAAAATTTGGAAAAGATATTAATTAACATATTTGAAATTTTAAGATAATATAGATATAGATTTTATTTAAAAAAAGAAAATAAAAATTTTAAAAATTTATCTTTTATTTAAAATAATAAATTCGATACTATCACCTCAAAGTGCCACATGGCACCCTCCATTGATTGCCACCTCATAAAAATTCAATTATTTTATTATAAGTTATAGACTATAGATATGTTCTCATAATATTTAGAGGGTGTTTGGGATTGCGTTTTGAATCTGATTTTTAGATTATTGCGTTTTGAAAAGTATGATAATCAGTTTTTAGTGTTTGGGATTGCGTTTTAAAAACACAGATAATTAGTTTTTTAGGATACCAAAACGCAATAATCTATAAGCAGCTCCACCCCTGCTTTTCCAAAACGCATAATCTGTTTTGAATAATCAATCCCAAACACGTGATATGTAATTTTCTATTGCAAAGCTGATTTAGATGATTCTAGAACAAAATGCAACGGTAATCTAGTTGCTGACTGGTCAGCTTTTAAATGTTATCATGTATTATGTATATACAGAGCATTTTTGGCTCTCCTTATTTCCACCTCCTTATAAGTTAATCCAAACATTTTTTTAAAAATTCTTTTTTTAAAAAGTCATAAGTTAATAAGTCTTTTTAACCAAAAGTCTTTTTTGTCTTAGGGGGACGGGGCGCCACCAGAATTGGTCACGGGTACCCCACTACCAGCACGGTAACACCGCCGCCACCCATGCTGGTAGTGGTCCTGTGAACCAAATTCTGGTTCTAGTTAACGGGCTGGTACCCGTAATTTCTCTCTCTTTGTCTCTATCTCTCTCTCATTTATTGTGGGTAAATAATAAGTGAAGTGTTGCCACCAAAAAAATGTTTTAGTGAAGGAAACCAGTGAAATGATGTGCCAATATATGATTGGTTGAAATCAGTGAAGTTGAAAAAACTCACGGGTAGTGCCCAGTCCCCCCTTAAATAAGTTTATCCAAACATGCCCGCAATATGTTTTATTCTAAAATATATATACATGTGGGAAGTTAAAACAGTAATCTTTAAAACAGAAAAATCTAGAAACTAAGGCTGTGATCCATTTGTTTGTTGATGTTGAAGCATAGGCTACATCAACATCACCTGCAATATATATTCAGACAGGAAAAATTACAAATGATAGAGGACATTTGTGGTCCAAATAAGTTGGTGTTTGGTATATGAGTATAAGTTGGTTTAATAAGGTTTTGGTGTGTTTGGTTTAGAGCATGTGGCCCCTTGATGCCCGAGAAATTGGAAATTCTCTATAGCTACCTACTAGCTGGGGTTTCATTCCTAACCTTCCACATTAGCGTCACATCTGTTGGAAAATAATAATCAAGATAATAGAAGTATTATTAGAAGTCAAACTAGAAAGATTGCGTCTATAGTTATGTCAATTATTGAAAGGGTCATGTTGGTTAACTAGTTAGTTAATTAATCGACTTAAGTAAGGGTATAAATACCCAAAGATGTCATTTGTATTGTGTGGATTAATAATATTGTGTGTGTTCATACAAAGTTTTCCCACCCTCTCTTCTCTCTCATGAGTCCCTGCACATATGTGTTTAGAGCATGTCTGGCTCTCCTTCTCATTTTCTCCTTATGACTTTTCCCATCTCAAAAGCTCCTTAATTTCATAAGTCATAAATTGCGACTTATGACTTTTTCCCTCTTTTCTTATTTTCAAAGCACAAAATCTTCCATAAGTTCTTTTTCAAACAATTACCCAAACACTTTTGTTTTAACTTTTGACTTATTGGATAAGTGATAAGTTAAAAGGAGGGGAAAACGGACAGCCAAACACCCTCATACTCCTACGATCATGTTCATCGTATAAACCAAGTCTATGATTCCATAACAGGGCCAGATTCGAACAACATCACCTTCCATGATATTTCTCTTTCCCTTTATAATGCATTAAATCGGTCTCAATTTTCCCTAACTTCCCTAATCTTTATTTTAAATAATAATAATTACAACAAAAAGATTTGTCAAACTTTATTATTTGTATTGCATTGTGGTACATTCGGTAAACTTTGGCCGCTCCAACCCCTCCCTTTCTCAAAGCCGCACCCACTCGGCTGAAGCCCAAATCACCCTCCCTTACCTGAAGCCACGCAACGATACCACCCACCCCTAAGGGATGGCTTAAAAAAACCGATAACCATACCTATACCCATATAAAACTATATGTATTCATGCTATCACTAGTCTAAAAGGCCATGCTATCTTTGAAAATATGTGTAACAATATTTCTGAAAACGAGTATAAAGTGAATGTGTTGACATGTGGTGGGGAGTGGTGGTTGAAACTTTCCACCACAAATGCTTTTTTTTTATTTATAAAGCAAAAGTAGATGATGGATGGATATTGTGTTGTGATAACATAACTTTAGAACTTGGTGGGAATTTCATAAAACTACTTGTTCCTTTAAGATTTACCAATCACCACTTTCGGTTTGGTGGTTACTTAAAGAGAAAATGATCGAAATGATTAAATGATCCAACTTTATATAGTGAAGAGGTAAGTTGAAAATGTATTTATGGGTTATGGTATAGCTATATTAATTCTCTAACACTAACACAAACTAGTATTCGGTATTCCTCTAATGTCCACATATTGATTGAACGCACATACGGTTAAAAGATTATCAATGTTTTCAGAGCCGGATTAGACGTCAAACCGGACCTCTCACCGGGTCACCGGTCCAACAAACTGGCAAAGCATTCATAAAAAATCCAACAAAATTATAAAATTCTGATTCGACCCCTTTTTTACCCGGTCCGACTAGCGGTTCGATGCATGGCCGGGTCTAAAAATACTGAGGATTATTAGATGACTAGATATTTGCCCGCGTTGACACGCAGTTCAACAACGTACGATTATTTGGAGTAGTATAACGTATAAGAAAAATAAAGTAGAAACATTTTATTAAAATTTAAAAGCAACGAATACACATTTATTCAAATATCGCTGAAAATTTCCTTATAAACCACATTTTTTGTTTTAGTCATCACTTTCCCACCAGCATCTAGTATAAGTAACTTCACGCCTGCCCTGCTTTTAACTCTTGACAATGCGACATAAAGCTGGCCATGTGAGAATACAGGGTTTCTTAAATACAATCCAACCTGAATAAGACGACTTAAATGGTATGTGTTAAAAATAGACTTATGGCATATTCAACAATAAGAAAGTAATAAAAATGAAAATAAGAAACTAACTACCACCTAAATTTCACAATTTAATTTGACACGTCTGAGAAGATGAGCATTACCCATATCGACCCGCTAAAAAAGCTTCGAGCATATTTTATTCTATTTGACACATTTGAAAAGGCAAACATTACCCAAATCGACCCGTTAAGAAAAGGGAATATTGCCCCAATTCACCTATGGCCTATGTATAAGTAAAAGGAACATCAATCTAATCAAAACACCATAAACACACTGTTGGCGACTTTTACCCTATTTGACCCATTGGAAAAGTTGAACATTACCCAAATCGACCGATTTATAAGTAAACAAACATGAACCTACACCACTAAAACAACATTTTATAACCCTCTTTTAACTAATCAACTAATTCACATAACCCATATGCTTGCATTTGATAAAAAAGCTACCGTTCAAGGTCTCTGAGTAAGCAACTTAGAACTTCCTTAACTTTGCATCAACATCGATATGCTTACTCATTTCAGAGTGTTGCCTACAAATATTTAAGTACTAAGATCAAGTAAACTAACAATACAAAAAACAGTGTGTTTGGATGTGCGTTTTAAAAGCGATTATATGAGCTTTAAGCGATCAAAATCATAGAATTAGCTGTGATACCTCAAAAATCCACATATAAGTCAAAAGTCAAATACCAAATGGACATTCAGTTTTCAAATAAATAATCAATGAACTTCAGCGAGAGGTAATTACGTATATAACATTACTTACATGTAGAAAAACACCGATAGGATGACGCCCGAAAATAGTATTATCAGAGACAAACCTGTCCTCAAAAGTCTTTAAATTTCTCGCGCTCCATATTTGCGAAATCGTTGCTAACCCCACATTGTGTAAATCTTCTTCCACCTTTTGCTTCCCGGACTACTCCACAGCCGGGTGTTTAATAACTTTCCTAAACACTATAATCCATAATTTTTAATTTTTTTAAAATAAAAACATTTACTAACTATTCTATTTTTAAAATTAAAAAAAAAGTCATTAATGTTTTTATAAATGTTTTTTATTTTTTAAAAATCGAAATCATTCATTAATGTTTGGGTCAACGTGTTTAATAACTTTCCTAAACACTGTAATCTAGATTTTTAATTTTCTTAAAATAAAAAAAATTTAATGATTATTCTATTTTTAAAATTCAAAAAAGAGTCATTAATGTTTTTATAAAATTTTTTATTTTACATCAACGAAAATTATTCATTAATGTTTCGGTCAAAGTGTTTAATAACTTTCCTAAACACTATAATCCAGATTTTTAATTTTTTTTAAATAAAAAACATTTAATGACTATTCTATTTTTAAAATTCAAAAAAGAGTCATGTTTTTATAAAAGAATTTATTTTTTAAAAATCGAAAATCATTCATTAATGTTTCGGTCAACGTGTTTAATAACTTTCCTAAACAATATAATCCACATTTTTTGTTTTTTTAAAATAAAAAACATTTAATAACTATTCTATTTTAAAATTCAAAAAAGAGTCATTAATGTTTTTATAAATGTTTTTTATTTTTTAAAAATCGAAATCATTCATTAATGTTTGGGTCAACGTGTTTAATAACTTTCCTAAACACTGTAATCCATATTTTTAATTTTCTTAAAATAAAAAACATTTAATGACTATTCTATTTTTAAAATTCAAAAAAGAGTCATTAATGTTTTTATAAATTTTTTTATTTTTTAACAACGAAAATTATTTATTAATGTTTCGGTCAAAGTGTTTAATAACTTTCCTAAACACTATAATCCAGATTTTTAATTTTTTTTAAAATAAAAAACATTTAATGACTATTCTATTTTTAAAGTTCAATAAAGAGTTATGTTTTTATAAAATAATTTATTTTTTAAAAATCGAAAATCATTCATTAATGTTTCGGTCAACGTGTTTAATAACTTTCCTAAACAATATAATCCACATTTTTTGTTTTTTTAAAATAAAAAACATTTAATAACTATTCTATTTTAAAATTCAAAAAAGACTTATTAATGTTTTTATAAAAAAATTTATTTTTTAAAAATTGAAATCATTCATTAATGTTTGGGTCAACGTGTTTAATAACTTTTCTAAACACTGTAATCCATATTTTTAATTTTCTTAAAATAAAAAACATTTAATGACTATTCTATTTTTAAAATTCAAAAAAGAGTCATTAATGTTTTTATAAAATTTTTTAAACATTTAATAACTATTCTATTTTTAAAATTAAAAAAAAGTCATTAATGTTTTTATAAATGTTTTTTATTTTTTAAAAATCGAAATCATTCATTAATGTTTGGGTCAACGTGTTTAATAACTTTCCTAAACACTGTAATCTAGATTTTTAATTTTCTTAAAATAAAAAAAATTTAATGACTATTTTATTTTTAAAATTCAAAAAAGAGTCATTAATGTTTTTATAAATTTTTTTTTACATCAACGAAAATTATTCATTAATGTTTCGGTCAAAGTGTTTAATAACTTTCCTAAACACTATAATCCAGATTTTTAATTTTTTTTAAATAAAAAACATTTAATGACTATTCTATTTTTAAAATTCAAAAAAGAGTCATGTTTTTATAAAACAATTTATTTTTTAAAAATCGAAAATCATTCATTAATGTTTCGGTCAACGTGTTTAATAACTTTCCTAAACAATATAATCCTCATTTTTTGTTTTTTTAAAATAAAAAACATTTAATAACTATTCTATTTTAAAATTCAAAAAAGAGTTATTAATGTTTTTATAAAAAAATTTATTTTTTAAAAATCGAAATCATTCATTAATGTTTGGGTCAACGTGTTTAATAACTTTCCTAAACACTGTAATCCATATTTTTAATTTTCTTAAAATAAAAAACATTTAATGACTATTCTATTTTTAAAATTCAAAAAAGAGTCATTAATGTTTTTATAAAATTTTTTATTTTTTAATAATCAAAAATTATTCATTAATGTTTCGGTCAAAGTGTTTAATAACTTTCCTAAACACTATAATCCGGATTTTTAATTTTTTTTAAAATAAAAAACATTTAATGACTATTCTATTTTTAAAATTAAAAAAGGAGTCATGTTTTTATAAAATAATTTATTTTTTAAAAATCGAAAATCATTCATTAATGTTTCGGTCAACGTGTTTAATAACTTTCCTAAACACTATAATCCAAATTTTTACTTTTTTTAAAATAAAAAACATTTAATGACTATTCTATTTTTAAAAGTCAAAAAAGAGTCATTAATGTTTTTATAAAAATAAATATTTTTTAAAATCGAAAATCATTCATTAATGTTTCGGTCAAAGTGTTTAATAACTTTCCTAAACACTATAATCCAGATTTTTAATTTTTTTAAAATAAAAAACATTTAATGACTATTCTATTTTTTTTAAAATAAAAAACATTTAAATTACACTAAATTTAGGAAGTGAGTAATTTGAATGTAATAAGGAAATTTAATGAGTTCCTAATTTACGTCAGTTTCCTTTCTAATTCTCATTTTTTTGCTTTTTTTTTTTTAAAAAAAAGAAGTAAAAAGACTAAAACGTGAAAACGTGACATATCTTCAATTTATCAATATCTCTATCATACAAAGCATGAACATAAAAAACAGCCTTGGAATATGACACATTTAACAAATTGCCACTAACGCCGTTTTAACAACACCTTTTAAAAACGACCCAAATTGAAGACTTTGTTTTCCAAACCATTTTTTTCTTTATAAATTTACGCATAAATCCAAAAACAATATATTATTATTATCTATAACTGAACCTAATAATCGTTTTAGAGGTAAATTGAATGTAATTCATAACATGAGCATGGGAAATATTGATGAACAACTAAATAAAGAAGATTAGAAACTCTTACCGTGAGGTGAACCGTCTCTGGGATTGAAGCTAATAATTGCCCGTCCTGTATATCGAGATGAAAAAACTCGTGTATTAAAAGCCGCCTAATCAAACACCGAATGATCCCAAATGCAAACCCGAGCAGTCTAAACAACCAAAAAATATGTTGATAAAAAAACAAAAACAAATCAGAAAAAAAAAATTAAAATTATCAACTAAAGTTTGCGAATGAAAGGGGATGCCTAAATACTTGTCGAAGATTGACTAATATTACGAAAGAAGAAAGTTATTAATGTGATATAAAAATAATTTTGATTAAAATGAGATAATTTTTGTATTGTTACCTCGTATGATATGTTATCAATATCGAGCCACCTATCCATGCCATAGAACATTAACCTGAAAATCAAATTAAATTACGAAATGATACACACTCGAACTCAATGAGCATACTGTAAATTATACATACACATTCGAGCTTCTCCAATTCACATAGAGCTTCTCCAATATCTTGAGGCAACTCCTGAAACATACGCATTCGAACAAATAATATATGTGTTAGTGCGTGTATATCATATATGCATGAATTATGTATGTAATTATGTACGTGCGACATTAAACATACCTGGCAATCTCTGCTGATTTTAACCGGTTTGTAGTCATTCAATGGGTTTTTCAAGAGAAAAGTTTTCTGAAAAGGCAAGTCAGATGTTTTCCATTAAAAATTAATGGACACTGAGATGAGGCTATAACGTGTTATAGTGTAGACAAATAATTTGGATTAATCTATAAATTAATCTTTAAAACAAATACCTAATTCGGTATTACATGGACGTGCGACCCCACGGTTTGCTTCCACCATACCCATTGCTCCAAACATTGTCTCTTCTCCAACCAACCGAGGACATCATTTGGGCATACCCTTGGAAGTAGCCACTCATATTGACACTAAATATTAATATCACCTTACCAGAATTCTGCAAAGACATGGCGTGCACTTTAGACGGTTCTGGAAAACACTGACACAGAGAACAATGAACTTACATGATAAGCTTCTTCCAATATCGGTTCGTTCATCACTTTCTCTCTCTAGATCTCTGCGTGTCTCTCTCTCTGTATTATGTTCTCTATGAATTTTGAGTTTAAATTGTTTTAGGGAAGTTAATTAATTCAATGAGAAGCTTTGACCAAATCATAATGAATTACCTAATTTAATATAATTACCTAATTTAATATAATTAATGAATTTTGATTTTTAGAAAAAACGAAAATTTTATAAATTCTCACAATGGGACACTTGGCACAAATTGATTGGCTATGTAATTCGAGGCACAATGTGGGATTGACAAGTGTCCTCATGGACTTTGTTTTATTAGATGTATAGATTTGTCAATTTCGTTAAAGCTCTTATTTTAAACAAATCTTAAATTGAAGACATTAATTAAGGTTGTTATGCATCATTGAAAACATCATTTTCAAATCAACTACAAAGATACTTTTAAGACTGTATTTTTTTAATTAATTAGTGCCTTGTGATACTTTTCAAAACCAATACCCTAAGTTAGGAAAATCATTATTTTGTTTACTATTATAACATAGGATAATTATAAACACTTGATTGATTTACTGGTACCATATATGTATTAAGATAAAAAAAAATACCTATAAACTTTTAAAACTATATAAAATTATCTCGTACGATCGACCATGGCTGTCTTAAGAATCTAACCAATATTTGTTTCCTAACGTATAGAAAATTTAGGTATACACAAGAAATCTGCAATTCAAGAAGTAGAACAAAGCTAAAAACAAATAGTACCAACAAATGCAAACCAAAAGAAATGACAAATTAAATATCTTATGAACCATACTATTTACGAAACTAAGTTGTATTCTATCCTATTAATGTTAAGTTTTATACGTTAATTGCTTTCTCTAGTTCTCGAGTTTGATTAATCCTTTACGTATTTAGAAGGTATTCGATACATGCGTAGGTTGCTTGTAGGGCCGGCTCAAGAGGCTATGAGTGAAATAAAGCAAGGGCTTTAGGCCTCCGTCTCCCTAAGACCTCGAATTTAATTAAAAAAAAAGTAAATATACATAGGCGATTTTGGCTTTAACAATTAACATTGATGACATTAAGGTTTATGATCTATAATTATGCATACACATAGATCATATCAGAATCATATGATCTAAAACATTTATTTTTTCTTTTTTCTTCATTTATTTTTGCGAAAAAGAGCCTCAGTTTTATTATCCGCTTTAGGCCTCAAAAGTTTTGAGCCCCCGCCTTGGTTGCTTGTAACCGAAGGCATCTAATGTGCTAGCTCCAAGCTTTGGAATATGATCTAGAGGTATCTAGTGTGCTACTCAAGGCATCTAATTTGCTGTGCTCCATATATGTTAATTCGGTTTCACTTTTTTTTTTTTTGTCTTTGATTTAAGAAAAGAAGGGCTTTTAAAAAAAAATAGACTCTGAGAACATGCATCGTTGCATAATGGCGGTGCTAGTGGTAATATATATACATACATATATATATGTATATATTAATATAACAATTGTGAGATCTCAGCTGCCACTGTGGTATGTGGATATCATCTACTTGGAATATATTGATTATATTCGGGTAATTAAAGTGAGAGTATAGCAGTCCCCCATGTGAACAAAACTATATATAATACTACATACATCTACCAAAACTTATTCTCGATCGTAAATATGTATACGCACATGTGTGTATACACACGCATATATATTCATATGGTATATGCATGGTTGTTAGTTAACTTTTATTATGAATAATTTATGCCTAAAAATCTAAAATTATTTTATTAATAGGCTTTTAAGTTCTTGCCCCCGAAGCAATCCGGTTCTTAAAAATAGTTCAAAAGGTGGTGCAGAGTAATTCCCCAGCGACGAAGGACCTTAGTTTTATTTTTAATAGAGTAGGTTTTTCTATTTAAAAGGGGGTAGCGGCGCAACTTGTAGCCCGTTTACCCGCCTCCCACTTGTAAAAGTTGTCGGTTTTAATATTTTGCATTTATAATAATACTAAATACTTGTAAAAAAAATATCATGCATGCATGGATTTGTCGAAATTATTATTATTAGATATGTTTGATTTTCAAATGGCATATACATATACATATACATATACATATACATATACATATACATATACATATACATATACATATACATATACATATACATATATATTGTGAACTTTTCATGATATAATGAACAAAATAAGAAGAAAATATTATTGACAAACCCAAACCAAATCAAGCCAGAGAGTTTATTGAAAATGAATGAATAGAGTGATTACAATCTCCAATAATATATAGACTAGCTCTATTCTAAATAAGGTAAACCTATCACAATTAATACCATATATTCAAAACAATAATTTAGGCTATGATTGTGCACTAATCTTGGCTGAATTGATTTACTGTCTAACATTCCCCCGCAAGTTGAGGGCGGGGAACGACCTGCAACTTGGACCTTAAACATAGGAACCTCTGAGAAGATAAGGGCTTAGTGAATACATCCGCAACTTGATCATTGGTTGAGATAAACTTGACATTCAGTTTCCCTTGAGCAACCTGTTCACGAACGAAATGGAAGTCCACCTCAACATGTTTTGTGCGTGCGTGAAAAATAGGATTTGCGGAGAGGTAGGTTGCACCGAGATTATCACACCAAAGTGTCGGTGACCTGCTAACTATTCCAAGTTCACGAAGAAGGGATCTCAGCCATATTTGTTCTGCAACGGTATCAGCAATTGCCTTGTATTCTGATTCTGTTGAAGATCGAGATACAGTGCGTTGCTTACGAGTTGTCCATGAGATAAGATTAGAGCCCAAGTATACAGCATATCCCCCCGTGGATCGACGATCGACAGGGCAGCCAGCCCAATCACAATCAGAGTATGCCTGTACGTCCTGGTGCCAGAAGGAGTCAGAAAAGGCATGTAGCCGAGAACTGGAGGCATGACGAAACAGTTTTAGTTGTGCCATGAAGATACCGCAATATGCGTTTTACAGCAACCCAATGATTTTCAGTCGGTGCATGCATGAACTGGCATACCTTATTAACTGCAAAGGCAATATCTGGACGGGATAAGGTAGCATACTGAAGGGCACCAACAGTTTGTCGATACCGTGAGGGATCATCAAGAAGGGGGCTGTCATTAGGAAGCAGGACATGAGAGGTACTCATGGGAGTAGCAACAGGTTTGCACTGAGACAGTACAACTCGGTGTATGACATCCAAAATATATTTTCTTTGAGAGAGAATCAAATCATCGTTATAATGAACCACTTCAATTCCCAAGAAATAGTGTAACCTGCCAAGATCTTTGACTGCAAACTGGGTACTAAGACGAGTGATGATATCAGTAACAGCTTGAAGTTTGTTTCCAGTGATAATGATGTCGTCTACATAGACAAGATTATAAACGATGGTGCCATGCCTGTTAAGAATGAATAAAGACGGGTCGGTTTTGGACCCGGAGAAACCAAGCTGTTGAAGTGCCATAGATAGCCGAGTGAACCATGCTCTCGGGGCTTGTTTGAGCCCATATAATGACTTGTGAAGTAGACACACATGGTTCGGATTAGTAGGATCAACAAATCCCGGAGATTGTTTCATATAAATAGTTTCTTGAAGATCACCATGTAAGAAGGCATTTTGAACATCGAGCTGACGGAGTGACCACTTATTTGTGACTGCAAAAGACAAAACTGTACGAATAGTGGCCGGTTTAACAACTGGACTAAAGGTCTCATGATAGTCAACTCCCGCCTGCTGGTGAAACCCCTTTGCAACGAACCGTGCCTTGTAACGACTGATGTTCCCAGCCGGATCTATTTTTAACATGTATACCCATTTACAATCAACCACGTTAGCATTCTTAACAGGAGGAACTAATGACCAAGTCCCATTTTTGTGAAGAGCCTCTAACTCTTCAGCCATGGCATGACGCCACTCCGAGGAAGCATTGGCAACGGTAAAAGAGTTGGGTTCAACAGGAAGTTTGGGCATAGAGGTGGCCATATAGGCAGCGGGATCATATCGAGAGGTGGGTTTAGGATTAGGTCTAAGGTTTAAGGGCCTGGGTCGTGGTGGGGCTGTACCAGGTGCGGCTGGGTCTAGGACAGGTGTAGGTGGGGCTGGAACATGTGTAGGTGGGGCTGTTGTGGCAGGTATTGGTTCGGTTTGGGCTGGAGCTACATTTTCGGTTTGTTGAGGGTCGGTTGGTATAGGGTCAGGATAAACAGAAACGTATGGTGTCTTATCACAGGTTGGTGCAGAGGTGTTGGGTGATTTATTGTAGGGAAAAATATGTTCATTGAAGCGAACATGTCGGGAAATGTAGATTCGTTTGGTGTTTGGGTCAAAGCATCGGTAGCCATGATGAACAGGACTGTAACCAAGAAAGACACACGGAGTGGAGCGAAAATCAATTTTGTGACTGTTATACGGATAGAGGTAAGGAAAACATTGACACCCGAAAACCCGAAGGAATGAGTAATCTGGTTTTCGTTTAAACAGGTGTTCAAATGGTGACTTGTTTGAGGAGACTCGAGAAGGAAGGCGATTGATGAGGTAGACTGCGGTTTCAAAAGCAGAGTACCAGAAGCGTTGAGGAAGATTAGACTGTGCTAAGAGAGCAAGTCCGGTCTCCACAACATGACGATGACGATGCTCAACTGTCCCGTTTTGTTCACTTGTATGTGGACAAAAGCGTCGATGGATTATACCAAGATTGGTACAAAACGAAGCAAGATTGCGAAACTCTCCCCCCCCCAATCGGACTGAATGCTTTTTAGTTTTGTGTTAAATTGTCTTTCTGCTAGTTTAATGAAATTGGTCAAAATAGGGTAAACATCTGATTTATGCACTAGTGGATAAAGCCACATATATCTAGAATGATGATCAACACAGAGTAAAAAGAAGCGATGACTATCAATAGATAAAGTGGGTGCAGGACCCCAAACGTCACAATAAACTAATTCCAAAACATTATTACTATGAAAATTAGAGTTTGCCAGAGACAATTTAGAAGATTTGCTCATTTGACAAGAGACACATAGTGAAGCTGACAACTTGTCTGAAACAGGTAAAGAACAATGCGAAACAATAGAACGAAAAACTCGAGCATGAGGATGCCCGAGGCGTTGATGCCAAACGTTTGAAGATGCTTTAAAGGCGGTGAATGCGACTCTGTGAAGAGACTTGAGTTGAGGAAGAAAAATGGAGTACAGTCCTTGTTCACTTGGCCCCGTTAGGAGGATGGTGCGTGTAGACTCGTCCTTCACAACAAAATAAGAAGCGTGAAATTCAAAGAAAACATTATTGTCAACACAAAATTTTTGGACAGCTAAAAGGTTTCTTTGAAGTTGAGGAACGTGAAGGACATTGGATAAAACAAGGGTTTTATTAGGTGAGAAAATTTTGGTGGATCCAATGTTTAAAATGGGTAGGGGTTGACCGTTACCAACAAGGAGTGAATCATTACCATAGTATGCTTCAGAGTTATCAAGACTCTCCAGATCTGTAGCAACATGATCATTAGCACCAGTGTCAGGAAGCCAGGGGAACCCCATCTGTGAGTCAGCACCCGAGTGATTTGCATAGTTGGCTTGTAGCTGTGTGCGGGACTGAGAAGATTGGCTGGGACACTGTGATGGCAGATGGCCAATTCCACAACGGTTGCAGTGACCATACACCATGTTCTGAGTGGAAGCCCAGGCGAATTGGCGTGTACCACCAGTGTCACGGTTGCGGGTATTGTTGTTATTACGAGAGTTGCCCCGATAAGCACCACGGGAGCCTCGTCCACCTAGATTATTATTTGAAGATCAAGGAGAGAAGAAGGCTTGCGGCTGCTGTGATGGGGCTGAAGTGACTGGATTTAGTTGATAGCCAAGCTGGGCTGCCATGAGTTGTAGGCTGCTAAGTTGATTATGAATGGACTGCACATTTAGTTGTGGTGGTTGTGGTGCAGCAGTGCTGACAAAGGCTTGTGGGTTGTTTGTTTGAGTTGGTGATGGTCGGCGGTTAAGCATGTAATCATGGTCACTAAGAAGGCCATGAAGTTCATTGAAAATGACCGGAGGAGAACGAGCTAGGAGATTTTCCTTGAGACCATTATACTCCTCACGAAGACCCGCAATGGTAAGCATAACAACATCTTTGTCCTTCATCGGTTCACCGATATTTGCTAGGGCGGTTGCATATTCTTGAGCACGACATAAGTAGTCTGCAGGGGTCTCATCACCTTTCATGGTTATGCGATGTAACTGACATTTTAGTGTATATTCATGTGAAGAAGTAGCTGGAGCATACGCACGTTCCAGAGACAGCCATACCTCTCGAGACGTCCGTCCTTGAACATGCTGAAACGATTCTTCAGATACTGTTGAGATAATCAGCATTAGCACATGGGCATCATTGGAAACCCACGGACCGTAGCTGGGATTGGCAGTAGTTGTGGTTCCTGTGGTAACTGTGGATGATGGACACGGGATTGATCCATCCACATAACCGAAAAGATTGTGGGAGATTAGAAACGGTTCTACCATTTGTTTCCAGTAACCGTAATTTTTAGGTTTCAGGGTAAAGGCGAATTTGTGAGAGTTATGAATTGTTTTCTCTTGATTGGTAAAGATTGTAATGGCAGCCATGAGAGCAGTTGCAGGTTTGAGAGTATGAATAAGGTATAGGCCGGAGGTTGGTCGGCTGTTGTATGGCTGGCGGCTGTTAGGGTTTAGGCCGAGAGTTTTTTTTTTTTTTTTTTTTTTTTTGAGATGGAGACTGATTTGGCTCTGATACCAAATCAAGCCAGAGAGTTTATTGAAAACGAATGAATAGAGTGATTACAATCCCCAATAATATATAGACTAGCTCTATTCTAAATAAGGTAAACCTATCACAATTAATACCATATATTCAGAACAATAATTTAGGCTATGATTGTGCACTAATCTTGGCTGAATTGATTTACTGTCTAACAAACCAAAAGTTTATCCCAAAATTACAAGAAATAAACAATTACAAATAGTTGTAATCACTGTAACAAACTCACAAAAACACTCTAGACGATGATCTACAAAGGGGATCAAAGATACAAGATGATATCAATGATATAGACACAAACCCTAGATCGTCTACTGAGTTGAGAGAGAACAATGAGAGAGATCAAAAGGAAGAGTGAACGACTGGAATGAAAAAGTGATCAGGAAGAGAGAGAAACAATCTCTTATATAGGAAGTCTAGAACCTTCCAGCTATCACCAACATCTGATCAAATCTGGATCGTTCATCTAGATCTTTTAATAACAAACTTTGACAAAGAAACTTGGGCCACTAGACTTCAATATTATAGAGAGCCTATGAACCAGCAATGTATAGGCCCACCAACAACAACACTTGGATTGCTACAAATTAAATAAACCCAACACCTGAAACAAGCTTATGCAAAATGTCAAAGCACAGAATACATAAACCATACCAAAAATTCTCACAAGCACAAAAACCTTACAATACCAACTTACCACAAGTTTAAGTAATAAAACTGAATATTATGAGATACCATCTTTTCAACACCTCTCCTCAATTTAATTACTTAAATACATCAAACATTTTTACTCTTTCACATAACTTCTCATGTTGATGAGTTAAGACTCCTTTTGTAAACAAATATGCTAATTGATTACTTGACTCAACCATATATGTTTTAATAAATCCTTTGGATATAAGGTCTCTTAAGAAAAATAAATCAAGTTCAAAGTGTTTGGTTTTATCATAAAAAACTGGGTTAGCAGCAATAGACAAAGTTGTTGAACTGTCACAGTTCAAAGAAACATGAAGTTTAACATGAACTTCCAATTCAGATAATAAGTTCTTGATCCATAAAACTTCACAAGCCACTGCACACATGACCCTATACTCTGCTTCAACAGAGGATCTAACAACAATGGATTTTTTTTAAATTTTCCAAGAAACTAAACACCCACCAATAAAAAAACAGAAGCTAGTGTCAGACTTTCTAGTACTGACACGCTTTCCCCAGTCAGAATCAGAAAAAGCAGTTAAGTCAAACTCATTATATTTAGAAAACGTAATACGTTTCCCTGGAGCAGCTTTCAAATATCTAAGGAGTTTAAAAGCAATTTTTAGATGTCCTTCATAAGGTTTGTGCATGAAGTGACTAAGGTAATGAACATCATATGATATATCAGGTCTGGTATGAGACAGATATATCAATTTCCCAACTAACTGTTGATAACCAACAATGTTGGTTAACAATTGATTTTGGCTCTCTACAATGTTAGTCAAAACATGATTTTGCTCTATTGGATTAGAGACTAGTTTTGACCCTAACATACCATTCAACCAACAATTTAGTACAACATTTTCTTTGGGTTAAACATATTCCTTCACTATTCTTAATTACCACAATACCTAAAACATTCTTTGACTAAGTCAATGTCTTTCTTTGACTTACCAGTTATAATTATGTCATCAACATAAACTAGAAAAACTATGAACACATCATAATCAATTTTAAAGAACATAGAGTAGTCACATTTACTCTGTTTGAATCCAAACTCAATTAGCACACTCACAAGTTTTTCATTCCACATTCTAGGAGCTTGTTTAAGCCCATAAAAAGACTTATTCAGTTTGCACACTTTAGTACCAGATTTACAAGAAAATCCTTCAGGAAGAGACATATAAACATCTTCATGAAGGTCACCATACAAGAAAGCATTATTCACATAAAGTTGAAATATATCCCAACCATTTTGAACAGCTAACCTAATAATGCATCTAACAGTTACCATTTTGACCACATGAGAAGAAGTCTCCTCATAATCTACACCTTCTTTTTAACTAAAACTTTTAGCAACTAATCTTGCCTTATATCTATCAACCTCAGCATTAGATTTATATTTGAATTTATAAATCCATTTACATCCTATCTTGTGTCTATCCTTAGGAAGATCCACAATCTCCTAAGTATTGTTCCTATATAAAGCTTCTAATTCACCATTCATAGCCTTTCTCAAATTTTCATCCCTTATAGCCTCATTATAGTTTCTAGGTTCAACATTTCTATCTAATGACACAGAGAAACATTTACTCTCATTAGACAAATTGGAGTAGTTAAGAACCTTTTCAATCCCGTATTTTACCTTGCCCTCGACTACAAAATCACTAAGTTTTTTTTTTTTTGGGAAAACTAGTATGTCAAGAAGATCTCCTAACACTTTCTTGAACTATGTCCCCCACAGGAAAGTCGGGTTTAGTGCCCATTCCGGTAGTACACACTGCTTCGGCTGTTGTACCCTGGGAAATAAAACGAGTCTCCGGTAGGCTCGGAATTTGTTTTAAGGGCCCCGTGTCTAACACGATCCTCAGCCACAATATTTTTATTTTCTCATCATCTTCTTGTATTTTCTTTTCATTTCAGTTGTAATAGTATTTTATTTTCCTTTTCTTATTGTATTGTAAAAGTAATAAGATTTATTTATTTTGCACGAGCGGTTCCTACAGTATTATCGTGTCTTCAGTAGAACTATCCGATCATGTCCATCTCCACTAGACAATAATGCATATACACAAATTCAAGAGGAAAACCAATAAATTTGGGATCAAAACCCCCTCTATGAGAACCAAACCCATGACCAAATGGTCCTCAAGCTTTATCCCACCCCCAAGATGTCACAAGAGTATAATGCCATGGGCCATAGGTTCACATACTAATCAAAGATCGTAAATATTAGATCCATTAAAGAAGGTTAAATGTATGAAAACCCCACCCTTGCGTCCTCTAAACAAAACTAGCATGAGCCCGCACGTTGCAGCGGGACTCCACGTTGTTTGGTTAATCGTCTCGCTGTTTGTTTTCTGCTTGATTTGAAATGCCGTCTAAACGGTGAGGAAAGTAAGGTGATAATCTATGTCAGTTGGTTAAAGCTCCTAAGTAATAATATGTTACATTCGAGCCCCTACGTGTGTTTTTGGTACAAAATTTGCTTATGCAGGCGGGATATTGTAGTGTGAGCTCGCACGTTGCAGTGGAGTCAACAATTTATAATTTATAGCAGCGGGTGTTGTCGATCCTCTTTTGGTGAGCGTAATATAAACGTATTCCTTACTTGTTAAACAATCAAAATCCATTAACTAATTGTTAGTGTACAAAAGTGTAACAACCGGCAAAAATAAGGTAATTCCGTACAAATTAATTAATATATGATTAACGTAATTAAATGCAGTTGTGTGTGATTTAATTATTGAGGCCTTAGGAGATAGCAATTTCCAAATAATGCATAGGAATGCATACGTTTAATGGTAAAAACATGATTGGATCATGTGCGAATAACTATCCGGTATGGACGTTGGCAATTACCCGGTAATAATTAAATAAACGAAAAGGATCCCGGACGCCCAGGACATAAAATAAAGGGTAGTTTCATGAAATATAATGAGTTTTGGAACTCCAAAACCATAAGTGAAAACGTCTTGTACAAATCTCCCGGTAACGAATAAAATGCGCGTACCGCACCCGATACGCGTATAACTCATAATTTCACCCGGCAAAGGCCTAAATAACCAATCAACGCTTAAATTAGACTATATTTAAGGGTTATTAAAGGTATTTTTAATGTCCGAATAACGCGTGATTAAAACCCGAAAAATACCCGAACGACACCCGAACGACGAGGGATTAAACATAACTTAATAATGGTAAATATTTGAAGTTGTGGACCCCACCCAAACCCATCCAAGGGCCGGCCTAAAGGCCATAATTATAACCATGCAAGAGTGGCAATGATAATAATCTATAAACTAGATTAAAGCATGCTTAAACATAAGACAAAAGGTGTAAGGCATGAGGTACAAAAGTAACCACTCTCTTGTCCCCTCCCTTGTATAATTTTCGGCCATAGGCCACAAAAATCCAAGACAAAGAGCTAGCCATCATGGCCTAAGTATGTGCATGTGCATGGGTGAAAATCTTGTATAAAGATTAAGTGTAGGATCATCCAAATCCTTAGCCAAGATTTACAAGTAAAACCCCTTCCTTTGCCCTCCAAAACCCACGGCCACCACCACATTTCCACATCCATCCAAGATCACTTGTGTACTTCCTAAATCTCTTATATCTTTGGTAATGATCACAAAATCCATGGAAGATTACATGTGATAAGGTTATATAAACATGTGTTAACCATTAGAAGAAACAAAGCAAACACTCCTCTTCTTCTCCTTCTTGGCCGTAGGATTCCCCTTCCCCATATACATTCTCCTTTCAAGTTTTTACATCTCCAAATCACTCAAAACAATCCATCATCCAAACCCCTATTTGTGTGTTTCAAGCTTGGAGCTTAACCATTAAGGAAGAACACACTAAACCCCTCTCAAAATCCAAGGTTTTGTCTTCCCTAGCCTTGTGCTAGTAGTAAGCTTCTTAACCTTGTTTTTGATTATTATTATTCATGTATGTGTTCTTAGAAGCAAGTTGTACATGAAGGGTTTAAAAGGTGGTTTGAACATAATCTTTAATAGGTTTTACTTGTGTAAAATAGATAATTAAAGATATGTAAATAAATCATGGATTTGATGATGATAAAGTAATGATCTTGAAAATATATAAAGTTTACACTTAAACTAAGTAGGATGATGATTTGGTTAAGATTTATGGAATGAACTTGAATGTGTTAAAAAGTAACTTTAATCATCTTAAAATGATCATCCATGGTATAATATATGGTGGAACATGTTAGAAGTTCAAGAATAAATAAGATGAAAAATTAAAGTTACTTACTTAGAAGAATGATATTTTGTTAAAATGGGCAAATACATAAAACACACATGCAAGTAGCCTTATACATGGAATATAAGACTAACAAAAGTGTTTTGGTACAAAAATAACTTACCAATAAAAAGTTGAATCTTCAAAGTCTACTATTTTGAGTGAAAAATGTTAACTTTGGAAGTTAGAGTGGAAAAATGCAACATTTGAAAGTTAAGGGACTAATAATGTAACTTTGAAAGTTAGAGGACTAAAATGGATATTTTAGAAACTATTAGTCCAAAAATGCAAGGATGGAAAGTTTGGTGTCAAAAGTATAAGTAATAAATTTCTAAGGATGATTTGGGTAAATACTAGTAGATACTTGGGTATTTTTGTATAAAAGTATAGTTTTGAAAGTTATAAAAATATGGATGGTATTGACATAAGGATTTTTATAAAATGGAGATTTTATAAAAATATTAAACAAACTTGAGAAACTTATACAAAAATGAATACTTTTATATAAATGGGAATATAAAAGTGTTGGAAACATTTTTGTAGTTAAGTTAACAAGTTGGGTTAAAAATACATAAGTATTTTAAACCTTCCAAGTAACTTGTGTTAGGAGGAAGAAATATGAATAATATTTCTATAAAACACATGTTGGGAAAAACTTGGAAAAATTAACTATTCGAGCCAAGATATCGAACTAAGACACGTTAACGAATCGTACACGGACAAAACATGAGAAAAATGCCATTGCGGCAAGATAAGAAAATATATATTTTTAAGAAGTAAAATATATATACATCATGGGTGAAAACTAATAAACACTTTCCTAAGTGTTGAAGAAATTATTCGTGGGAGAAAAACATGACATAAACAAATAAGACGTTAAGCAAACGTATATACTTAACAAGAAAAATTACACATTTATATATATGTACGCTCGTCTCGGCAAAATTCTAGTATATCTACTTAATGGGAAAGTAGATATGTGGGAAGGAAAGCCGCAACGAGTAGACAAAGATATATATGTGTATGCCGCGCCGACAAGATCCTAGTATATTTATTTGAATGGGAAAATAAATATACGGTATGGTGAGTTGAATCGGGTGTTAAGAATATACAATCGAACGACAAGATCTTAGCATATTTGTTTAAATGGGAAAACAAATGTGCGGCAAAGTGAGTCGGGTCGAGTGTTGAAATATATATTATGTCGAGCGATGCGATCTTAAGTATAATTATTTAAATGGGAAAATAATTATACGTTAAGTGAAGTCGAGTCGATGATAATAAGGTACAAGTTAAGGAGATATTAACAAGAGTAATATATAACTTGTAACACAAAGGGTAATCTAACGCCAACGAAACCTAGGATACGCGCTTAATTAAACGGGATTTGGAATAACTTGTGGTCGGGAGTTGGGTGTACAACTTGCCAAGGCACTTGCACTATAGGAATAGTGACTCATACGTCTAGGACGTTTGTAGGTGCGAGACCCTCTTTGCTATCTACTTAGTGAGCCAGACAGTGTTTCAGGTGAGTTTCACGGCCCCATTTTAAACTATTTTTACGTTTTTTCGGGGGAAAGATATGTTAGGGAAAATGTTTGACGGATTTATTACTTGAGGTGTGACCGCCACTCGGGGTTGAGTCCTCGCCTCTATAATCATTTATTCAGGGAAATGAAACCGGAGGAATATTGAATAGTATTATTGGTGCCTGACAAGGCCCACCACTAATCGATAGCGTCGATTATGCATTAGGTTATGCCTGGGGTGCATATATTCTGAACTTAAGTCGTGGGAAACCGAGTAACGGCTTGGAGCGGGGCATTATTATTATACGTCTTGGTTTGATTATAGTCTCAAGTAGATTTATAGGAATTTGCAACTCCTATATATTGTCATAACATGGTATTTCCCAAGTATTCAAGTTTTGGAAACTAAAAACCTGTGAACTCACCAATATATTTATATTGACGAAACTTTTAAACATATCTTTCAGGTAATTAAATGAAGGCGAACCGGGGCAAGCTGGGTCGTGAAATCCTCCGATGCGGCGTTAAACATTTTGCGGGGTTTCACCTTTATTTCCCAAGGCTTTGGGATATATTTGAGAAACCTCTATGTTGTCTTAAAAACAATTTACTTTTATGTAATATTTGGAACAAGATTTGATGCCTTAATAAATGACCCATTTTCTTAAATTACTTGTGTTTAGCAATAACCTTGACTTTATGCTTTGAACCGTCGCGCCACGTGTTTCCGCCATTGTCGTGGTGTGACAGAAGGTGGTATCAGAGCCAAGGTTATAGCGAACTAGAGTATTTTCTTTAAAAACTAGACTATAACCGGATTTGGTTCAAATGATAAAGTTTTCAAAAGAAAAATATATAAAGACGCTAAACGCGATAATGTAATTTTTCAAGAAGCATTGGGCATGAGGAGATTCCGACCAAGCCAGCCATGGGTATCGTTATGCATTAACGTAGTATTAGAGGTTAGGAAGGATACTGATAATGTACGCCTTAACTATCTAATTTAAATTAATTCATATATATACATGTACGGTTCTTTTGCCAGGATGTCGGACGCTGGTAGCATAGCGCCCAGTTACGATAGCAGTATTCAGATTATCCCAGCGCCGCCAGCAGAGCCGATCGAGCTTGTGGTACTCGATCCGGAGGATGACGAGATGGAGATTGACGCCGCCGTGGAGGGCGCAGGAGGAGATAGCTCGGACGAGACTGACCCGAGCGAGGACCCAGCGTGGGCCCCCGCTGAGGGCGACGTGGTCGACCTACCTATGGCCGAGGCACCACAGGCAGACTTGCCTATAGTGCCATTCCAGGCAGCGCCACTGCCAGTACTGCCCCTCCAGGCCATCAGAGACTTCCCAGAGGGCTGTGCAGGTCCATCGAGGCCTGTCCCCGCGCAGTCAGAGACCGTTGAGTCTCCCTATGACCGACACGCACCGATCGATCGTGAGCCCTTACCTACCCCACTTATCCCCGTACCCCCGGGCATGATGCTCGTGCCCGTTCCCCGAGGACACAACGGGTGGATCTCTGATGACTCCGACGATGAGTCGACCGCATCGGTGGAGCACATTGCTGTACCGATCCCACCAGCAGACCAGGAGGAGCACGTCGCTCCGATGATCGAGCATGCCACTACTGCACCAGCCACTCTACCCACCATACCCGAGCCCGTACCTCAGGATGGGCCAGTTCCTACTGGGCACATCCTAGAGGGGAGCTCTGCCCGCAGCTCGGAGCTGCACCGGGCGGGCGTGACGGCATACGCCACTGCGAGCCCTCCCACCCCCACTGTTATGGTATCCACCCCAGAGTGGGCCACTGTTTCAGAGCCTCTTGTAGCCCCATTGGCCGAGCCTGTACCACCACCCACAGTAGCCATGACATTACCGATCCCCACCCTGCCCAGCATGCCACCTGCACCGTATCCTCTGGGTGCAGGGGACCCCTACATGATGCCACCTCACCTTACCAGACCACAGGGTTTTGCCCCGTTACTTCCACACATACCGATACCAGCCCCCTTTGGGCCATTCCCATCAGCTCACCCAGATATACCCGGACCATCCCAGCCTCACAGGATGACACCATTATCCGGACCAGCATGGTCCACTGCCATCTCCTTAGAGCGAGACTTCCAGACTCTCGCTGACACGGTGCAGCGCACCGTGACACAGGTAGAGCAGCAGACCCGTCTGATGTGGACGCGGATGATTGATGCACGAGATGCTTTGGCGCACTATGCGGAAGAGTTACTGAGCATGGACGCCTAGTGTGGTATTACAGGTGATGCGCATTTTGCGCATCGACAGTTCTTATATGAGCGTATCATGTCGATTAGCATGACGATCAGTATGCATGCACCACAGTACCAGTATCCGCCGCCACCGCCACAGTAGGGATGCATCAGGGACGCACGGAAGAATCACTTGCTTATGTACATAGTAGCAGCAGTATGGTAGTATAGCACGGGTTATGACACTCGTCTGCATTTTGCCTAGCCGTACGGGTACGACGGCACATGATATGATGTTTTATTTATTTCAAAAACAATGTATTGTATGAGGGATGTATTCCCCATTTTGTTATTATGAACAAGCATTGTACTAGTACTATTGAAATTAATGAAAAATCTTATTATTATGATGGTGAAATATGTAGTTGTCTACGATTATTATTGCTTACTCCATATATTGTGATTTGTGTGTTTGTGTGGTGATGTTGTGTTGATTTCTATTTTTGTATGACGTGTTGGTATGTTGTGTGATGACATGGTGTTGATTATTGTGTTCATATTCTGGTTTGTTATTTATGCTTTATATTGTATAAATGTTTGCCAAATTAACCTTTGATAATTATTATTGAAGAAAATGGCACCAGCCACCAGAAGCAACAGCGGTGCGGACGGACTGCCCGCAACACCAGCTGAACTTGAAACCATGATTTCGGAGCGCATAGCCCGAGCAATCGCGGAGCACGAAGCCGCTCGCTCCGAACGATCACGTGACTTGACTGGGAGTGACCGACGAGAAACCTCCCCCAATGGTAAGAAGGTTTAAAAATAAATGAAAAAGCGATGGGAGAATATCCTAAAACTCCTATCCCATAATAACATACAACTTTATTAATGCAGAAACGGCCTCACGAGAGCGTGGCTGCACCTTCAAAGCCTTCTTAGACTGCAAGCCGATCAACTTCAACGGCACAGAAGGATCTGTTGGACTGGTCAAGTGGTTTGAAAAGACCGAGGCAGTCATCCGTATCAGTGGGTGTACCCCTCGCCAGTCGGTCATGTACTCCACCAACTTGTTCTTGGATCAAGCACTCACGTGGTGGAATGGACAAGTACAGCCATTGGGTGATGATACCGCTTACTCCTTGTCATGGACAGAACTGAAAGAACTCATGATTGCCGAGTACCGCCCGGCAAGCGAGGTACAGAAACTGGAAACTGAATTCTGGAACCTCACTATGATGGGAGCGGACGTGACTGGTTACACGTCTCGATTCCATGACCTCGCCAGACTAGTGCCACGGTTGGTCACCCCTGAAAGCAACAAGATAGAGCGTTATTTGTTCGGCTTAGCACCACAAATACGCAGCATGGTCACTGCTTCTAAACCCACGACCATGCGCGCAGCTATCGACCTTGCACTAAGCCTCACCGAAGATGCGATTCGCATGGGTACACTGATCCGACAAGTATCGGGACTGAAAATTTCTGAGGCTAGCAGCGTAGAAGCCAAGAACCAGGGGACAAACTCAGCAGTTGTGTTGAACGATCAGGGGAACAAGCCAAGATTTGGGAAAAGGAATCGGGATGAAGGGAAGAGGGACAGAGCGTCGGGTAGCTCAAACAAGAAAGGGAAAGGATATGTTGCCACGGGACGTGGTAATGGTAACAAACAGGGTAATCAGGGAAGGAATAATGGGTTAACTTGTGGAAAGTGCCACCGCACAGGGCACAAGACTGAAGACTGTCGGTCCGGAGCACCGAAAAACGGAGGAGCTAAACCATGCTTCGCATGCGGGTCACTGGACCATTGGAAAAGGGATTGCCCCAAGATCAACAACCAGGCCCGCGGGCGGGCATTTGTGATCGGAGCCGGTGATGCACGACAAGACCCCAACGTGGTCACTGGTACGTTTCCTCTTAATGGTCATTATGCCTCTGTATTATTTGATACCGGTGCTGACTTTAGCTTCATATCCATTGAGTTTAAAAGACTACTTGGATTGAAAACTAGTAAACTAGATACCCCCTACTCCATAGAACTGGCTAATGGTAAAACTATTGAAACGAGAGAAGTAGCGAGGGATTGTAAATTAGAACTCTGTGGGCACGAGTTTGGGATTGATCTTTTGCCAGTTGTATTGGGAAGTTTTGACATTGTTGTCGGCATGGACTGGTTGTCCGCGCACCATGCCGTCGTGATTTGCAACGATAAAGTCATTCAAGTCCCCCTCGCAAACGGTGAAACTCTCTCAATTCAAGGGGAAAGGCACGGAACGCCGCTAAGAATTATCTCGAGCATGAAGGCTCGTAAGTGTCTAAGAAAAGGGCTTGTCGCATTCTTGGCACACGTAGTGGACAAGAAGGCCGACGAGCGAAAGTTGGAAGACATTCCAGTAGCTAGAGACTTTCCGGATGTATTCCCAGAAGATTTGCCGGGGTTGCCGCCACCTCGACAAGTCGAGTTCCGCATCGACCTCGTTCCCGGAGCTGCTCCTGTGGCACGATCGCCATACCGCCTAGCTCCATCAGAGATGCAGGAACTATCCAGCCAGCTACAAGAATTATTGGACAAAGGTTTTATAAGACCGAGTTTCTCACCTTGGGGAGCTCCCGTCTTATTTGTGAAGAAGAAGGATGGCACATTTCGCATGTGCATCGACTATCGAGAGCTGAACAAGCTAACCATCAAGAATCGCTATCCTCTCCCCAGGATCGACGATTTATTTGATCAGCTCCAAGGATCTAGCTATTACTCCAAAATCGATCTGAGGTCCGGCTATCACCAGTTGCGTATACAAGAAGAGGATGTACCAAAGACGGCCTTCAGAACCCGGTATGGACACTATGAATTTTTGGTAATGTCGTTCGGCTTAACCAACGCACCAGCGGTGTTCATGGACTTAATGAACCGCGTGTGTAAGCCATACCTGGATAAATTCGTCATAGTCTTCATTGACGATATTTTGATATATTCACGCACCAAAGAAGACCATGAGAATCACCTTCGGTTAATTCTTGAAGTATTACGCAAAGAGAAGCTCTACGCAAAATTCTCAAAGTGTGACTTTTGGATTCGGGAAGTTCACTTTTTAGGCCACGTGGTAAACGAGAAGGGCATACACGTCGATCCCGCCAAGATCGAGGCAATTAAAAATTGGGAAGCCCCTCGAACTCCTACCGAAGTACGACAATTTCTTGGCCTCGCGGGTTATTACAGAAGGTTCATCGAGAACTTTTCAAAGATAGCACAAGCTTTAACCATGCTAACCCAAAAGGATAAGAAATTCGAGTGGACGGAAAAGCAGGAGGCAGCGTTCCAATTACTAAAAGACAAGTTATGTGGCGCTCCGATACTATCACTTCCAGATGGTACGGAAGACTTTGTGGTTTACTGTGATGCCTCGCATCAAGGCTTGGGTTGCGTATTGATGCAGCGAGAGAAAGTAATAGCATATGCTTCCAGGCAACTGAAAATCCACGAGAGGAACTACACTACACACGATTTGGAATTAGGTGCAGTGGTGTTCGCTCTCAAGATATGGAGGCACTATTTGTACGGAACCAAGTGCACAATTTTCACTGATCATAAGAGTTTGCAACACATCTTTGATCAGAAGGATTTAAACATGCGACAACGGCGATGGGTTGAATTATTAAACGATTACGATTGTGAGATAAAGTACCATCCCGGCAAGGCGAACGTTGTGGCCGACGCCTTGAGTCGCAAGGAGCGGGTTAAACCATTGCGTGTTCGAGCTTTGGGTTTGACTATCCACACGAATCTGACTGAACGAATTCGTGAAGCTCAAGTTAACGCCCTTAAACCCGAGAATGTCAAAGGCGAAAGGTTACGAAAGATGGTTGATTCACTAGAACCAAAGGCAGACCAGACACTGTATTTCATGAATAGAATTTGGGTTCCAGTGTACGGAGGACTGCGTGAGCTAGTGTTGGTCGAAGTTCACAGTTCTAGATATTCGGTTCACCCTGGTGCAGACAAGATGTTCCACGATTTGAAGGAACTTTATTGGTGGCCGAATTTCAAAAGAGATATAGCAGCGTATGTTGCGCGATGTTTGACTTGCGCAAAGGTCAAGGCTGAGCACCAAAGACCTTCCGGTTTGCTCCAGCAACCGGAAATACCGGAATGGAAATGGGAACGAATTACCATGGATTTCATTACCAAGTTACCCAAGACAACAAGCGGCCATGACACGATCTGGGTAATCGTTGATCGATTGACAAAATCTGCACACTTCCTTCCGATCCGCGAAACGGACAAGTTGGAGAAACTGACCCGTTTGTACATAAAGGAAGTGGTGTCTAAACACGGTGTACCTGTTTCTATCATCTCCGATCGCGATAGTCGTTTATCTTCAAGATTTTGGGAAAGTTTAAATGAAGCCCTCGGTACTCGCCTCGACATGAGTACCGCATATCACCCCCAAACGGATGGTCAAAGTGAACGAACCATCCAGACCTTGGAGGATATGTTACGAGCATGCGCGATTGATTTCGGAGGTAACTGGGATACGCACTTGCCATTGGTAGAATTTTCTTACAACAACAGTTATCATACGAGCATTCAAGCCGCACCGTTTGAAGCTCTATATGGACGCAAGTGTCGATCGCCGTTATGTTGGGCGGAAGTTGGAGAAAAACAACTCACCGGGCCCGAAATTGTTCAAGAGACCACGGACAAGGTCTTTTTGATAAAGGAACGCCTCAAAGCGGCCCGGGACCGCCAGAAAAGCTATGCTGATATGAGGCGAAAGCCTCTAGAGTTTCAAGTCGGAGACAGGGTCCTACTGAAAGTGTCACCTTGGAAAGGTGTCGCGCGCTTTGGGAAGCGCGGAAAGCTGAACCCACGATATATTGGACCGTTCGAAGTCTTGTCCAGGGTAGGCACAGTGGCATACAAGCTCAAGTTGCCTCAAGAGCTTAGTGGAATACACGACACGTTTCACGTGTCAAATTTGAAAAAGTGCCTATCCGACGAAACTCTCATCATCCCTGCAGACGAAATCCAGATTGACGACAAGTTACATTTTGTTGAGGAACCAATCGAGGTAACTGATTGGAAGGTCCAAAAACTAAGGCGCAGCAAGATCAGATTGGTCAAAGTGCGCTGGAATGCCAAGCGTGGACCGGAGTTCACGTGGGAAAGGCTGGACCGGATGAAGCAAAAATACCCCGCCCTATTCGAGAAGTCACCTGTACCGGAGAACTCGAAGTGAATTCCGGGACGGAATTCTCTTAACGGGGGGAGAATGTAACAACCGGCAAAAATAAGGTAATTCCGTACAAATTAATTAATATATGATTAACGTAATTAAATGCAATTGTGTGTGATTTAATTATTGAGGCCTTAGGAGATAGCAATTTCCAAATAATGCATAGGAATGCATACGTTTAATGGTAAAAACATGATTGGATCATGTGCGAATAACTATCCGGTATGGACGTTGGGAATTACTCGGTAATAATTAAATAAACGAAAAGGATCCCGGACGCCCAGGACATAAAATAAAGGGTAGTTTCATGAAATATAATGAGTTTTGGAACTCCAAAACCATAAGTGAAAACGTCTTGTACAAATCTCCCGGTAACGAATAAAATGCGCGTACCGCACCCGATACGCGTATAACTCATAATTTCACCCGGCAAAGGCCTAAATAACCAATCAACGCTTAAATTAGACTATATTTAAGGGTTATTAAAGGTATTTTTAATGTCCGAATAACGCGTGATTAAAACCCGAACGACACCCGAACGACGAGGGATTAAACATAACTTAATAATGGTAAATATTTGAAGTTGTGGACCCCACCCAAACCCATCCAAGGGCCGGCCTAAAGGCCATAATTATAACCATGCAAGAGTGGCAATGATAATAATCTATAAACTAGATTAAAGCATGCTTAAACATAAGACAAAAGGTGTAAGGCATGAGGTACAAAAGTAACCACTCTCTTGTCCCCTCCCTTGTATAATTTTCGGCCATAGGCCACAAAAATCCAAGACAAAGAGCTAGCCATCATGGCCTAAGTATGTGCATGTGCATGGGTGAAAATCTTGTATAAAGATTAAGTGTAGGATCATCCAAATCCTTAGCCAAGATTTACAAGCAAAACCCCTTCCTTTGCCCTCCAAAACCCACGGCCACCACCACATTTCCACATCCATCCAAGATCACTTGTGTACTTCCTAAATCTCTTATATCTTTGGTAATGATCACAAAATCCATGGAAGATTACATGTGATAAGGTTATATAAACATGTGTTAACCATTAGAAGAAACAAAGCAAACACTCCTCTTCTTCTCCTTCTTGGCCGTAGGATTCCCCTTCCCCATATACATTCTCCTTTCAAGTTTTTACATCTCCAAATCACTCAAAACAATCCATCATCCAAACCCCTATTTGTGTGTTTCAAGCTTGGAGCTTAACCATTAAGGAAGAACACACTAAACCCCTCTCAAAATCCAAGGTTTTGTCTTCCCTAGCCTTGTGCTAGTAGTAAGCTTCTTAACCTTGTTTTTGATTATTATTATTCATGTATGTGTTCTTAGAAGCAAGTTGTACATGAAGGGTTTAAAAGGTGGTTTGAACATAATCTTTAATAGGTTTTACTTGTGTAAAATAGATAATTAAAGATATGTAAATAAATCATGGATTTGATGATGATAAAGTAATGATCTTGAAAATATATAAAGTTTACACTTAAACTAAGTAGGATGATGATTTGGTTAAGATTTATGGAATGAACTTGAATGTGTTAAAAAGTAACTTTAATCATCTTAAAATGATCATCCATGGTATAATATATGGTGGAACATGTTAGAAGTTCAAGAATAAATAAGATGAAAAATTAAAGTTACTTACTTAGAAGAATGATATTTTGTTAAAATGGGCAAATACATAAAACACACATGCAAGTAGCCTTATACATGGAATATAAGACTAACAAAAGTGTTTTGGTACAAAAATAACTTACCAATAAAAAGTTGAATCTTCAAAGTCTACTATTTTGAGTGAAAAATGTTAACTTTGGAAGTTAGAGTGGAAAAATGCAACATTTGAAAGTTAAGGGACTAATAATGTAACTTTGAAAGTTAGAGGACTAAAATGGATATTTTAGAAACTATTAGTCCAAAAATGCAAGGATGGAAAGTTTGGTGTCAAAAGTATAAGTAATAAATTTCTAAGGATGATTTGGGTAAATACTAGTAGATACTTGGGTATTTTTGTATAAAAGTATAGTTTTGAAAGTTATAAAAATATGGATGGTATTGACATAAGGATTTTTATAAAATGGAGATTTTATAAAAATATTAAACAAACTTGAGAAACTTATACAAAAATGAATACTTTTATATAAATGGGAATATAAAAGTGTTGGAAACATTTTTGTAGTTAAGTTAACAAGTTGGGTTAAAAATACATAAGTATTTTAAACCTTCCAAGTAACTTGTGTTAGGAGGAAGAAATATGAATAATATTTCTATAAAACACATGTTGGGAAAAACTTGGAAAAATTAACTATTCGAGCCAAGATATCGAACTAAGACACGTTAACGAATCGTACACGGACAAAACATGAGAAAAATGCCATTGCGGCAAGATAAGAAAATATATATTTTTAAGAAGTAAAATATATATACATCATGGGTGAAAACTAATAAACACTTTCCTAAGTGTTGAAGAAATTATTCGTGGGAGAAAAACATGACATAAACAAATAAGACGTTAAGCAAACGTATATACTTAACAAGAAAAATTACACATTTATATATATGTACGCTCGTCTCGGCAAAATTCTAGTATATCTACTTAATGGGAAAGTAGATATGTGGGAAGGAAAGCCGCAACGAGTAGACAAAGATATATATGTGTATGCCGCGCCGACAAGATCCTAGTATATTTATTTGAATGGGAAAATAAATATACGGTATGGTGAGTTGAATCGGGTGTTAAGAATATACAATCGAACGACAAGATCTTAGCATATTTGTTTAAATGGGAAAACAAATGTGCGGCAAAGTGAGTCGGGTCGAGTGTTGAAATATATATTATGTCGAGCGATGCGATCTTAAGTATAATTATTTAAATGGGAAAATAATTATACGTTAAGTGAAGTCGAGTCGATGATAATAAGGTACAAGTTAAGGAGATATTAACAAGAGTAATATATAACTTGTAACACAAAGGGTAATCTAACGCCAACGAAACCTAGGATACGCGCTTAATTAAACGGGATTTGGAATAACTTGTGGTCGGGAGTTGGGTGTACAACTTGCCAAGGCACTTGCACTATAGGAATAGTGACTCATACGTCTAGGACGTTTGTAGGTGCGAGACCCTCTTTGCTATCTACTTAGTGAGCCAGACAGTGTTTCAGGTGAGTTTCACGGCCCCATTTTAAACTATTTTTACGTTTTTTCGGGGGAAAGATATGTTAGGGAAAATGTTTGACGGATTTATTACTTGAGGTGTGACCGCCACTCGGGGTTGAGTCCTCGCCTCTATAATCATTTATTCAGGGAAATGAAACCGGAGGAATATTGAATAGTATTATTGGTGCCTGACAAGGCCCACCACTAATCGATAGCGTCGATTATGCATTAGGTTATGCCTGGGGTGCATATATTCTGAACTTAAGTCGTGGGAAACCGAGTAACGGCTTGGAGCGGGGCATTATTATTATACGTCTTGGTTTGATTATAGTCTCAAGTAGATTTATAGGAATTTGCAACTCCTATATATTGTCATAACATGGTATTTCCCAAGTATTCAAGTTTTGGAAACTAAAAACCTGTGAACTCACCAATATATTTATATTGACGAAACTTTTAAACATATCTTTCAGGTAATTAAATGAAGGCGAACCGGGGCAAGCTGGGTCGTGAAATCCTCCGATGCGGCGTTAAACATTTTGCGGGGTTTCACCTTTATTTCCCAAGGCTTTGGGATATATTTGAGAAACCTCTATGTTGTCTTAAAAACAATTTACTTTTATGTAATATTTGGAACAAGATTTGATGCCTTAATAAATGACCCATTTTCTTAAATTACTTGTGTTTAGCAATAACCTTGACTTTATGCTTTGAACCGTCGCGCCACGTGTTTCCGCCATTGTCGTGGTGTGACAGAAGGTGTACAACTTGCCAAGGCACATGCACTATAGGAATAGTGACTCATACGTCTAGGACGTTTGTAGGTGCGAGACCGTCTTTGCTATCTACTTAGTGAGCCAGACAGTGTTTCAGGTGAGTTTCACGGCCCCATTTTAAACTATTTTTACGTTTTTTCGGGGGAAAGATATGTTAGGGAAAATGTTTGACGGATTTATTACTTGAGGTGTGACCGCCACTCGGGGTTGAGTCCTCGCCTCTATAATCATTTATTCAGGGAAATGAAACCGGAGGAATATTGAATAGTACTATTGGTGCCTGACAAGGCCCACCCCTAATCGATAGCGTCGATTATGCATTAGGTTATGCCTGGGGTGCATATATTCTGAACTTAAGTCGTGGGAAACCGAGTAACGGCTTGGAGCGGGGCATTATTATTATACGTCTTGGTTTGATTATAGTCTCAAGTAGATTTATAGGAATTTGCAACTCCTATATATTGTCATAACATGGTATTTCCCAAGTATTCAAGTTTTGGAAACTAAAAACCTGTGAACTCACCAATATATTTATATTGACGAAACTTTTAAACACATCTTTCAGGTAATTAAATGAAGGCGAACCGGGGCAAGCTGGGTCGTGAAATCCTCCGATGCGGCGTTAAACATTTTGCGGGGTTTCACCTTTATTTCCCAAGGCTTTGGGATATATTTGAGAAACCTCTATGTTGTCTTAAAAACAATTTACTTTTATGTAATATTTGGAACAAGATTTGACGCCTTAATAAATGACCCATTTTCTTAAATTACTTGTGTTTAGCAATAACCTTGACTTTATGCTTTGAACCGTCGCGCCACGTGTTTCCGCCATTGTCGTGGTGTGACAAAAAGTTAAACAACAAAAAGCATTCTAATTCTAATTCTATCTAATTGAAGTTCGCACTCTATATATTTTTGGGAGGAGATAAACTGCAGTATCAATGAAAATGTAATAAAAATCACCTTATGTTTTTTAACATGGTCAGACATCCGGTCAAATCTATGGCCATTGGTTTATCAGGGCGACTCCTTATATGTTGCAAGTAATTAAGTAAATTATAAAAGCATCATCATCTTACATTTCAACGGAAGTTACTAATTCTTAATTTTTAACCATGTTTGCTAACGTGTATAACTCAAAAACATCACTCCAACCACCACTAACAGACATAATTAACTATTCTAAATAAAAAAACATGAGAGAACTTATATTCCAAATGAGCACCACTTGGAGCAGAAGCTCTAAAAATTCCTTTATTAGTATACAAATCAACTTCATCCGTAGGAATTCCTCTACTATCAAGAATTTGCCTAGCCCTAACTTAGTAATCGCCGAAGGAACATTTTCACTTAGGCTATGTATCAGAATTTAAACAATTTCGTTTAGTTTTAAACATGTTTTATGATGTGTTAAAAAAGAATTCAGATTTGATTCCTCTACCAAACCAAACTCATTTGTTAATTTCCAAATAATATAAATGGTTGCTAACATCAATAACTAACAATAACAAAACATCTAATATAAATTAACTAAAAAACTTACAATCAATATTTTGCACCATATCTTGTCTATTACTTTTTTTTGTGAAAAAAGTATATGCTATATGTGTTGTAACAAAGAAACAAACCCCTAAATAGAGAAGATTTCATGAAAATAGTAGCTAAATCAAAGCAATTACCGTACGGTTAATGTGTTCTTATTGAACTCTGAAATTTTGGTTCGTATGACCTCCAGATTCAACCACCGGCTGTGGACACACGAACATCACCTGTGATTCGGCTTGTCTTCTTCTCAACTCCGTCCATATAGATACCATGATACTATTGTGAAGGGTATGAGGTAGGATTAGGGATATCGAAAGAAGCACAGTGATTGAAGATGTGTTCAGTCGCACTCAGTAGTGGTTTAAAGGGTGTGTTGATGAAAAGAAAGTGAATGATTGTTTCTGCAATGAGGAGGCGTTGGAAAGGAGGTGAACCGACATAGATGTGTGCATAAACATAGTTAATGAGCGTCTTAAAAATTAAAAAAAAAACAATCGTCTTAAAAAATGCATCAATGATATATATATATATATATATATATATATATATATATATATATATATATATATATAGGGATGGGTTATTTTGAGAACCATGTTGAGTTGAGAGAACCATAGGAACCATTATAAGCCATTGATCTTGTGAAATCAATGGTTAAGATTACATCTTAAGGGTTTTGTCTTCACATGATGAGGGTTTTGTCTTTACATGTTATTTTAAAAACAATAAAGTACAATTAGGGGTGTTTTAGTAAAAACATCATGGAAAGAGAAATAATTAATATAAAACAATACTAATTTTTTATTTAATTATTCAAAATATCATATTTTTTACTATATTTTATTTTTTAATTCCTTTGATTTTTTAACACAAATAATAACATAAATCTGACGAGGATAATTTACACTGGTGTAATTATTTACACCAGTGTTAATCTACCATGATTTACACTGGTGTAATTATTTGCACCAGTGTAATTCTACCATGATTTACATCGGTGTAATTATTTACACCGGGGTAATCTACCATAAAACAAACCTACTACACGTAAACACTAGTGTAAAAACCAAAATCAACATATATACATTCGTATTACACCACCGTAAAATGCCTTAAAACATTAACAAATGTGTGTTACATCAATGTAAAACAACCAAAAAATTATAAAACTCATACTACACATTATTGTGCATCTACAAAAAAAAAGATCATCATCATCCATCAAAACTTCATCTTCTTCAAAACATCATCATTTTCACATCATCTCCCTGCCAAAAAACCCTGCTACACAAAAACACTAGTGTAAACCCCAAAAAACAACATCTATAATCTATACATTCGATATTACACCCTTTGTTTCAGTTAAAAAAAAAAAAAAAAAAAAAAAAAAAAAAAAAAAAAAAAAACCTTGAAACAGAAAACTTTGTTTCAGTTTAAAAAAAACAAAACCTTGAAACAAAAACAAACCACTTCTATAATCACAAAAGTGAAACCATATCTAGAACCACAATTTACACAGTGTTTTTTTTTTTAAAAGAAAATAATAATAATAATAATCTATATACACTTTCTGGTTTTGTTAAAACTTAAATAATAATAATAATAATAATAATAATAATAATAATAAGGGTTACCTGCATCATCGAGCCACCATCCCCACCAGTGTGTTTGAGAGAGAGAGTAGAGAGAGAGAGAGAGTAGAGAGGGACGAGTGTGTTTGAGAGAGAGAGAGAGTAGAGAGAGAAAGTAGAGAGAGAGAGGAGTGTGTGAGAGTGAGAGAGAGAGAAAGGATGGTCTGAGATTTTAAAAAGGGGACAGTTGGGGTGGGGTGGGTGGGGTTGGGGTGAGGTTAAATTACTATGATACCCCTCCATATTATAATGATAATAGGTATATGTGTCATCATGTTATTGGCTTAGAGTGGTTCTCATGGTTCTCTCAACTCAAGGGGGTTCTCACATGAACCCAATCCTATATATATATATATATATATATATCTGAAGGGATAGGGAGCCTAATCCATGCGGACACGGCATCCCTATCCCCTCCACATGAAGATCCGTGGAAACACCCGCGCAGGATGAACTACGCGGAGAAGAGATAAGCCACAAAACAGCCTCACAGACTTCACTAGGGGAAAGCAGACGCGCGTCTACCAACGCGCGGACTATTTCACTTCATAACATCCCCAGGTACGAGGTACGGAAGATCAAGGATCAGGGAGATCCACCTGCAGAAAATCACTGACACCACCAGGAGGAGGGTGACACGTGTCCGCGGTAGCCCAACAACCACTTCCATGCTTCCACTATGCTGCCTTTACTGTACTGACCAGGCATGCTTACCTGCTGTCAGGGGTCACCTCAGACACCAGCAGGTAAGTCAACCATGCTAGGTCAGAACGACATACCGCTGGCGGCCAGTCACGAGCTGACATGTGTCCGCCTGGCGAGGCGTCGTCAACTACCGATGACGTCAACTACATTGCCGTCCTTTTTCCCGCCATTTCCAGGGAACAAAAGCAAGTGGGTCGGGGCTAGGCTCAGGGAACACCAGGCTCTTTGTGGGCTTGACCAAGCCCACGACTTCTACTATAAATAGAAGGCATCAACTCCTTTCCAAAGGATCGAAAGATACTCACTTGTAACATAGAGCTAGGTTTACTTGTAATACTTTGTACTCTCCAAAGTAATAAGATCATCGGCTTTTCATAGTGGACGTAGGTCGTGCTTGACCGAACCACTTATATCTTCGTGTTCTTACTTTAACCACACACACTCACATACATACGTACTCTCGGGTTAAACCTAAGGTTTGGGTAAAGGAACGTATCTGCAGTAACGTAAGTATACACCACTCGGTGATTAGTGATAATCTCCGAGATACTTATTGTTTCTTCAATATCAAAAACAAAATTAATAAAAAAGAGATTATAAATGAAATTTGACTTGGTATTAAATTTTCGTATTAAATTTGTCTTACCAATCTAATGAAATTACATTTTTGCCCATATAAATAAATATGAAATGACGATATTACCCGTCTAGGATACACTGTATAGTAGTATAAATAAGAGAAGTTCTTGGACTCCATTCATCCTATAAAGCTTAATTCCTTAAGGGGTTGATGAGATGCATAGATCCCATTCCATACAAAATCACTTCGATCGATGAAACTCGTATTCTTTGACATCAACGAATAGTTTTTACCATGTGCATGCAACACTTAAGCAATACTTACAAGTCTCAAGATTATATGAACACTAACACAAATATAACATCATTTGTATAATAGTTCCACATAGTCACACAATTTCACCTTTTTAAGACATAATATACTTCAACTATGAATTTTCAATAAAATCAATCATTTATGGTATAGGATGAACTCAACTCGTTCGTTAAGTTCCCAATTCATGAACCTTGTTCTGTTGTTCACTTCCTAAAAAGTCAATATGGTCATAGGTGTATCTTGTGCACAATTAATAAATCAAGCATTTGATATTAAAAACTTGCATGGTGAGAAATTAATAAATCAAACATTGGAAATTCAATTAAAGAAGGGTACTCGTATTCGTACCCCTCCTCCCCTATTTATTTGTACACACGGGCACCCTATATGTATAGAGCTATAGTCGGATGGGGGTTGCACAAACTTTCATGCAACCATCACCTATACGTCATTTATAGCCCTATACTTAGCGTATAGGTCCCTGACATGACATGACCTAACTGGAGGGATTAATTACGCACAAAAGTTTGTGCAACCTCCTATACGCCGCATATAACCCTATACGCGACGTATAAGTTGATGTGCAAATAATTATAAAGGTGTGTAAATACCATGATCCTTAAAAAACGTCTATTTGACTCACCTTAACCCGTCTAGTCATAATTTAATCATTCATACAAGAGCACCTCCAACACAAGGATTTGGAGGGTATCCGTGAGTAATCACCATGGAAGAAGAGAAGAAATATTAACGCCCGTCGAAACCATTAAAAAAAAGACTGAAAAAACAAACAAGCAAACCTAATACACATAAAACGAATAAATAACTTTTTATTCTAATCATATTTATATTTGTATGTATCTCCTCCACTCACCAAAATGCCTAGATCTACCGAACTCAATCAATTCATAATCATGGTATAACCATTTCCGTCAAAACTCACTATACCTTTGACAAAACTATAAAACATTCACACCAGGGCCGTCTCCGAAAATGTCAAAAAAAATTTGGGCCTTGGGCGAAAAAGAATTTGGGTCCAAAATTTTGTAAAGATGAATGAATTATAAAAAAAAAAATTAAGTATAGTGCTAGAGCCAAGAATTGAACTTGAGACCTCTACATTAAATTAACATGGTTTTTCCAACTCCACTAACAAGACTTTAATATATAAAATACAAATATATATCCTAAATATAGAATTTAATATATATACACATATTTTAAAAAAACGTTCGGGCCCATTTAAGGGTCGGGTCCGGAGCCGGTGACCACCCGGCTCACCCTCATAGCCGGCTCTGATTCACACAACTCAACAAAATTAAAAAAAAAAAATTATTAAAAAAAAAAAACCCACGTCGCTTTCACTCATTCAAAAGCAGAGAGTGAATCCACGCGCCACATGCTCCAACACGCATCCAAAAAAAACACACTAGACCACATCGCATAACATCACACACTCACTTCCTTTATATATAAAAAAATATCTTGAACGTTACATAACCCTGACGCGCTTTCGTCACACAGCACCGTGTGTTCCTTACTCTCTCTGCATCTTTCTACTTAA
The DNA here is from genome assembly GCA_028751855.1 of Ambrosia trifida. Lineage (NCBI taxonomy): Eukaryota > Viridiplantae > Streptophyta > Magnoliopsida > Asterales > Asteraceae > Ambrosia > Ambrosia trifida. The sequence continues at coordinate 11,294,055 of CM054126.1, read as the reverse complement.
CTGTTCATCAGACAATAATCCTTATTATTATTATTATTATTATTATTATTATTATTATTATTATTACAAAAACATCTCTCACTTTAAAGCTCCACATTCAAGATCTGCAACGAATTTCTTCTTCAGATTCTTCCTGTTCCACCGACAATCACATTACTCGAACAGGTACAGTTACAGTTACTGTCTGTCTCTGTGTGCTGCTTCAGTTAATACATACATGCATATAGAGTTATGGTGGATTCTAGATTTCATTATTAGTCAATTGATTTGAAATGCTGTTTGTTAGATGTTGTTGCTCACTTATTCCGTCTTAGTTTGTCGGTGAGGTGAGGTTTTTTGTAGTTAGGGCTTTTTTTAGGTTAGATCTGTTGTTTACTTGTTCATTTAGGTCGGTCGCGTTAAGCTTTTTGTTGTTGATAGTTTTGATGAATGATTGTTGATCTTTGGAGTCAAATGTATTTTTATTGTTGAATTATGAAGAGGTGTTTTACATTTTTTGGAATTGTAATCGGAATCGGAATCGGTATTGGAAATGGATTTGAATTGATTTAGGAAGTTTGTTGATTCAGGTTGTTGGAGATTGAGATGGAGAGAAGAATCGATCCTCATGCGCCGCTTGATTATGTTGAGCTTCAGATATTTCCAACCGATAACAGGTTTCGTTTTCTGGACTTGTTTGACTGAGGCTTTACTTGCCGAATCTGTTTCGGTTAGGTTTTACATAATAATCAGCATGTTGACTTCATTGCATGTGTCCAGAATTCTAGATGATATGTAACAACAAAGAAAATGAATATTTGTTTGCTGATTGTAATAATGTGTGAGGTGTAATCTTGATTGATCTGGTTGGCTCAATGAAGCGTATGATGATTATGTCTTTCATTTAGAAATAATATGAAGTTTGATTTGTTTAGCTGTTCGTTTGTGATCTATTGCTAATCACATGGTCTTGTTTAGTTTTGCACTTGCACTAATAATTTTAAATGCCAGTTGCTAGAAAATAGTCATATAGACTGTACCTTGGTGCAGCTTCCACTTGTTAGAAAATGCCATTATTTCATTTTCTCCTTTGCCAGTAAAGGAGTCAAAATGTTTGTAGGAAAATTATGTGCCTCTGCTAAAACTTTAAAGCTAATATTTGAATGTGAATCTACAACAACTGAACCGTAAACAGAAGACATAAAACATCAACAGCATTTGCTTTTGCGGGATTTGGACTTATATAACTTTGTTTATGATTTTATAGATAGTTTAGGTATGGCTCGGATGGTCTGAGGAATTCACCATAGAGTGTTAAAAAGGAATATACCTCCAAACCACCAAACTGTATTCATACGAACTCATAATAGATGAGATGACAACGTCGACATGTTTTCCAATTTCTGTAATTGTTCAGCACATGTGACTTTTTCTGCTATGTAGGTATGAGGCATGCGTATCAACTAGCAATTTAATTGAAAAGGTAGCATCTGGAGACTTGCAACAACTGTTGTTGCATTTACCACAAGTCAAAGAATTGTCATCCAAAACCTCTGACTCAAACTTCAGAATTCTAACACCTGATGACGTCAGTAATATTGACTGGTTTACATTATCCACATTAACCAGGTCCATTTCTTACATGTTTCTTCTTTCATTTCATGGCTTAAGAGATTGTGATTCTCTTCTTGCTCACTGTAGTAATTTCATTTTGTCAGATTCTTAAACGTTGCTGGTTCACCAGACATTCTTAGCATTAGAAATGAAATTTCTCAATTAGAGGAGACCAGAAAATTCCAACTTTCATTGTTTGCCAAAGTAGGTTCTGTTATCATTCTCATATAATTTCATAATTTCTGTTTATATATATATATATGTTCATTTCGAAGTGAATGACTATTGTAATTATGTTTTAACAGGCTGAAGTTGATATGACATCATCCTTTGAATCTAAGTACGTTCCTTTCATTTGTTTCGTCATAATTTATTTATTTTTTTCATGCATTTTCTCAACCAACTTATATGCTGATAGGAATGAACTACTGCGAGCAGTGGATTCCAGGCTCTCAGGATTGAAAGAACAATTAGCTGAAGCCCTTAACCAGGCTACGGGTATTACATGCTCACCTAAGGACATCTCCAACTTGGAAAACTTTGCTCATCATTTCGGAGCAGAAGATATAAGGTATACCGTATATTCATATGACATAAGCTTTAGAGGTGTTAGAATAGGTGGGTCAGACAAGTTGGGTATGTGGTCAAAACAGTTCAGGTCGAGTTGACCCAACACACTTTCTGCCCAATTTATTTAACACTTAAAAAATATTTAGCGGGTTAGGTATGATTACAGTTAATATATTATTTTCAAAAAATATCTAATAGTAAAATGATTTGGCACATGTTAACAATATAGTTTGGGTGACTTTCAAGTTTCGACCCATATAACAGCTGGCTTGACCTGTGTCACTTTTAGCTAAACTTTGTACTCTACCAATTTGATCTGTTAGAGAGAAAACATAACCCAAACGACACATTCTTAAGTAAATAGGTTGAAATTGCTATAAGCCTATATCTAATAAACTTCTCCATGTGTTGGTCAAGTTTATTTTTGTGGTAAATCAATATATGATATTCTGATTTCCTCATCCTTTTTCCTTTTCCCACATCATTGCATTACCAACCAGAAAAAATGTGCAATCAAGATTTATCATTTCAGTTACCTGTTTCAGGGACTCGTTACAGAAGTTTCTAGAACCGAGTCAATCCCCATCATCAAAAGACTCTACACCCGTAAAAAAAAGTGTTACAGCTACTCACTTTTCACAGTTAAATCTGCCTGTAAAATATGGTGTTTCCCCAGCTAAAGCTGCACAGGTTGAAAGACAAAGTTCAACAGATAGTGAAAATTCTTTTTCAAGTGAAGAAGATCGACCAACTGTTGAGAGAAGCCGACCCATTGCAAGATCTGCAACACCTAGAAGGTTAGCATCTCCAATGAGACGGGTTCAAATTGGACGAACTGGCCCACGCAGGGCAGCTGCAATAAGTATCAAAAGTCTCAATTATTTTCCAAATAGGGAGAAATTATCAACTCAGAAAGATGCCACCTGTCACACTAGTGATGAGGAAGAAGACTCAGGGACACCCGCTAAGCAAAATGCATTGAGAATGAGTGTGCAAGATAAAATCAGTTTATTTGAAAACAAACAGAAAGAGAAAGCAGTTGAAACTGAGAAGTCAAAGACGGTGTCGACTGCTCCTGTTGCAACTAAAGCTGTACTGAGAAGATGGAGCTCGGGAATGAGTGAAAGTGCTGCCCAAATCCAAAACGATACAGTTAACCAAACCTCTTCCCCAAGCAACCCTGAAGATGGAGCGCCAGGTAGCAATGCAGAGTCTTTGACTAAAATTTCTCCAAGTCAAAGTTCTGAAACTTTAAAAACCATCAAATCATCCTCACCCAAAAAGGTTAAAGCTGACATACTAAACCTGGAAATGGAGAATTCAGAGGATGAAGATGAAGAAAGTCGTGAAAAGCATCCTGCTTCAATTCAATGGAATCAACAAAAGGAAGCAGAATTGAACCAATTGTTCAAGAAAATGATGGAAAGTAAGCCGGTTAGACGTCATAGTGTAACCAATGATAATAGAAAAAGTAAAACTAATCCAAAGGAGCAAAGAGGTGGATTTTATGATCATTACAAGCAAAAAAGAGAGGAAAAACTTCTAAAAGAAGCTTCCGGAAAGAAAGCAGAGAAAGAATCCCAATTCAAAGAGATGGAAAAGTTTCTTGATGAGAAAAAAGCTGAAATGGCATCTACTAACACAAGTGATAGTCGGAAAAAACCCGTTGTGAGTAAAGTTAAACCTCAAAATTCTCAAAAGAATCCGACCCAGTTGCAAAATACCAAAAAGGAAGCCTTAAAAGGCTCTATGGTTAAGAAAGTTACAAGTACAAGTAAACCATCTCCTTTGCCTGCTACACGCAAGTCATGGCCGACGACCCCTTCACCAAGACCTGCGGGTTCATCACCTGCTAAAACTCCGTCTGGGCCCACTTCTTCTAATGCTAGTTTAACTCGAAAGCCTCAATCTACATCATCAGCTGTACGTTCAAGCACAAAAGTCGAAAAGCCAAAACCACAACCAAAGACTCTGAAGACAACTCCACCCGATGGTAACAAGAACATCAAAACTGTCAAAGAGAAAAAGCAGCCAACAGTGACAAAAAGTGCACCAATAGCAAAATCTAAAACCCGTACTCCAGTTGGCACTCCTAATTCTGCCGTCACCACCACCACTGCCACTGCTGCTAAACCCAGTTTTTACAACAAAGTTACTAAGAAAAGCAGTGTGGTCCCATTGGAAACAAAGCCGTTCCTCCGTAAAGGAACCGGGATTGGGCCCGGTGTTGGTGCAGTTGTTGTCAAGAGTAAAGTTGTGGCTCAACCCGAGGAACAACCTGATAGTACCGCAGATATGATCCAAGCTGAGAAAAATCAAGCGGTTGAGGTCGAAACTACTGAAATCACAAGTGAGAGCCAAAATCAAGAGACGGAATGCGAACCACCAGAATCTTATACCGAATCAGAAACCCAATTGCTTAGTCCCATTAAATGTGATGAACCGGAGAGCTTTAAAAATAACCGGTTCAGTGTTAGCGGTGATGATGTCACTAAGAAGACAGAAATTGAAGAAGATTCATCAATTTTAATTTCACCGACTGCGTGGGTGGAAGTTGAAGAGAATAATCAGGATGAGATTATTCCATGCAAAGAAAGCCCTGTTCAAGCATCCGGTCCAGCCAATCTTGGTGCGCCAGCTGGAGTTTCGAGTCCTCGTGTTCGTCACTCTTTATTTCAAATGCTTCTTGAGGAGACAACAAGTGAAGCAGACAGTTGCGAGTGGGGAAATGCCCAGCACCCTCCTGCTATGGCAAACCAAAAAGATGCACCAAAAGGATTTAAGCGACTATTAAAGTTTGCTAGAAAAACTAAAGCCGATTTGAATCTAACTGATGGTTCTAGCCCATCAAGCATTTTCAGGAGAGGATGAAGGTGAACAATCTTAAGGTAATGATGGTTGATACTTTATATAATGGGCCGGGCCAGGCCGGGTTGGGTTGGGTTGGGTTGCGTTCATAGTTGTTATTTGTGACCATAGCACCCACGCTAGCGAATAGCGTAGCGTAGCTCTCATGTATCGCTATATGGTTGATTGGTCGCTGCCAACAAACAGCGAGTTGACCCGTAAACATTTAGAGGTTGTAAATTTTTAGATGCACTTTGGGTCATTTCTGACCCATGTCATTTTAAACAAACTTTTTTAAAGTTTACACATTTGACCCGTTAAAGAGGTAACATGAGTAAATCTATACCTTTTCTTATTGTTATTTACAATCGGACTACGACAAGTACTAGTTGCTCACACGGTTTTTATTATTCTGTGTTGTTTATTAGTTTAAGCATCAAGGGGGGAATGAAATGAAGCTTCTTTATCGCCAAGGTTCATGAGCTGGCGGATTTGTAAAATATACCACATTCCTGTATACAGGTGAATTTGGTTGTAAGGTTAAGCTTTATTTTTGAAGTTCACATTGTTTTGTTGAAGTAAAAGCTAAGAAACAATAACTCTTTTTCCAGCATGTTATGTGCTTTTGGAATTTTTCATAGACACAATGTAAATTCAGTGCTATATTTGTCTTTTAGTCCAAAAGTTACACCGTTGGTCAGGTTTTTTTTGTTTTTTTTTTTTTTTTTTTTTTGTGTGTGTTTGTCTTGTTAAACCATTAATCGTAGCGCCCAGAGCAATGTCTAGCGATCGAGGGGAAGGCGTGTGACACCAGTTAATTTAGTATTGTGAAAAAAAAATTTGAGTGATTTATTTCTACTCATTCTATATATAATCTATGCTACGTTAAAACACAATTTGTTTTCCATTTTTAAAATTTTTAATATAAAATGAATACACAATAGTCATGGCTAATAAAGAATTTGATGATTACAATAAATGTTTTTGACTTAACATGACTACAACACGTTTAGAGTATCTAAGCCTTTTTTTTCAGCTAAATTTTTCATTGGGCCCATTTTATATTTATTAATAACTCAAATCAACCAAAGCTCTAGACGCTTCTCTTTAGGAACTGAAGCTGAGGGAATACTGCATCTACATGTGACCCATAATGCTGTGAAAAGATGGCACTGATCCGATTTTTAGTTTCTTCAACAGCATGGTCGCCCAAATACAGTTGAATGGATGCTAATTTCACCATTTCGTTTCCGATCACAATGTGGTCATCACCATAAAGCATCTCTAATACCTACACAAAAACCCACAAACATTAAGCCTCCTGCATTCAATACACGGCTTGGTAAGTTAGGTTACCTTGATCGATGCTTGACAATGGTCGCGTGACCTCTCAAGTTCTCCGATTAAACAAAACGCCTGTGCGATGTAATCCTCTGCCTGCCAATATGTTGTTTTTCCTACTTCATTAAACTTGACATGGTATGATAAGGGAATATACCACGTTTAACACCGGGTAAAAACACATAAATGTTATGTATGTACCGTACCCAACACTCAAGTGACGACATGTATTTTTTTGACATTTTTAGACGACAATTGACACCATATGTTTTCAGACCATGACATGGTTAACACCAAAAGAAAGAAGCGCGGGAATTTTTGACTTGAATGGGGAAATGTAAAATGGAACTTTGGTTACTTCCGGTGAGCCCTGAAGTGACCCGAAAAAACAATTGTGTTGAAAAACAGGAGTAACAATAGGTAGGTAGAACTCACCTCAGCAACTTTTTTGTTGTATGGATGCAGTGCGGATTTAAGTAGATCTAAAGATCTTAAAGCATTTGAAAGTGTAGTGTTATGCCATTCACCAGAATCTAATAAGCTCTCCAACCTATGATGCAACATGCAAAAATACTAGTAAAAATAATAGAGAATAACAATATTAAAGCATATATACATTTCATGTCAAATGAGAAACAGACAAAAACTTCATTTTCTTCTATGAAATGTATATGCTAACCGATCCTAAGCGCGCTTAAGTCAGACTGTTGCTAATTAGAATAGGAAATTTAATCAACTTATCTAAAACTGGGTAATTTACATCACATAAATGGGTAAAATCTAAAAACCTACAAGTCGGGACACATATTAAACAAGTTGAAGTTGCCGAGAATGTAAGTAAAAAAATGTTCAAATTAATATCGTAGTAATATAGTTTTCATAAATCCTACTTACGAAAATATTTTTTTATTAAATTCAAAAATAAAAACAAGTAATACCTTCCAATACAAATCTCAGCTTTTTTTACTACAGCATTTGAAGCTTCCAGGTCACGGAAAGCACCGCAGCTTAAACAAAACCCGGGCTTTATCTCATGAGTCAAACCAGTTTCTTCACACAAAAAGCTTGCCACTTTCTTGACCTCATCATGTTTGAGCCTACCAACCTTAAAAATCCAATTATCAGCTACATAAGGAGGTTATAATAATTCCATTTAAACGCTGTAATAGCATCAAAAAACAGTACCTGCAGAGGTAACCCACAAGAAAAGGGGTTGATTTTCTGTTGTTCATAATTGGCCACAGAACTATCCAAGACTACACCCGAACAGTTTTTATTTGAACACCGAAAAGAATTTATGATAAGGTCAGATAGGTTTAATTGTGAGCAGCCGGTGCACGAACATACAAATGCATATTGCTCTTTTAAAGATGACTGGCGCTTGTTACAACTCCACTGGCCAACCTGAGAAAATGTCACAATCATATTTACTATACTGAGCCGTGTAGTCTAAAGCACACCAAAAGTTTCAGATTATATGGTATCAAAGTGAACCATCCGGTAGCAATTTGCTAAATCGGAAGTTGGGGTGTTGATCTGTAGCAATTTGCACCAACCCATATAGACTTATTCACAAAGCAAGTGTCGAAAAATGCCAAATCTAGTTAACCCTAGCATGCCAACAGTTACCAACAATAAAATTTACCTGGGGCCCGTAAGAGAGCTCAAGTGGATGACCTGCAGCGACAAATTCTATTGCTCGTATGTATAGAGTTCGAGAAAGAAAATATGTGTGGATATTTGGCTGGCAAGAATGGTTGTATAAGCTTCCAGCCAAATAAATAGCTTGACCAACCCTCACCTATTGGTACACAATCAGGAACATCACAACACATGTAATTTAGTAAAACACAATTTGTTGTGTATAAATACGCTATTAAGACATCTAAAGCAGAAATGAAGTAATATGTATTTACCTGTTCCACAGTGCTGGTTGTATTATTCCCAATTGAGTTTGGCGGGCCAACTGAATCAGTAGATCTCATAAGAACAATTGCCATAGAATTCACTTTGATTTGTGAGAGAAGCAAGACGCACTGCATTGAGAGAAAGACAATAGAAGGCAAATGATTAACTGTAGGTGAATATACCAAAATGTTCTAAATAAATAACCTATACTTCTGTCCAATCATGCATATATCGTAATGCTTCCGATGGAAGTAAAAGAATAGTTGTTTAATACAAGTGAACAAAACATATAACTTTTGACAGATTACAAAGAGATGAATGTTGACAAAAAAAAAATAGTGCAAAATAGCAGAAAACTTGTTAATATGATAGCCTGTATTAGGATCTCATTATGTATATATGGTAAGAGGGAGGCTAAACTAATGTGTTTGACTAATTTGGCCATTCCAACAGAATATTTTATATCCAATTTATAATTAGCCTTTAAGGTGACGCTTTGCCGATCCAGCTTCTTAGCACTCCCTGCTCCAAAAAACTGAAACTGCAATTGCCAAGGTCAGGGTCAACGTCAAGGTGAGTTTACTTTCTTCTTCCTTGCTACCAAAATTGACCAACTGTAACTTTTTGTCCTGTTCTTACATATTACGTCTTTAAAGATACAAGAAATATAGTAGGATTCTTCAGTACTATTACTCTGTTGGTCAATTGCTATGTTTTGTTGTGTTTTGCAATTAACAATGACGAAGAACAATAAAAGAAAAGTACATTAATTTTCAAAATAAGTACGATTCTTTAGGATCGTTACTTTGTTAGTCAATTGCTATGTTCAATTGTGTTTAGCGATTAATCATGACAAGAAAGCCAAAACAAAAAGTAGATTCATTTCTATAATGATAAATTACATGAACGGTTTGTGTGGTAAGAAAAGGGAATCTCACCTGCGAAATAGTGTCCCCATTTAATGGAATGTCAGAGCGATAACAATGGTGAAGACACTTCATAAGAACTATTGAAGATATGTGTAACTCCAGTTTAGCTTCTGTATCAAGACGTAAATAATTTTGACAAAGCTCCTGAAAAGGTAACGAATGACAGCCACTTACTTAGCGAGTCTTTTTTTTTAGGCCAATGGAACAAATGGGCATAAGAGGGTGTGTGACATACCAAATTTACAATAGAGGAAGATTCGTTAAAATGCCTATTCTGCTCTACGGACTTCACTATAGCTCGACCTGCCAATACTATTTCAGCTGGTAATGCAGCAGGCCAATTTACTCCACATTCATGCTTATGTTCTGCGTTTTGCTTGATATTCACACCATCATCAATTGCTTCAGTAACACTTGCAACATAATTCTCAAGATCACCAGACAAACCAAAACCAATATCGTGATTCTTTGTATGAAACTGTTGGTCTTGCCCTCTGGCATGTATTTGGCACAGCTGAGAACAATACAAAGCCATTGAGCATGATGAACATGGAACGATATCTGCTGGTAGTTCATTAAAGCAGAAATGGCAATGAGTTTCTCGACAATTCTTTGATACTATCTGCAAGGTCAACAGCCTAAGTCAATATCAAGAGTGACCTCATGAAAATACTAAGCATTCTTATTTCATCGAATCAGAAAAAAAAATATTGATTATTTTATTGAATACAGGGGGATAAAAGCCATTAGCCACTCATGATGCGACGTTTGTGGTATTAGATGTCATGTGGCTTCTAACAAAGCCCGACAGAATGCATATATGCACAAAAGTACTACTGTGTTCACTAGCAGTAGCAAAGGAATATAAGATGTACCGCAGCATATGGTTCCTCTGCATGAAGCAAAGTGGCTTGAGGTATGTCCGTCAAAGACACCATGCCTCGTCCTTTCGTTTCCGTTTCTACACACTGCAATTGTATATCTTGAAGTTGATCTGTTACAGAGGACCTACATGGTAAGAATTACAGAAAATCATATTGGGAGCTAGTATTGCAGTTTAAAAAACTAATCAGTTTGTTTGTTGCCCAAGGTTTTGATAGATTTAATAGAGATATTAAGATTGAATTATATGGACAGGTAGGTAAAAGCATTAGTTCAGAGCATCAAATACTTAATCTCTTATGGAATTTATCTTTGGTAACAATACGAACACAAACCACAGATCAAGATCACACTATAAAAACATATATGTTACAGTTTTTTAACTTTTTTTATTTTTTTTTAAACAATTTTCCTCCATTTTTCATTCTCAGTTTCGTAAGAATGTCATGTTTATTTCTTTATTTTGATTTTTGACGCATATGCAAGTCCATTGCATCAAAAAGATAAGACACGGTAACGTATTCATTTATTCAAACACCATATAAATGAGTTGCAAGACAAAAATATTGGATGAGATAAATATTTGTCGTTAATAGAGATAAAAAAAATTACTGTGGCTGTCAGACTCCTTGCACTTAATACCATTTGGTGGAAAATCTTCCCTGTTGTTTTGACCTAAGATGAGCTTAAGCTCGCTTTCTATCTGTCGCTTTCCGCTTAAAGAGTGTTCCATGCATAGTGAAACTTTTAAGTCACAAACTGCATCATTATAATTTCCCATAGATGTGTTCGCCTTGCCTCTTCTATACCATGCCTACAGTGCACATATGATTAAATATCTCAAATGTAGTAAGATAAATGATAGTGTCGACGGAATTGAGTATCCATAATTATTTTTATCATACTTATATCAAGCATAAAAAGGGAAAGGGAAGAGAGCGCAGACTTTCCAAATTCATATTATTATTATTATTATAATAGGTTTGGAAAGGCGTCTCACCTTTGAGTAACTTGTACAAATTGCAAGAGCCCGGTTGCAATCCCGTAGAGACTCCAAATAAAGACCCATTTTCTGTAGCATTGTTCAAACATAAGTTAGTCATACACTACAGTGATGGTAACATTCAATACGAATATTTTTAATACTTTAAAAATAATGCTATGTTCCATATAAAAAAATACACTCCCTCCATACAAAAAATGTGATGTTTCTCTCCACGTGTTCAATAAAATGTAAATGTCGAAAGAAGCTTCCGTAGGCCACAAAAAACAGGTAAATCTCATAGATTACAATCCATAGCATAAAAGCCTTGCGTTCCAAAGGGACGATAAGTTCAAAGGTAGTTTAAGAAACATCCTGAAATTGTTGCAGTATTCATGGATGGAAGCGGTATTGTATAATATAGTGCAGACAAGTTCTTCCTAACGATCAATCAATAACTAACAATCTAACATACATAAGCCGAAACAACAGATTCAAATAAACCTGCAGTACAGCTGCACGATTCACATAAAGCGTTGCCACCAGGTTTTTCCCCATGACATCCACATCTAGTGGAGCAACTCTCAGTGCCTGCATTAACATTACATTCAATCAGAAAACAGGTAAGCCTCGTGAACAATACACAAGCACAATAATATTATATTTTATTACTTAATAATAATAATCCTATAGTAAGCTTGTAATGGGGTCAACAAAAACCGAACTGTTAACCGAAACCGAACCAAAATTAACAGAATATCAAATTAACTGAAAATCGATTATCGTTTCTTTTTGTACTCTCGGTTAACTGAAACTAGCCGAAAATCAGTTATCATTTGTTTTTGTACTCTCATTTAACCTAAATTAACCGAACCGAACCTTTTATATTTTCCTATTTTTCTATCTTTCATTTCATGTATTTATACTCAAGCTCATGTATTTATACGTACATTTCATGTACTTATACATCAATATCATGTATTTCTAGTAAAAAAGTTTAGTCCGAGTTTGGTTTTGGTGACAAACTAACCGAATAAACTGAACCGACTAACCGAATGGTTAATAAAATAGATTAACCGAACCGAACCGAACCGAACCAAAAACCGAAAAACTAACCGAATCAAAACCGACAAACTAACCGAAGGGTTAATAAAACAGAATATCATAAGTACAGAACCGAACCAAAAACCAACAAACTAACCGAATAAACCGAACCGAATCAAAACCAACAAACTAACCGAAGGGTTAATGAAATAGAATAACAGAAGTACAGTACAGAACCGAACCAAAAACCATCAAACTAACCGAATAAACCGAACCGAACCAAAAACCGACAAACTAATTGGATAAACCAATTACTGATTAACTGAAAACCGAATATTTTAGTAAAAATAGATTAACCGATGACTTTGGTTACAATTTACCTATTACGCCGCTGGCTTATAAGGAAAGAAAGGTAGACGTAAAATAAGTTATGAAAGAAATAAAAACCTGTGTGTAAAAATTCAAAGCATTAGAATGATCTCCCTTAGAGAAACAGTTGTTCCCTTTGAGTTTAAACTCCAAAGCAGAGACGTCGTTTTTTAGACAGAGTGAGGTATTTGTGTGGGCTAAGTCTTGAATCATCTGATAAATTGAATAATAATAATGAAAAAGATTAGTTAAATGAATATAATAAGTAAGTGGATGTATTTAAATAAATAAAAGGAATGTTACTTGGTGAAAGAAGGGCAAGTGGTTGAGGAAATGAAGGAGAGAAGAGCAAGTGTTGGGGAGATTATTAGGATTGGATTGGGATATGGACAGAATTAGGGTTTCTGTGATACTTGATTTCAGTTTCTCCATTTCACTGGTAGTAGGGACGGACGGACGGAGGAGGTAAACAGTAAACACAATGATGATGTTGATGATGATGATCTGAGAAATAAACTATACTATGTGGTTTTAAGGTTTTTGTTTGGGTTTTTGTCTCGGTGTACTCAAGGGCTGGCATTAGATAACCTGTTTAAGACACGATAAGACCTGTTAACTGAAAAGTACACTATGTGATTTTTTCCTTTTTTTTAAATAATTAGAATTAAGAGGCAAAGATCCTTCGTTTTTCTTTATTAGTATATAAAACATAAAACTGTGTTATAAACATGAGATATAAAGTAGTTAAACGAGTTCTGTTCATGTTTAGAACTTGCTTTGTTCGCGTCGCCAGAGACCTGTTAAACCTGTTAAGACACGATTTGCCAGCCCTGGTGTACTCGGGTGTAGAACCCTTCCAAACCTTTTCCTCTTGTTCACGTCAGCGTCACGTTATTTTCCCAGGGAAATGGTTCTCTCTTCCTCGTCCTTCCATTTTTTTAAGAGTAAAAAAAATACACTTCATTAACCTCTTTCTCCCCCACACCCAAACACAACACTGAACACACACACCATACACACATCTCTCTCTCTATCCACGGTTCCACAACTCTAATACTTGCTTCGGTGTCACCTCCACAAGTCACAACTCCAATACTTGGGCTCCAGTGACGTTCTCCAGCGAGTACCAAACACACACACACACACCCCTCTCTCTCTCTCTCTCTCTCTCCCCATATAAAAAGAACAGTCGAAAGTGGGACCATAAACATCGAAAAGTGGGATGGGGCGGACGGGGCTGAGATACCGATGGCACCGATATTCAAAGGGGGGGAGGGGTGTTCCCCGTAGGGGACGAGGGCCACATCAGCTCCCCGAACCACACCCCACCGTCTTATTACCCTTGGCCGAAACCAAAGGCAACTGTTAATCTGTTTTAATAACCGATTAGTTTTCAGTTAATTAGTTTGGATAATCAGTTAGGTTGTTGATTCTCAGTTCAAATCTATTAACCAATTAGATCTTTTTTCAGAAAAATACATGAAATTGAGGTATAAAAGATAAATACATTGGTTGATTTTAGTTAGTTTTCGTTTAAGTTATTGCTTAACCCTAACATATCATTTTTTTTTTAAATTAAAAACACTATTACAATACTATATTCAAATTAAGGAGAATACAATGCTAGTTTATACGGTCTAACTATAGTTAGAAAATATTAACGTATGAAAAAGTTATGGACGTTTAAAAATCGTAGGGGTAGTTGGTTAAAATAAGGGTAAAAAGTGTAATTGTTATTTAAATAAAAAAAGTTGAGTAAGGTTTAGAGAAAAAATGTGAAATCTATACATATAATAAACCAAAGCCATTTTAATGACATGACATTCAAAGAGGGTATTCTCTTTATTGGGTGTGCCATGTGTCATCCCATGTGGCAAGACCTTTATTTTAGGAAAATAATAATTTAAAAACAAAATTATATTTTTATCTCTAAAGTTTCCTCCCATAACTTTTAAACGTTAATATCTTTTATACACGAGATTTTTTAAAGAAAAAAATTACACCAAATTAACGAGCGTTTTATTATCTTTCCAACGAGTACCATAGTGCTATATAAAAAAACGGAGAAAAAAAACAACTATTTTTTGTAACCCGGTAGGTATTGTGTCAGGTTTAGAATTAGTTTAAAAAAATTGTGGGTTTGGGTCGGGCCTGGGATTAGGTGATACCCGACCCAATTACCTTTTTTTATATTAGAATATGATAACTTATGACAGATATTTGTTTAAAATAATAATAATAATAATCATTAATCATATATTGACAAGTCATTAATTATGTTGTCATATTAGATATTTTATTATATCATATTAGATATTTCAACCCGGGACGCTCTCCAACAGGTAATTGCTATGTTTTTTTTTTCTACCATATTCTGAAATAGCTCAAATCTTATTATATGCAGTTAAAGACCTTTGACTGAATGTATTGGTGCTAAACAATCTATGTCCCTTTGAAGTGCTTGAGATCTTAATATTCTGTTTTAGGTGTTGAAGTTGTAAGGTGAAATGGATCTTTTGGTATTTTTTTTAAGTATCTAATGTAAGTTGATACATAGATGTCATTTTTATAGTTTAGATACTTTTAATTTTATTCACTTTACTTAGATTTCTCAACCCGGGACGCTCCCGGGGTATAAGCTAGTGTATTATAAGATAGTATAGATATAGTCAAATTAAAATGATCTATTTTTATGAATAACATGTAATATTTAGTCCCCTTTAATTGAACATAAAATTATGTCAAACGGACGAAATTTCAATATGTTAGTTTTCTTCAACGTTTTCAGAATTGATCAGGAAGCTGACCTGCGGCTCTTAATTAAGGTTCACCACTTTAATGGTGGCTGGTCCATTGTGAACCAACAACATCGCCGGTTCCTGGTTTAACCGATCAGGGTCCATCCTGATTTTCAAAACACTCATTCTTCGAGGGACAATTTATATTTTAATTTTCTAATAACTTAAAAAGAAAAACTTTTATTTGCCACATACAATATTAGCAAATCCACAAATAACAATCACAAGTCCAATGTGTCATAAATATCCTCGAAAAATTTATAACTGTACAAACCGAAAGAATGAACTTTAAACATGAACCACATATGGTTAGAGGGAGAATCGCTTGGTATAAACATCAAATGGTTCACTAGCTGTGAGTTGTGGTTCCTGCAATAATAAAATTAACATCAATTCCCACAAAAATATTCCCCAACAATTCACAAATATAAGGATGGACCGAACAGGCGAACAGGTCCGTTGATTCTCGGCAACAGAGGTTTCTGTTTTCTTGATAAAAGTGTTTGGGTCAATCAGACCCACACGTTTTTGTCCCGCGCAGTAATGAAGTAGAAAGATTTATTATAGTGAAATTTAAGATACCTGTCTCAAACCACCACCAAGACTTCCTCCTGTTAAAAGCATACCAAGGAGAGACGTGACAGCACCGCCACCTACATCACTTTCGTTTTTGCGTATGGTGGTTCTCATAGAAGTCAACATATCACCATATGTAGTTGCATGTCCCCGTTCAATTGCTTGTATGAATGAAAATGTCATTGCCCCGGTTGAAGTCACTTTCGATAGAGACTGCCCATATATTAAGAATATTAAATTATTTGATGCAAGAAATAGGTTTAGCAACATATTGATATATTCGTCAACATAAATGGTAGTACAAGTAACCAACTTTGTTCGGTTCTTACTTCTTAGCTTGGTCTATTTACTTAGGAATCGGTCAATTTAGAAAACTATATTATTAATCATAGCTAACACACCAAGTCTAGTTAACGGTCAATTCAAAGCTTTGCATGGGGCGTAAGGATTACTAATGCATGAACAAAACAAGATTAACAAAGGGAAAGCATAGAAAACTACCGCTGTATCCGCAGAAGATTGATCATCATCACAGCCACTAAAGGAGATAACTTCCCCTCCATTAGTTCCCTTAAAAATTCCTGACTGAGGGCTATGGTCCTCCCATACATACCGGCCGCTCCTACATTAATACAACATTTACTTTTTCAGTAATCAGTTGCATAATAAAAGTGGACCATAAAACGGAAACAGGTGACAAAACATGCAAAAATGATAAAAAAAAAATTTAGCATACGATACCTGTCCATCCTACAAAGAAACGGTAAATCAAGCATGGTGCCACTATGACAAGCATCGATAATGGCATGGAGTTTGACACCATGAGGTATTGGCTTGACAATTGTTGCATTTATTTCATCATCAACAATCATTCCTTGAGTCTCGAAATCCAAGGGGCATAATGTCTCATCATACCCATCAATTTCATCGCCAGTGTAGTTTCTTTGTTGGGAACCATGACCAGAAAAATGGAACACTAAGGAATCTCCGGGCTGGCAACCTTGTACAAGCCAGTACATGGCCATTCTGATGTTATGTTTTGTTGGAATCCGATAACGATCCGTTTCCTCTTCTGAAATATCAGTTAAAAGGATGTTAAATGATCGTCAAGAGTTGACAGTTTTGACTTAATTACTTATGAGTTGGTTGATTGGGCTTTGTTTTAGACATGTCAAATGGACTAATCCAAAAATTAGCTTAAAGGAGATCGGATAAAACCAAAAGGTTTTAGCTTAAAGATGAACGGGTCAAATGGGTCAAACTGACTAAAAGATTATTCTGAAATTTGAATGCACACAATAAGCTAAATTTTTATTGTTTATGTTATTTCTTTAATAATACTATTTTAGTTATAATAACTAAACTACTAAAGTACACTAATTAACAGAAAATTATAATAATGGGTAAAAATTAAAAACATGTTCACAAGTCAGTCAGTCAACCAAACCAAGCCTGTTCTACACTTCTACTTTGATTCATGCGTAAAATGATTCATTTCAACCCTAACCCGTTTTGACCCATTACTCAACCCATCCAATCTGCCCATATTCCACCTCTAGTTCTTATAACAATATAAAGTTGACTTTTAAAGTCAAAGTTATAACTTCTGTGATCTACACTTGAAATGAATATGTCACCAGGTTAACACAATGTTTTTCGTGTACTGTTTTCATTGATAACCTTAGTGATACTATGATGCTATTCTCGTTTGTTATTTTCCTTAAACTGAAAGACTACCCATCTTGATCACAAAAAAGGTAAAAAACCGAACAATGTCTCTTTGCACTGACCACCTACAGTCCTCAACACACACCCCAGCCACACATCGAACACAAAGCAAACGATTCTTTCATAACTTATGTGTATTACTCTACTTTATGTTATATTATCAATCTCTTCTATTGAGAATAATCACTTTTTTGAAATTCATGCAACTCTTTATGACCAATCAAGTCTCAATTTCCCTAAATTCGCCAACATCATAATACATCTTTTCAATCGAATCCAAACAAACGCCATACTCGACTTAAAAAAATGTGAACCTCTAATAATTCAATTTCCTCAAGGCGTTTTGATGATTTTGACTTTTTGTGTCAATTTGAAACATCCTTGTTTTTTACGTGTGTTTTTGATGTTTTTAATGAATCTCGTGACGAAATTAGTTAGTATTCAATTTTTTTTTTATAAGATATATAATCTTTTGTATTTACTTTTAAATCCGCCTCGGGCTTACGCCTTGGTTCACCTCAAGGGGCTTGACTCCGTTTTTTAAACTTTGACCCTAGCAAATGGATCACCCTTCCACCCGAAAAACGAAACGTGGTGACCCGGCCCACCCACAACCCGAAAAACCCTCCGGCTCAACCCAGAAGGCTCAGTAGTCTAAAATAGGGTTTTTTTTTTTTTTTAAGATGATTTCAGAAGTTGACCGGTCTTCGTTTGGTCAAACCAATCGTCACATAATCAAAATAAGACAACTGTCAACAATTTTAAGAAAACCAAACATGTCAATGTTAAATTATGTTATGATCATAGATAATTAACCATTAATAATAACAATAATAATAATAATAATAATAATAATAATAATAAATGCAGAAATGAAAATACCTGTAAGCATAAGAATAGAAGATTCAGGAAACTTAAACTTATTAACCAACAAATACTTCATACACTTGGCATCATTAATACACCCTTTCAGTTCATGCTTCGTTCTTTTATACGATATTCCACAGATCACAGCTCGTTTCCGTCCGTTGACCGACGGAGTTTGACTTAACGACGGAAGCTGATTGTACGGAGGCGGGGGAACAGGCGGAGGAGGGGCGTAGTTGTGGTGGTTGGATGACGTGGCATAGGGAGGGGGAGGGAGGGACCGTGGATCGGCGACACGTGTAATGGCTTGACAGATGGAGCAACGGATGGACTTGGCTCCTGGTGGTAGCTGTAACGGTGTCCGGCAGTTGGAACAATCGACTAACATTAACATTTTATTAATATTATTATTATTATTATTATTATTATTTTCTGGTGATTGTGTTTGTGTTTGGGTTTGGTCCGGTGAGAGAGAGATATGGGAATTGGGGAGTTGGTGAAAGAATTTGTAAGGGAAGGCTGCCAATATGATATGGGTATTATTGGGTAAATAAATATAAATCAATAATGTGTTTGTACGAAAGTGTATTATACTATTATATACACTTGGCCCCTTGTGGTTTGAGAGTTTTTTCCGAATTGGTTTTGACTTTAGTTTATTTTTTCTAGAGTGTAAACGGGCGAGTGCGAGCCAAGCTTAAGCTCTTGTAAGCTAATTAAACGAGCTCGAGTTTGAGTCTAGTTTTTGCTACGGGTGTAAATGAACAAAGTTGAGCACAAGCTTATATAAGCACAAGTTCGGCACGTTTAAGTGGAGTGTTTAGAGAATGGAATTTTGAAAGATGTAGAGTTATCTATAGGGATGAGCACATAGCGTCGAATACCAATCCCGTCCCGTCTCGATTCCGATCCCGTACCGAACCGAGGGTGTTCGGTATTGGTATCCACATTTTAGAGGTTTTCGATTTTGGTATTATCGGCATGGTATCAGTATTTTAAGTTAAAATACAGATATCATACCGATGTCCCAAGCTCATCCCTAATTATCTAGTCTATAATCAACTTTGTTGTAGAATTATTTATCCATAAAACATAGGGGATGTATATGGGACAATAGATTTATAGAATAAAATACGAATAACAGAAATTTTGAAAGTGATATATAACTTTATAAAGACTAGGGCATGCATGATAAGAAAACTTTTTCCAATATGTGTTTTGGAGTTTTGATAACCCATTAAAGCTTCAGTTGTGCTAAGTTAACGTTTTGAAATTATATCGTGTATGTTTCAAGCTATATGCCATATATCATTTTGAATGTACCCTTTTTAAAGGTGTATATACTTTTATGAAAAAATGCTGAAATTCTAAATCTAAACCAATTTACTTTTGATGAGAATTTTAAAAGAAAATGATTTATTTCTTAATAGATGATGCAATCAATGAGATTGAAACTAAATACAGAGAAATGTTTACTAAATATAAATTAATATTATATATTTGACGATATATGATACAAATGATTGAAGTATAATAAACCCGGGTTAACATTTACAGGCAAAAGGTCACGTGCCCCCACGATCGCAAACAACGTTAGTGGTCGCGACTGTTACCAATTCTAGTGGAAACTCACCGTCCGAAGTCTCACTGTGGTATAAAATCTCTAGCTCACGCATGACATTTTGTCACAAACGAGACTCCAACCGACGACCTCCCGTAAAGAAAGTCATCTGAATACAACTAGAGCACTGTCACCTTGGTTAACGTAGTCGAAATAACAATGATACATGAAACACATGATCATATATGGTAAACTTTGATGCTTTATTTGTAATTATATTGTGTAATCTTGAAAAAGCAATAAATTTATGGAGCATGTAAACATGAGGGGTGATTTGCGTATACTAAAACCTCTTGAGGGTTTTTAGGATAAAGAAGAATACCTTACATTAGAAATTACAACCTAGACGTCGTATATTATGTCACAAGTGGCCGTCGTTGACTATAATAAGCGCGTGAAGCGCGGGTCAAAGAACCTTCATTGGCCCTCGTTTTTTATTTTTATTTTGTTGAACGGCATTTGTTTTACATAAAATGTTTTCAATCTAAGAAGAAAAAAATTAACGCATTTTTAACAACTTTAAAGAAAAAAAATATGCGAGATTTTACGTAGTTTTAAAATGTTATTAATCTACATTTCAAATTTGAACATGTTAATTATTTTTTAGAGATATAATTGTTTAGCTTATCAATGTATTTATTTTTTAGACAACTTGCAATGGGGATTTGAGGAATGTGTGTTGTACAGGTTAGGAATGGACGTCTACAGATGAATCAACGGTAAGCGTTTCTTTCTTTCTTTTTTTTTTCTTTCTCATATCATCATTAAGATATAGAAGAACTTTTCGTAACTTTTTAAGACAAGAAATTTCGATCATCCTAAAGTTGTTGGTGAATTTTAGTGTAATTGCCCAATACTATGGTGCCTCGAGCTACAAAGCCCTAGATGAAAGCTAAGAAATAAGAAAGTTCCAAATGAGTAGCTTGAATTGAAAAATTATTGATGAAATCGGAGAACTTGTTAGATTAGTAGCACTTTTTCCAAAAGTCTATAAGCGGGTGGAGTTTGGGATTGGTAGATACACAAAGTGGATCAATCTTGCATTGGAGGTGATGATGTAGAGTTGTTTGGTCCGCTACTACAGAGTGGTCCTGATGAGTCTGGTGGGGCCCAATCACACACAAACATTATTTATAATATTTTATTGTATAAAAGTGGGGTGTGAGGTTGATGTTGTGAATGGTCTAGTGTTCAATTAAGGTATAGAATGATGTGACGTGCTGATATATGGATTTTGGACTTCCTCTAGCAGTTATGTATTATGTGTACTTGAGCAAAATCATCGGCCAAGGTTGGTTTCGATTGAACTAGAACCCTTTGTTTTTGAATAACTTGATATTCATGAAACTATCATCGAGTCAAATGCAACCAAAAATTCATACAAATAGCATAAATTTTGAAAACAAAAAAATAGTAGTTTTGGAGGTATTATGAAAGGGAAAATGACCAATATAGCCCGTTGACCGGGCATTTTGCACAACTAGCCCTCTCCACCGTCTTTGGAGAGACGGGACACGGCTCCCAACCAGCCTGAACCGTCTCCGAGACCGTTTGGTTTTATAGCCAATTGCAAGCCAACACGTGGCGTCTTTGATCCCGAGGCTGTACCGTCTCTCTCCAGACGGGTCAGAGATCTCTCCCAGACGGTTCACGTGCCCCCATGCCGGCTGCCTTCGGTTCAACCGTCTCCCAGACGGTTCACGTCTACCAATGCCGGCTGACCCTTCGGTTCAACCGTCTCCCAGACGGGTCACATTTCCCAAGTCGTCTTAAGCCGTTTTGTGATACCGTCTGAACCGTCTGAACCGTCTCACGAGTGTATATAAATACCCCAATTCACTTAACGAAATTTGCACCCACCCCTCTCCTCTAAGCTTTCATCTTCCAATCCAATGATGTTTTTTTACTTTCCCAGCCGAAGCTTACCGGCTTACGAAAATATGTCCCGGTTACTTGGATTGTTGTTTCATCTGCGTACGGCTACTTGGATTGTTGTTCCATCTGCGCGTGGTTTGCAACCCGTGTAATGGATCGATGATGTGGTGGTCTACATTTGAGGCAAGTTCGTTCGCTTTCCGAATTTATGTCTCGATGTTCGACGTGTGCTCACTGAGAACTATTGTTACATAAAACGAGGAAACGTTTCGGACTTGTCTGTGTAGAGCACATACACCATTCGAAACAACGTCTATGTAGACCACTGCTACTACCGCCGCTGTGGAGGACAAAACATCTAACACTAAGATGTAGTCCTCAATAGTTGGTTAGACATTACTATTACTTCAAACAAAGTTCTTAGTTCTGGAAGTAAATTTGGGAAGTTTGTTGTAATAGTGTAGTTTTTTTACTTGTTGCTTCTTAGTTCTGGAAGTAAATTTGGGAAGTTTGTTGTAATAGTGTAGTTTTTTAATTGTTGTTGTAATAGTATTTATTGTTTATTTGTGATTGTAATAGTATAGTACGTTTAATGAGATATTTACCTTAATATAAAAACAAAAAAACAAAATTGCATTAATATTAATAAAAATATAACCATTAATTGCATTTAATAAAAAGTTAATAAATTACAAATTAATTAAGACGATGTCTTATCATTTGCCAAACGGACACATGTTTAAACTCTTTACGCTCCCTGTTTTTATACTGTCTTAGACTGTGTCTAATTGCCACGTCTTCGGGAAAGTTAGAGGGTACGTCGTAAAGAGTCCGGTTGTGGTGCCCGTTGAAGATTTGACACTTTGTGGTCAAATCACTCAACTTCCGGCTTAGGGACTCGGTGGTACGTTCTGACCCTCCAACGAGCCGGTTGTATTCATGCAGTATCCGGAACCATTTGTTGTTAAGGTGGGTGCTTTCTTCAACATGAAGCCATGCTGCAATCAAGGCAATCTCTTGTTCTTCCGTCCATCTTTGAGGTGCCATTTTGGTATGATGTTGGACGGTGTTGGACGGTGGTGGTGGGGTGGTAGATATTGTTTAGAAGATGTTGGACGGTGTTGGACGGTGGTGGTGGGGTGGTAGATATTGTTTAGACGGTGTTGGACGGTGGTCGTCGGGTTGTAGATAGTGTTTAGACGGAGTTGCACGGTGGTGGATAGTGTTAAGACGGGGTTGGATGACGGGAATGGGACGGGAGACGGGTATTTATAGGGCTGAGCTGGACAACCGAAGCGTCGCCCGGTCATCGGGACTCACCGGCGTTGGTAGATGTGAACCGTCTTGAGAGACGGTTGAACCGAAGGGCCAGCCGTCTTGGGAAATGTGACCCGTCTTTTGAGACGGTTGAAACGAAGGGTCAGCCGGCATTGGTAGACGTGAACCGTCTGGGAGAGATCTCTGACCCGTCTGGAGAGAGACGGTACAGCCTCGGGATCAGAGACGCCACGTGTTGGCTTGCAATTGGCTATAAAACCAAACGGTCTCGGAGACGGTTCAGGCTGGTTGGGAGCCGTGTCCCGTCTCTCCAAAGACGGTGGAGAGGGCTAGTTGTGCAAAATGCCCAGTCAACGGGCTATATTGGTCATTTTCCCATTATGAAAATACACTTTAGCCATTTGACCAGCTTTCCAAAAGACTCGTTATAATTTTTTTGAAGTTCGTGTTATTTTTCATTCTCAAGTTGTGTTTTTTTGTAATATCTAAATATCTATTTTTAAACATAGGGCATTGTGGATTTGTGGTACCATATCAAAAAGATACAATGACCTCTTCATTTCGTCAAACACCACATACATGGGTTTCAAGACAAAAATATTGTACATGATAATAAAGAATATAGAGAGAAAATTGTTGTTGAAAATTGTTGTTTTATTACTACGATGTTGAAAAATTGAAAGGTAAAAATAGATTTAATTATAATTTAGTGAAATTATTATTTCTATTTTTTATGTGATGAATTTAAGACAAACTCATGAGTAATGTTGTTTTTTTGAGACTTATCAAATCTCTTTCTTATTTATGGTTTAGAAGTAGATCACGGTTTAAAATGTATTGTGGAAGAACTGGGTCAAGTCCCCCTGTATTATGTGTAATGTTTTTTGTTGGAGGTCCTCTGTTTTGAGGATTGTCCGTTTTATCAAATCTCTTTCTTATTTATGGTTTAGAAGTAGATCAAGGTTTAAAAATGTATTGTGGAAGAACCGGGTCAAGTCCCCCTGTATTATGTGTAATGTTTTTTTTTTTGTTGGGTGTCCTCTGTTTTGAGGATTGTTCGTTGTTAATTGAAGTAAATATTAAAATAAAATAAAAAACACTTTTCAATAGTCATGGTTCATGTATACATAGTAGGCTTTGTGCCTCACTTGACATGAGAGAAATATACACTAAGAAACTCTTGCAACACACATACACTCAAGTGTAGCAACTAAGTTTTGATTATTTTTCAAGCAAGTGTGAAGGTCCGGCAGTGCACCATCACTGTTAAGAACCGGTGTACTATGGGAACAAACCGCAAATCTGTTTAAGGGAATTGTGTCAAACACAAGTCCGGTTCACGTTGATGATTTGTCTTCGATTTCAACGTAAGTTTTATAACAAACTTAAACAGATCAGTAAAACAGACTTTCATGTAGACTGGGAACCAACCTTAAAACCTTCTTCTTAAGGATTTTTTGGTTCGCGAAAGTTTGTAAGTGTTTTTCTTTTGAAATATTTTGCGGTACATCGAATCGGATTAAATTTATGATTGGAGTGAAATCTTTAATCCGAAGATTCAAGGTTTTTAGAGTTCATGGGTTTTGTGTCGTGATAAACCGGATTATTAACATAACTTTAGACGTTTTTGAAATGCTAAATTTCTAATGAGAGTATTAGAAAAGACATAATATTCGTAAACCTATGTAAAAATGTTTGCTAACGTTTTCTTTCTAGTAAGCGTAATAGAAAGATGGTTTCAAAGTTTTGAAAGGTTTACATTTTCTAATGAGAGTATTGGAAATTAGTTATGAAAATAAAAGGTTTCGAAATAAAAGGTTTTGAAACATGTATTTTTAACAAGCGTTTTAGAATCGATGGCATTGAAAGAATAACGTGTCATAAAATATTTCTAATAAGCGTATTAGAAATAATTATTTACAAAATCATAAGTTTAATTTTTAAACTTATATATTTATTCTAACGAGTGTGTTAGAAATTGACAATTCTGTAAAGACAAGTAAGATGTTTACATTTTCTAACGAGTGTGTTAGAAAAGATTATTTTGAAAAAACAATCAATATTGAAACGGTTTGGTTAAATTTTTATGGTTTCTAATGAGCGAGTTTGAAACAGGTTTATTTTAGAAAAACCAAAGTTAACACCGTTTTATGTAACCATTTTATTTTTTAACGAGCGTGTTAAAAACAGTTTATTTTATATATAAACCAATAAGTTTTGAAACGATTGTCGTAGTCGTTTATTTCTAACGAGCGTGTTAGAAAAAGGTTTACTTCATATAACCAAAACTCCATATAACGAAACGTGTGATAGTTTGTATTCTAAAAAGTATGTTAGAGATGGTTAATTATTAAAACCGTATATTTTTATATGGTACACGTGTAGTTTCTAATGAGCGAATTAGAAACGGTTTATCTAAAAAACCATATACTATAACGATTTATAATCCTTTAGTTCTAACGAGCGGGTTAGAATTGGGTTAGCTATGATAAACTCATTAAGATGATTTGTAATCACGTTATTGTCTAACGAGCGAGTTAAATGTGTTTTTAAATAATAAAACTACTTGCATGTTTATGGTCTTGATTTGTAATCAAGGCATAAATATATATAGTTGAATTTTAAAACACTTGCAAAAACGAGAAATGTTTTGAATGAATAAAATATGTCTTTGCAATTGGTTCGATGCTCATTTGAGAAGTATCATGTCTTGAACCATATAATAGTCTTGAGAGACTATTTAGAGGAAAACAACTCGATGTTGTTACGGGCATCTATATTCTTGTTCAACTACTTGCGAGTAGTTAATTATAAACAACTTTGTTGTTTTTAAACAATTTGTCTTATTGAGGGAGTACCTCAAAACATGTCACAAGACGATATAATTGCGATTATTTCGTCGAACGAGTGTTGAAGAGAATAACAATTTGAGATTTGATGTTTATATATCCTTATATGAATCCGTTTAAATATATTTGTGATATATTATATATATTTTTGATTATCTATTATATTTTTTTTAAATAATCAAGTGGATTAAAATATATATATGAAAAAGGATATGTAAGACGATTTTTTTTTGGACGACGAATTTAATAAGGAAATATATGCAAGATGCAATTTGCATAAACACAATGAGCGAGTTGTGATTATGAACTATGTAGTCATAAGTCATACAACAAATGTATAACCACGTCATGAGAGAATCATGACCAATGTGGCAAGTGTATTGAGGTTAAATACACGAAAACAAGATATGTCATCTAATGTTGAAAACATCAACATAGAAATGCACAAATGTATTTTCGATGGCTATAACATATGAAAGAAGTATATGTTATTATTCATAAGCGTTTGATAAATTTGGGAGATTTATTATTAAAGGCTTACAATGGTGATGGATGTGTGTAGTCTCTACAAACCATCAATGTTGGTTGAACTATGTGGAGGATTTGTACAATATTTCGGGAGAGTCTCCCAATAAATTGTTTCAACAAAATGTATGTGTATATATATATCACTTTAGGCATATGTGAATGTCATGTCGTTGAGTGTCAATCTAATTGACTCTATCTCAAGATATAGTGATTTTAGACGGTTCATCGTGTTGATGATGAATATGTTCATCAAAGTGACTTATATTAAGACTTAGGTTTAAGTCCCTAAGACTCAATGGTGAAGCCTTAAAGATTAAAAGGCAAACGAGTTTTCGATCCTAATGGATGGAATTAACTATGGTTTGAAACATTCTTAAAACCAAGGTTTTGAATGGTAAAACAAAATCTCATTTTATGTCTAAACTAAGACGTGAATGTTAAGAAGAGATAGTGTGTTATCTCTTAAGGCTGTGAAGAATCAGAATAAGGCATCTTCTATTCACATGCTAAGTATTTGTAGTCTAAAGCATGCTAGACTAATACTTGTTAATTTAGATGCTCCACGAAGAATCAATTAACTTTGAACATTCAAACACATGTGATGACATGAGAATGAATTTTGTAAAAAAACAAATCTATAAGTCATAAAAAATGACTCAAGAAGACCGAATATATAGTTAATTCGTTATGATTCTATTTGTCTTTATACGAGGATAATTCATATAGCTCAGAAACAACTTGTGTGAGAAATCTGAGTAGAGTAATATAATGGGATGACTTCAATAACACAAAGATATAGATAGTCGTTATCTTATCACGGGTGTCTAATGTCATAATGAGTGATATTACTCAAACTTAATCAAAGTGCAAGCAATGTAGGGGGAAGAGCCATTTAAGAAACAACCCGTATGGATGTAAATAATGGTACTTGAGAAGCTTTCTCAAACTTCATACGAAAGGGAGAAAATTTCATCGCCCATTTTGAAATTATCCAATAACACTTAAATGTGGGGGTGTCCTGCATTTGAAAATGGAAGATTTGAAATGATAGATATGGGATTAACTGATGTGATTTTTGGGAGTACAAATCACACGAACCCATAATGAACTTGTTATAAGTCAGTCCTATTATGTGGACAAAATTCTTGAGAAGTTCAATGGAAATGACTCTAATGTGGCTAGAACTCTCATTGACACGAGTCAACATATAGCTAAGAATCGAGGTGAGCCTGTTAACCAATTAGAGTACTCAAGAATTATTGGCAGCTTAGCAACAAGCTAAGTAGATTCACGAGCAACCCAAGTTCAAGTCATTGGAGTTGCATGACACAGGTGCTTCGGTACTTAAGATACATACGAGACAACAGGCTGCAATATAATAGATATCCAGCAGTTATTTAAGGTTACTGTGATGCGAATTGGATATTTGACACGAATGATTCCAAGGCAACGAGTGGGTATGTGTTCACACTTGAGGTGTTGCGATAACATGGAAATCATCTAAGCAAATGGTTATTGCTAGATCCATGATGGAACCAAAATTCATCGCTTTATATAAAGAGGATGAATAGACAGAATGGCTATGTCAATTTGTTAAGGATATACCTAGGTGGCCGAAGCTGGCATCGGCCTACTGTATACACTGTGATAGCCAATCGGCAATTGGCAGAGCTCATATCACAATGTGTATCAGTAAGAATAGGTATATAAGACATAAGCATAATACGGTACGACAACTAATATCTATAAGAAGTCAAAGGA
The DNA here is from genome assembly GCA_028751855.1 of Ambrosia trifida. Taxonomy (NCBI): domain Eukaryota; kingdom Viridiplantae; phylum Streptophyta; class Magnoliopsida; order Asterales; family Asteraceae; genus Ambrosia; species Ambrosia trifida. The sequence goes on along the minus strand of CM054126.1, from coordinate 11,265,709 downwards.
TAACATCGTAGATCCGCTAACAAAAGGCTTGAGCAAAGAGTTAGTTTAGAAGTCGTCCATGCGAATGGGACAAAAGCCCTTGAAAAATTAAATTCATGCGAAGGAAACCTAATTCAGCTGACTGGAGATCCCAAGATCTGAGTTCAATAGGACAACCTAATTGTATGTGTAACATCGCAAAATTTTCCCCAAAATTTTAATACATAAAAAGCCTTTATATATATATATATATATATATATATATATATATTTTACACCTTTATCATTAATATTATACAAATGTGCCTAAGTCTTTATTTATCCTAACTCACAACTTATATACATACATAAATGTATATAAATAATAATAATAATAATAATAATAATAATAATAATATGATTCTAAATTCTTTTTTTTTCACATACAAGATTTTTTTTTTAAATAAAGCCATGAGTCAAATAGTCAAGGTCCTAGTCAAAGTCTTAGTCAAACAGTCAAAGTCTTAGTCAAATAGTCAATTCATCATAAAACCTTACTTTATGGTGTTGACCAATTTTAATGGCTAATTGAATCCAAAACTAGTATAAAAACTCACCTATGACCCATTACACTTTGCACCTCTAAATCGATTGTTTCAAATTCGATTAAACTTTCCCTCATACCTTTCTTCTATAGTCTATTACTTCTACAATTGAAGCTTTGATTATAAGCTCTTGTAATTGGCGAATTGGAAGCTTGATATTCTTTCCTTTTCGTTTTCTTCAATTTGGACTAGCTACGTTGTTGAGTCTTTGGGTTTCGCCTCGCATACATTCACAACACATTATTCTATTTTTTTTACGAGACATAACATTTTGCTAAGGTGAGTTTACATAGCCCCTTTTCTCTTTTACATTTTTGGGGTGAAACATGTTACAACATTATTGATGCAATTCAATCATCAATGTGTCTATGTGTATTTCTATGTTGCATTATATCTTGAACATGACTAGGGTAAGCACAATTCTAGCATAAACATTCATCAGCCAAACGGTATACATTGATAGATCTATTGGACTGACAATCCCACCCGGATACGTGCCTCCTACAAAGGTTGCGTGGGTGTTTGTTACTGCAATATAAACGAGTGAACCATGAGCGTATGGGATGTACCACAATACAACAGTCACAATGGTTGATTATGCACTCGATTTACTTCTAGTATGTTTTCGCATATGGACTAGATTGCCATGACACATGAATTGCACAACAATTTTATTCGATTATCAAAACCTATGTAATTCTCACCAACTTTTGTTGACCCAAAATATTTTCAACTTAACATGTTTCAGGTTTTACTTGCTTGAAGATTAGAGTTAATACTTGAAGATGCGTAGCTAGTATTTATTCACTTTGATGTACAAAATTTTGGAGAACAATTGTATGTAATGTATTTAAATCAATTAATGAAATTTATTATTTACCATGAGCTACTGAACAATCATCAATACGTGACATCCCGATGTTTCCGCTATCGGTTGGGGTGTTACAGTATGAATAAGTGAGGTCACTATGGGGGAGAGTTGGAAACCCCGCGCTTTGAAAAAGGGAGTTTGCCATAAGAATTTGGTAAGCCTCCTAGTCCATTCCTAAAGTGACATGGATGAGGTTAAGCTTATGGCTTTTAATGATTCAACTCATGTAACCAATCCTAGTGAATCACCTATGTGAGAGAGAAGTGGGGTCGTTTCGAAGGGTATTGTTGGGGCACAATACCTAAGAGCTCTCGCAGAACCAGGCACGTATCAACGACCACAACGGACAGAACTATGAGGACTTGACATTATTAGGGAGAGTCTTGTGTGAAGCGTATTGTCATCTACACAAACAGCAGACGAGTTCAAAGGCATCGCTGTCTACTCAAAGCTAGTGGGCTAAGTGTGTTTCATGAGCGAAGATTCAAAGGGTCACATCTACCTATCGTATGTAAAACTCAACTGTTGAAATTTAATCGGAGTGAGGTTGTTTATGAGAATGACTCCCATTCATGTGGGGGTTTGTTGAAAATTTTGTGTGTTTTGATCAATCTCCATTCATGTGGGGGATTGTTGGAAAATTGAAAGGTGAATGTAGATTTAATTATAATTTAGTAAATTATAATTGTTAATTATATTCTTCATGTGGTGAATTTAAGACAAACTCACGAGTAAAGTTGCTTTATGAGACCTGATTAGAGTTTTATGGCTAATAAAGAAAATTTAAGTCTATAATTATGTTAGACTTTTTAATAGCCATGGTTCATGTATACATAATAGGCTTTGTGCCTCACTTGACATGAGAGAAATATACACTAAGAAACTCTTGCAACACACATACACTCAAGCGTAGCAACCAAGTTTTGATTATTTTCCAGGCAAGTGTGAAGGTCCGGTAGTGCACCATCACAGTTAAGAACCGGTGTACCATGGGAACAAGCCACGAATCTGTTTAAGGGAATTGTGTAAAACACAAGCCCGGTTCACGTTGATTATTTGTCTTCGATTTCAATGTAAGTTTTCTAACATAGGATTTGGTCAAATTTATTGTTTTGATGACATAAATATTGAAATCTTACCATGTAAAAAAAACCACTTAAATACACTTATTTTCATTAAACCATTAAAGAGCCATAATAAAGTAGACTTCGGAGTTGAGAGTGGTGGTGTGCGTGGATATCCCTGAGAAGAGCAGAGAAGACGGTGGTGGTGAGCGATGTGTACGAGGAAGATGGTGGTGGTGATTAAGGATGATGGTGGTGGTGAGCAATTGACAAAGAAGAGGAAACGGTGAAAAGAGACGAGTAGAGAGAGAGAGAGTGTGCAATGTTTTAGGCAAAAGAGAAAATGGTAATTAAGGCAAGTTCTCATTCATCGTTGTTTGAGATCTGAGCGATTCAGAGACCCATTAAGCCATTCAGATGTGTTATAAATGTGAACCAAACACATATATCTCTGCCGATTCAGAGTTAGGCTATGAATAAAACCATTCAGATGTAAACAAAGAACCCCTAACTCTCCTATTCACCATAGCCATATACTTCATCTAATCCTCTAAGGTGAGTTCCAACCATCACCCTGAATTGTCAATTTTACTCAAATAGTGATCAATTTTAGAAAGGCGTGCATCAAAACACATCAGCCAAGAAATCGCGTCAAGCCAAATCGGTGCATCAATGTTCCTTATGGAATCACACGTGTCAAACTGCAACAATGCATTTTCATCACCACCATACGCGAATCGCACATTGTGCACCATGTACGCCTTGTGGATTTACGTGTCTATTAAATCAAGGCATGAATTATTTAGTTTGACAATATTCAAAGGCTTGAATTATTCAAACTAATTGTTTTATATTTGTTAATTGGTTTATAAATGTGAAATTTTAAAACTTTAAATTAATATTTCATGGGGGGAACAAAAATATTCCATTGGGCTTGGTGTTAAAGTTTCATGGGTCAATATCAAATTTGTATGGAGTCGATCTAATTGATCGCCTATGTACATAAGTGAATATCAATAGCCATACTCTCAAATAACAATAACATTTTATAAGAATCTTAAAGTATATATTGTCTCAGCTTCAAGCCTTCAATCCTTGAATAACTTTAGTCCCCGCAACTCTAGACATTAATCGATTCAGCTCCGTAGCTAACTTGATCTGCTAGCATATGTCCAAATCAATCCCACACAAAGCAAACAAGTTACAAACATAAACTTTATATCGCTATTGAATTGTAACATGAATATTTTTAACAGTTTCTCTCCACATGTTCAATAAATGTGTAAATGGTCTAAAAAAGTTGTCGCAACCAACAAAAATCGGTTAAATCTTGTTGATTATAATGTGGTTGCATAAGCTGTTAGACGTTCCTAGGTTGATCGACTGAGGAGTTGCAAGTACTCGGCCTAGGCGAAAAGTGCCCAGACATGGTAAATTATACATAAATTAATTATTAGGAAATTATATATATATATATATATATATATGTCAAATATTATAATTTTACTAAAATTTATAACAAAATACGTTAATATCAATAAAAAATTAAAAAGATACATGTTCAAATACTTATGTATTTTAGAAATTAATATTCATTCATTAATATTATAGACATAGAGATTATATGTTTTTTAAGTTAAACTCATTTTGAGTTAACCAACTGAATCCGATTCTAGTTGAGGTTGACCACTAGATTGTTGCCCATATCATACACATTCCTTGGAGCAACTACTGAGCATTAACTGCGAACATAAGCATACGGACAGTTCCTGTCAAAACGGTTCAACCTTTTTGAAGGCCCAAAGCAAAGTACAATATCCAGTCTGGTTTTCCAAACTTCATTGTTATGAACCATTTTGACATGCATAGAAAGATTATGTGCTTTATACCAAACTCATTTTGACCCGTTAACTTAGTCCACCCTACGTATTTTGCCACTTATAACTAAACATTTACCATACCTTCAACAAGTTTGGATCAGGCCAAAGACCCTTGTCCGACATCATGCATCAACCTTCATTCTAGCATGAATGACTTCACCAAGAAAATTGGCTATCAAATCACGAAACAAAGAAAAAACCCAAACATAAAAAGATGAAAAAAACCTTGAATCTATAACTTCTAACAGTTTGATTAGATAGTTGTTTCCAAGAACCTATCAACTCTCATAAATCAAGTCAAGATCGAGTCAGAGACAAAACTAAAAGTTATATGAATGATGCAAATTAAATACCAAAGACAATCTTGGTCAAGAAACTTTTTAACCATATTCCATGCTAAACTGAATCGATTCCCAACATTGAAAAAGAACATCTGATGTAAACTAACAATTTTGAAAACGGTTTGAGGTTTCGAAACTACCATCGAAACACTTCAATCTAAAAGTAAACATACTAGATTTAGAGAGATATCCACAACTATTCCAAACTATAAAACCTACGCAACTCGTAAAGCATACATAGATTGCATGTTAGATAAACTTTGTTAAAGTATAAACTAAACTATGTTATGTAAATATGTGTTAAGTATGTGTATGTATATAGTTATAAACATATGTTATATCTGTAAATATTAGGAATGTATTTGTAATAGTTATTTAGGAAGTCATTATCGGATACGAATCAAGGAAGATAGGCTGCAATGGAAGAACAGCATACACAAACATATGTGCAACAATACAAAAGGCGCGCATCAAGGCTGGAAAACAACTGAAATGACATATTTGTCCATATTACAAAAACGGTTATGTTCGGTTATTTGGCGCCAAATTAAAACGGTGGAAGCTAATCAACAACATCAACCAACATCTCTCTTTGTTTCGTTTATATAGAACAATATCACATCATTTGTAAAGCGCCAAGATTGTATTTCCGAATGTCAGTCCAATAATACTTGTGTTTTCATTTCTATACTACCGAATTTGTGTTAAATATTCATCAATATTTCTTTCAATCACTTTGTTAGTTCATTTCTTGTTCTTTGTTGTGTTAATAATCAGTAGCAAATCAGTTTGTTATCCAACAAATCTGGTATCAAAGCCAAGTTTGTTTCTTTCAAACGATTACTAATTCTATTTTTAAAGTCTTATTCTTTCAGTTCATCATGTCTATGTCTGGTGCATCACTAATTGATTCACAAGTCTATGGAAGAAGAAGAAGAAGAAGAATGTTAGAAGACCAAAGAAGTAGAAGAAACAAAGGAAAGATTGATAGGCGAATATGTTACTATTGTAGGAAACTGGGACATCTTAAAGGAGTTTGTAACATCCGTGAGAAGGATGAAACAACACAGTTAATTAAAGATGCAATAGAAACCAGAATTTCTTATTATCCAAAAAATAATCATGATGAAGGCGAAGATTTCATTGTCAAAGGAACTGACACCGGATCATGGAACAATATATGGTAATATGTAAGTACTAAACTACAAAATCATATATGTGGAACTTAGACTATTTTCTGAAAATTAAGAAGTCATTCGGTATTGATTCAAGATACAAAATGGAATTTGTGTTAGGTGTGGTTGGTTTTAATGTAGACAATCGTCAATTGTTGATACATAATGTATTCTATTCGCCGGATATTGATGATAATACCTTGAGTTTACATCAATTGAAGTTACAAGGATATATAGTTTTGTTGGATGGACATTTCTGTACAATACAAAATATGTTCAAAGTAGAAGGAATGGTTGATACGAGTTTGAAAGAAAATTGTGATTCAAAGAAGGAAATGTTGGAGGATCTGAGTAGTGAATCTTCATATGAATGAAAGAAAGAAGAATATCTGAATGAATACTTTGAAAGTTTGTCACTTGATAGTGATTCAAAAGGAAAATAAATCAAAGAAAAGATAGAAAACATAGAGTTTCACTACCTTGAAGATTGTATGGATTTTATGGAGATGTTGGATGAATTAGAATATCCTTGGGCTTATAGAAAAGAGATTTAAGGATCCCTTTTCTAATAATGGTATCATGGTTTATAAATTTCTTCCTACAACTGCCAAATAGGCCGATACCATCAAAAAGTATAAAAGGGAAACAAATTGAGTTGTATGATCTCTATCTTATTGTCAAGAAGGAAGGAGGACATAGGCATGTAACCGATTATAATCTGTGGACCATAGTAGCAAAGGAACTCGGATTGGAATATGAAGACAAATATCATGTAAGACTTATTTATGCTCTTTATCTTGATGTTCTTGAATGGCAATATAAGATCACGAAGGTAGCAAGAAGGGCTGCACAAAATGGACTAAAGAATCAAGAAGGAAGTAGCAGCCACATTGGAGGGGAAAGAGATACTCGGTCGCCCCTCCCCTAGAACCTGTTCAAGGGCGTTCTTATTTTGTGGATCATGGAATTTTTAATCCCTTAAATTGACGAGTAAAACTCAGTTAAAGTGAAAAAAGAAATTCAATATGTTTGTTTTTCAATATTTTAAACATTGTACAGGCTTAGTCCAACAGTTAATCAATTAAACATGTCAAAAAAATTAATGATTTCCAGCAACGAGAGGAAGAAACGAGAGAAAGAAAGATCCACGGTTTCCAATCGATTTAGACCATTCCCTCAAAATCAACTGTTTTATTTGTCTGGTCCATTAGCTAGCACCAGAATCTATGGCATCATCAATTCAACCAGTAAGTCTGCTCATTCTGGTTATACTCACATTAGTCGAGTGACAAAATTTATCTTTTAATTTATAGCTACACAAAAAGCAAACTAAAGGGTACATTTTAAAGATGTCACTATGCATTACTTACTAATATGATAAAGCTAATGTTTGAATATCACATCAACTCAAGTTATGTTTAAAAACATGCTTCTCGAGCTACTCCTACATATTCCTAACAACCGATTAAGAATTTAGTCATGGCCACTCTTCTAATGAGGCCATGACAGGTTAGGACCATGACAGATTGGTTGGTCTCCACACGAGGCCTCAAAAGAAAGCTATGTGACACTAAGCCTATTAATAAATATTCAATATCTTAAATTGATCTGACATCAAATATTCCTACAAAACATTTTTATGGCACACATACAATATGAAAATATTCAATATCTTAAATTGATCTGACCTCAAATATTCTTACAAAATATTTTTATGGCACACATACAATATGAATGAGAATGAGTTCACAACAATCACACATCAGAAACATTTCAAATTAGTACTGACAAAAGAAATAAAAAAAACTCAAAAACGAGAACATGTTAGAGGGAGAATCGCTTGGTAAAAATGTCAAATGGTTCATTGGCTGTGAGTTGTGGTTCCTGCAACAACAAAATTAATAATAATTCCCAACAATTTACAAGAATAATCATGAAGGTAGCTGATGTTGTTTAACCCTTGATAAGTTTGTCACAAAAAGTTCATGGTGTACTTCTATGTATGACTCATTCTTTAAACTTTAAAGTGTTTTGGGATAACCCAACCCGATCCAATGTGACCCGCTTGGACCCGTGTAGTAACCAAGTAAAAAGATTTAGAGTGAAGATGAAAATACCTGTTTTGAACCGCTACCATGTCTTCCTCTAGTGAAAAGCCTACCAAGGAGAGACGTGTGATCACCGCCAACTACTTCACCTGCATTTTCTCGTATGGTGGTTCTCATTGAAGTCAGCATATCACCATATGTCATTGCATGTCCTGTTAGAATTGCTTGTATAAATGCATATGTCATCGCCCCAGTTGAAGTCACTTTCGATAGAGACTGCCAATATGAACCAATTCATTATATCATAGACATTAAAAAGTTTCAACTCAAGGGTTATCTTAACTTTGTAAACAGTAAAGTAAACTATTGTTAAAGCTCCATGTCAGCAAGAAAAGTCAACATGGTCAAAGGTTGACACATCAGTTTCCATGTCATCATTTTACCTCGTAACTTACAGATTACTTAAAATTGCAACTTTTTTAAAGTGTGTTTTTGTTCTAAAGGAAAAAAATGAAAAGTTTTTTAAATGACTAACTTACCACTTGACAAAATAAGAAATGATGACAGTTGACTTATAGTTAACAATCAACCGAAAGCGTTTCACATGTCATAAGTATTACCATTTCATGAATTAAACGAGAAGATTAACGAGGCGAAAGCATAGGAAATTACAGCTGTATCAATAGAAGTTTGATGATCATCACAACCACTAAAGGAGAAGACTTGCCCTCCATTTGTCCCCTTAAAATGTCCCAAAGGCGGGCTTTGGTCCTCCCATTTATACCTTCCATTCCTACATTAATACAACATTACTCGTCACTTATATGAAAATAGACCATAAAATGAAAACATGCCCCACAAAACACGCGAAAACAATACAATGTTAGCATACCATACCATACCTATCCATTCTACAAAAAAATGGTAAATCAAGCATGGTGCCACTATGACAAGCATCAATAATGGCATGAAGTTTGACACCATAAGGTATTGGCTTCACTATTGTTGCATTTATTTCATCATCAATAATCATCCCTTGAGTTTCAAAATCCATTGGGCATAGTGTCTCATCATATCCATCAACCTCATCACCAGTGGGGTCTCTTTGTTGGCAACCATGACCCGAAAAATAGAACACTAAGGAATCTCCAGGCTTGCAACCTTGTACTAGCCATTGCATGGCCTTCTTAATGTTTTGTCTTGTTGGAATCCGGTCCGGATCAGTTTCTTCTTCTAAAATATCAGTTAAGTAGATGTTACTATGTTAGCATTGAATTGACTTTTGAATGATCGTGTAGAGGTGATAATTTTGACTCAGTTACTTACTTTAAATAATATTGGTTCAAATTGGTCAACCCAAAAGGTATCTTAAAGATACACGAATCAAATTTAAAAATGCTTTAGACTGAATGAAAGTTTAGTTTGAATGCACACAACCACCTAAATCGTTTTATTAGACATTTAAGTTATTGTTTCAATATTGTTTTTGTTGTCATAAGAACATTCACATCCGAACGGGTAAATCATGCCTTATCCTTATATTTTAATGTAGGGGAATGATCAAATGAGAATAAACTTATTGTGATAATAAAAAGAAAAAAATGACATAATGGTAAAAGATTGTAACACTTCTTACATTGAAAAGGGCCTTTGGCCTAGCGGTATTAAGGTGTTGGATAAGGCTTTGCCTTTCTAAATGGTGAGGGATCAAATCCCGTGGGTGACAAAATAATTAGCCGTTCAAAAAAAAAAAAAAAACACTTCTTACATTAATTATCCTCTCTTTAGTTAATTAGTCATAAATACTTTATCTTGCACATATCAAAATTCGTCCTACGCATATCAAAATTCAACCTACACATACCGAAATTATCATACGTTTATATTGTACGTATAAAAATTCATCCTACATTTATCCTACACATATTGAAATGTATCATTTACTATAAATTAGGGTTTTTAAATGATATATTTTGAAAATAAACTATTAGATTCATTTATTAAACTAATTTACGGGTTACAATTATTTAATTCATCCTACATTTATCCATCCGATTCATTATATTGTTTCTTATTCTTAAATTATGAGGATTATGTATATATAGATTGAATAAAGATTTTTATATTTATCAACTCACTATTCATCAGTTATAATTCTTTTGGGTGAGTGGAAGAGAGAAAACATGGTAAAAAGTGGTTCAAAGAGTATTATGTAATTGAATGTGAGGGATTTTTTTTAAATCTCTAAATTGATAATGTAAATGTGTGTTTTAGTTAAATTATAACGATGCCTTTCAAAAAAAAGAAAACACGTTTGTTAAACAGCTAAATGATATGGTGTGAATACCATTTATGATGCGATGTAATGCGTTTTGGATATTTTAAAATTTCATACGCTTTAGTGTTATTTTTTGTATAATGATGGGACGTTCGTATGTTACGTATATAACAAAGTTGTAGCCACAACGCGCGAGACGCGTAAAATACTTTGGCGTAGAGATTGCATTTGCAGCTATTTGGCTATGATGATTGCCTGTCCAATGTTGTTGTCGACTGTGATGGCGCTACACTGACGCAACCGATCGACCTATCAATACGCGCCTGAGCCTTTATGCATTTTTTGGGTAAATATCATATTTGCGTTACGCGCTACGTCCATATAGGACACAGTAACACGTTTGTCCCCGCCGCGGCAACGCGCGGCGGGTATAAACCTAGTGGCTAGTTCACATGAAATTACAAGAATGGAAAAAATATAAAATGTGTTCACGAGTCAACCAAACATGTTGTGGCCTGGCCTAGCCCATTTTGAGCAACACTTAAAACATGATATAATTCAACTTTAACCCGTTTTAACCCAATCAACCATCCTAACCCTTTTGACCCATCAGTGCCGACCCATAGGCCATAGGTTGGGCAAAGTGGACGACCGACTATGCTTACAAAAATTAAAACCCAACAAGGGCCCATTTAAAAATTGCAGCACTTGGCCCAGAATTCTTAAGAACGGCGTTATAATTCATTACTCAGTCCATCCAACCTGCCCAGCTACTAGTTCCACTTCTAGAATACTAGAACTATAAACAAGCCCGGTTTTGGGCATGGGCGGGTGGGTGACGGCCCAAGGCCCAAACTCCCGGGAGACCCGGAATTTTAAAATTTTAAAATATATATTATGTATAAAGTGTATTTAAATTATTTTGGTGAGGGAAATGAGAACAAAGCTAAGGTAGATAAATTGGTTAGTAAATTATATTTCAAGATGGAGAACTTGGATTCAAATCCCACTTCATGTATTTAATTTTTGTATAACAATGCGTATAATGAAGAAGACCAATTTTACTTTATTTTTTAATATAATATATGTTATAGGTATTGTTTGATAATTAAAAGTTGAAATTTGAATTACTCATATTTGAAAATTGAAAGTTAAAACTTGAATTTTATAAAGGCCCCGATTTTTTTATTCACCCTAGGCCAAAACGTTTTGGAGATTTTCGGAGACGGGCCCTGACTATAAAGTTTTGACTTGTAAAGTAAAAAATTGGTAAAGTAAAAAACGTTTTGGAGATTTTCGGAGACGGACCCTGACTATAAAGTTTTGACTTGTAAAGTAAATAATTGGTAACATTTGCATAAACTTTACCAGTGAGCATGAGAATAGAGGATTGAGGGAACTTGAATGTGTTAACCAATAAGTACTCCATAAACTTTGCATCATTAATGCTACCATTCAGCTCGAACTTGGTTCCCTTGTACAATACTCCGCATATCACTGCTCTCTTCTGCCCGTTGACCAACGCTGTTTGACCAGACGATGACAACCCATTGTCCGGAAATGGAGCTAGAGCAGCTGGTGGAGACGTAACACCTCGACAGAGGGCACATTTAACCGAACTAGCACCCGACCGCAGCTGTAGCGGAGTTCGGCAGCTTGAACAATCAATTAACATCGACATTTTATCCGGTTGAAATTGTTTTTCGGTGAGATTTGGTTGTTATTTGATGAAGAGTTTCAGAAGTTAGTTATGGAATTCATGAGTTTGAGTTTGGTTAGTTATTTATACTATGAAAGTTAAAACCTAACCCCCTTTTGTTTGAAGGTTTATATAAACTGGCTTCTAACTTCTAACTGGTTTCATGTTTGACCTTAACAGATATCGTGTCTTAAAACAGGTATATACGGTAAGACCTTAACAGGTTTCGTGTATAAATAGGTTAAAGACTTGTTAACATGTTAAGTACCTGTTAAGACATGGTAATATTTTTTTTATGTAAAACAATTATATATGGCGTCGGTGTATACCTTATACATATGTGGAATAAAGATGAAGAAACTCTATTTTCAAATCACAAAGCACAGATGTGTCCCCGTCCGTCGTCGCCGTCACTCGTCGATCGTCCGCTATCACCCATCGTGTTTTGTCATCTTAACACGTTATAAATAAGTTTGTTGTTCCTGTCTCATACCCATTGTGGCGGTACATCTTAGATAGTTCATCAGGCCGAAGCATGTTGTTGGGGCGTGCCAACACACATTATAACCCGCAAGAAGCAAGTTTTGTTCTTGACTAATGCCCAAGATGTTGTGCCAAGCTAGTTTTGCAGGCTCACGTGCAAGGAAGTGACACTAGCTAGCGCCTCACCTCAACACCATCACCCGTTCGTTTTCACCAGTCCTCCTTCTCAACACCGACGCCGCCTAATCTCTCATTCACAGATATGTGGATACGATTTTATGGTTAATGATTAAAACAGGTTCATGTGTAATCGTGTTAACATGTTATAAGTGGGTTTGTATTCATGTTTGGAAAAAAAATGACATGATAAGTTATCGTGTTTACTTATTTTGTGTTCATGAGAGGTGATTGAGGGATTTATGAGATTTCTTTTTTTAAATAGGAAGAAGGTGTATCTAATTATCAATCCCACATCCTATATTTTATTTAATAAAAAATCTTATCATGTACTAACGGGAACTTAATGGGTAAACATGTATTTAACCTGTTTAGACACGAATATTAACATGTCTATTCGTGTCAACCTATTTAAAACACAAAACTTGTTAAAATCAGACACAAAACTTGTTAAAGTCATATAGGTCCGTGTGTAATCGTGTTTGTGCCTAAAATTGTGAGCCCTAAATGTTGATGTTATTAAAAAAAACAACTAGAGCCTAAAGTAGTATCTTATAAATTCACCCTCTTTTTAACATACATAGTTTCTTTTAATAAAAAACTGTGTATTGATTTAATATATATTATTAAAGAAGTAAGGATTAAGTTGTTGGTTGTAATAAGGGGTGAATTACATATACTCGAACCTTTGAGGGCTCTTGTGACGTGTGTTAAAGAACGATTAACTTAAAAACAACCACCAAACCTTGTATGATGTAAAAGGTGGGCCAGCGTTGACTCTAACAACCATGGGTCATAGAACCTTCGGTATGACCTTGCCCTCAAATATATTTAAACTTTTTATTTCTTTTTTTAATTTTAAATTATACAAGTATTTAATATTTAATTGAAAACAGTAGAATCGACCCTTTTTTTTCGAGTGTAATTAGAAACTTTATTTACTAAAGTGAGTAGTTTCAAAAATATTAAGTAGTTTTGATTGTTAGAGGGGGTTCATTATGGGCCGAATGGGTTTGTGGTAAAAGGAAATTCATGGATTCCAAGGAAAGTATGGATTTTGGCTTTGAGAGCGGCTCTTGGGAGGCTACCTACGAAGACGGCTTTTATTAGGCGTAACATAAATTTGGGTTCTGATCTTTGTCCGATTTGTGGGAATCATCTGGAGACCGTCGAGCACTTATTTCTTACATGTGAAATGACGCAAGCAGTAGGACAACTAATCTCACACTGGTGTAATATGGGCAATGTGTATGCGCTCGAGTTTAGAGATCTTCTGCTATTACATGAGTTCTGTGGTAGGTCACAAGATACAAAAAAATGTGTTTTATGCAATCTGCTTAACTACAATCTGGTGCATTTGGAAATACCATACCGAGGTAATATTTAATCAAAAACAAGGTTCGTTACAAAGACTTTTGGGTGAGATTAAAGCTAGAAGTCACATGTGGGTAAAGGCGAGGTCGAAAAGCGGTCAACTAGACTGGGACAAATTGTAACACCCCAACCGATGGCGGAAACATCGAGGTGTCACGTAGTGACGATTGTTCAATAGCACATGGACTAAATTGTAAATATTAATAGCAAACAAACTTTCATTATCCAAAATGGAAATACAAAAGTCTCAATAGAAATCTAAAACATAGATAAATAAATATTCAATCTTTTATTTAAGCACTAGGTCCAGCCTAAGCGTGAAAGCATGTAAGATCAAACGTCACCTGAAACATGTACAAAGTAATTTCGTCAACACATATAATGTATTGGTGAGTACATCCGTTTGATATATATAGTAAAGTAAAATTTAGCAATTCGTGTGTTATTTTGCAAGATGTAATAAGTGGTATCCGGGTCAAATCAACCCTAAGAAAAGAAAGCAGATATATATAGTATGCGCTAATAGTAATGTAATACATAGCAATGACGAGGACTCTCAACAGAGTCACAAGGGTATAAACCATAGTACTATTCATTGAAATGCCAGGCCGCAACGGTTAATGATTTGACAGGTCATAGATACACAAAATGACACAAGCAAACACACATAAGAATTGCTATTTTAGTAAAAGGAAATATAAACTTGATAGTAAGTACATGAGTCACCCCAAAATAGTAAGACAGTAAAAAGGGGAAAAATATACTCACAGTTTGCGAAAGCGATCAAAATCCACTTAAGCGGTCGTGAGCTAAGTAATGGGAATTCCGAGGAATTCAACCTATAATGTGTAAGAATACTAATAAGGAAGTGTCTAAAATTTCTAAGGTAACTAGGGTCTAAGGCATTAGGGGTTGCTAAGTCGATTTGGGGAATTAGAGTTTTTATGATAAGTCGCGTTAACGTAAAAGTTGTATATCACAAATAATATATGAAAAGTTGTAAATGTGGTTTGAATAATATAATTATTACCTATTGAATAATTAGATAACAATATGTTTGAATAATTAAGACAAAATAATTTAGTTAGTTACTTTAACTAATTATTATAATTAAATGCAATAATTATAAATGTATAAATAAATAATTATGTGTTTCACAATGATCTACAAATGGTAAATAAGATTTTCAAACATAAAACATTTCTATTTTATAAGATAAGTATCCATAAAATAGATATTTATTAGTACAAATAAATAAATTATTAATTGTGTCTAATTAATCATAAATAAGACTAATAATTCAGGACATGATCCAAAAATGCTATTTTTATAGAAAATGAATAGTTCCTGATGTAAATAAATGAATATAATTTTCCCATAATTTTTATGAACTTATTTATATTTAAAACTGATTTAATGAGATTAAATCATGTTTAAATGATTAAAAATAAGAAAATTAATAAAAATAAATGTTTTCTAAATCAATAATTTTTATTTCAGTTCATGATGATTAGAAATAATTTCACAAAAAGTTTGAGATTAAAATCATTAAAAATGAATTTTTTATCAATTAATTATGATTAAAACAATTTAAATCAATAAAAATATGAAAATAATTTATTTTTCAGAAAATAAAAATATCATAATTTTCTATGAGATGTCAAAAAGCTACTCCTAAATTTTCATAATTTTTGGATAAAAATTGGATTTCTTATGAATATTTCAATGCCTATATATTATATATATTTAAAGGAAATAAAATAAGAAATTGAAAATGGAAAGGTCCCACCAAAAACAAAGGAAAAGAGAAAAAAAAACAGATCTACACCCATGGGGACTCGAACCCGAGTCTGGTGGGTGGAACTTCACAACCCAACCACTTTCCCTACAAACCACTTTATTATTTCTAATGAAAATCAAACATTTTATAATATCAATAGTTTTCATCTTCTTCCCCAAATCCTACCAAGAACCCTAACCCTAATCCCAAATCCAATCAAGCTTAAACGATACAGTCTACGATTAGAACCATAGGGCTTTGAAAGAGAATTACATAAAGATTAAAACGGCAAGGTAAATTTCGACTTACAAGAATGAGAAATGGCTCGTTTGTTAAGCTTTAAAACCCGAACAAAATGTGGTCGATTACCCACTGTAAAACGAGGTTTGATGTGAAGTTTTTGCTCGTTTAAGACGATATCAAGTGCAGAAATCAATTGGTGGGTTCGGTATATATAATGGAGGTTTAATGACGCGTTTTGAGGCGTTTTTTTTTTCTCCGATCGGTTACAACCCTTTCACAATTAAAACTTGGTTAAAAAACGCGTTATAACTTATCATTATTACCGGAATTCGAAGTTTAAAGGTGGGGAAACGGTTTAGGATCATTAAAAGAACAATAATTCGCGTAAAAAATGCTTGTTTTTGAGTTCTGCCGGAAAAAATGGCCGCCGCCGGCGGGTTTGGCTGGAAAAACGGCCGGAGTTCAGGGAGGGAAAGTTTTTTTTTTTTAAAGTTTCAGCTTTGGCAAGAATGGTCCCTCATGTTTCAACTAGGTTAGTTTATTATATAACCAAGTTAGTTTTCCTTTAATAAACCTTAACCAAAATAACTAGATTTAACTTAAAACTTTTATAAAACCCTCTTTTTTTTTTACGATTTTACGAGCACGTTTACCCGTACTCATTCGATCAAAACTTATACTCGGTCCATAATAAATAAATATAAATGTTAAATTTTTAGTTCGCTCTAAAATTAAATTTGAAAACGACGAAACTTACAGGGACTATAATGAATATATTTTAAGGGTTATTTTTGTAAATTTCACGAAAGACGAGGGTGACGGATGTCACACAAATGAAGGTCTTTCAATGTTTCCAGCATGAGGTGATATATGTCGTTGTTATGGCAATTGTGATGTTTCTGTTGTAGTTTTTCTTTTTGTGTTTTGTTTCTTGGTGACCTACTTTTTAAATTGTAATTGGGTGTTTGCTAGTACCCTGCTAGCTTGGGTGATTAATAAAATTTCGTTGGCCGTTCTAAAAAAAATTTGATTGTTGATCATGAAAAAATTAAAATTCTAGTTTCTCACTCCTAATCTTTTTAGACAATTAAAAAAAACACAAATACTAAAAAAAATACAAATACTCATAGGTTATATTTTTATCTCGATTTTGGCCTTTTGATTCAAACACATTTCCAAGGCATTGCCTTCTAGGTAGTCGTGCGGCTTCGTGTAAAATTCAAAGTCGCGTTGAGATTGTCGATCCCTCATAAGCTCAACCAGCTCTCGGTTTTCTTGGATACGCTGTGCCCCGATGTCGCGTATGTCTTGGAGCCGCTGGTTCATCTCAGCAAACGCCGGGATTAACTCGTTCACCCCCGACGAAGACTCCGCCCGGGCGGCTCGACCAGCCCGTCGACCGGGCGGACGGGGTAGCTCATCCGCCCCCTCCTCCCATGCAAAATACGCATTTTCTTCGGTGTTTAGGTCTATGAAACGCGCGTCAGACGTAGGGGTCCCAATATCAACCGACTCAGAGGTCTTCGACTTCTTTCTGGCCCTAGATGAAGAAGTTTCAACCGTTGGACGGACGGTGTGCCATTTGGAGCAGTCTTTCAGCAGCCGCCAAACCCTCATGTACGGAAAATTCCCGTATTCTTGTTTGTATTCTTCTAAAGCGGCCTCCAAAATCATCGCGTCGTTTTGGCCAGTTTCCACCCGAACCGTACGCGTTGATAAACACCTTGAAAGTTTGTGCATTTAGCGTTGATATCGCTCCACTTGCCCGATATGGAATCGTCGGGCCGGTAGTTGTCTCCCTTACCAGCCAGCTCAAAAAATGATGCTCGGATTCTCCTCCAAAAATCTCCTTTGTTTTAATAGTTCGCTAAAAAAACAAACCAAAAAAATATATAAGTGCCCGTTTAAAAAACTATATGTAAAAAAGATATAACATAACAAAAAATATATATCTTACCAACAACAGGATCCTCCGACACGTCAACCCACGCTCGAGCTAACGCGAACAACTCGTCGTCAGTCCATGGTAGGACGGTTTTTTTGGCGCGAGTGTCCGTGTCTTTCCTTTTGTGAGCCCGTCTTCCTTGTCCGGTTGTCTTGCCTCGCGCGGGCTCTTTCTCTTGCACCGGTTCCTGTGTCTCCGGAACCGACTGTGTGTCTTGCCAAGCATTTGAGGACCCCGAACATTTGAGATGTCCCAAACACTTGTGTTGAGCCAAACCCACCTCCCATGTTAATGTTATACATGTTCGGGTCCCAATTCATTGGTTGGTTTAACATGTTCATAAAAGTTTGTGGGTTTGAACCTGAACCCGGAGCTATGGGTTGGGACCCGACGCCAGTAGTTTGAGGACTGAACCCGAAACCACCTCTACCGAATAGATTCATCTTGTGTGTGTAAAAACTTGAAATTGTGTGTGTGTGTGTGTGTGTGTTAGATTGTATGAGGATGTGAATATGGTTTGGAGGTGTTTGATAGTGGATATGTATTACATATATATAGATGCACGATTTTTTTTTTAAATTTACTAACCGTTCAACGGTCAAAAAGGGGTCCCCACGCTTTTTTCAAACCCAAAACGCCCTATAGCGCCCGGGGGCGGTGTTCCCCAGCGCTATAGGGGTCTAAAACGCCCTACAACGGGCCACTACGGGTGGTCTAAGCATTTTGATATTAAAATTTGCAACATTGGTATCTGTATTGGTATTTGTTTCATGGTTTTTTATTGATGTAAACATGTGTCTTACACTATATTGACTATCGGTATCGTAAAGAATCAAACTGATATCAACCGAATAATATTGATTATGATATTACTGAAACTAGTATCGGTATTCATTTTCAATCGGTACCATAATGGCATAATGAAACGAACCGCTACCGATCAAAACATGGGTACCGGTATCAATATCTGTTCTTATTGTTTTCGATAGATGTAAAACCCGTGCCCATATTTGTTTATATACTAGGGAAATATCTATAAAAACAAAAGAACAATCTGGTTAAATATTCGCTATATAGTAAAAAACAAAAGAATAATTCTATAATTCAATTAATAAGAAACTTTTAAAAAGAAACGGTTATAACATGAGGGTTGAGTTATCCTTCAAAGACTAAAAAAAATAAGAATGGTGAGAAGCCACTAGAAAGTGACATATGTCCAAGGAATAAACAAGTGGTAGTTTTGTCAAAACAAGAAAAATGAATATGCAAATCACATGTTATCCCCCCCCCCCCCCCCCCTTTTAAATATATGTAACTTTTTCATACGTCATATGTTTTTTTTTTAAATTATACCATAAAATCAAACGTTTTTTCATCTTTAATATGAGTACCTTATTGTAATTATTTTGAAAGTAAAATCGAAAATCCAGTTGTGTAAGACATAATGGAGAACGTAAAACACAATGAATTTCAAACTAAAAATGCAATGAACAATATGATATAAAACACAATGAACGAATTAAAAAACATAATGAACATCAGACTAAAACACAATGGATAGTGGACTAAAACACAATGAACAACAGAATATAACACAATATACACCAGAAACGCAAAACTTAGTTGTGTAAAACACAATGGAAATTATACTAAATCATGTGTAGGCTAAAAAACACAATAAACATATTTGTAACGCACACGTGCATACTATAATACAATGAACGAGCAGAAGACACAATGAAGAAAAAAACCCAATTAACACGGATTTTTTTTTTTTCAATTTTAAGGTATAACTCATATTGAAGATAAAAAAATGCTCGTTAACATGGTGAATTTAAAAAATATATATATCGTGTGAAAAGTTATAGACGTTTTAAAATGATAGGGGAAATTGACATGTGTCTTGCATATGGAGAGAGAAAGTCAACATATGTGATTTTCCTTTTATGCCCTTCCTCTAATTTAACATTTTTTTTCCATCAAACTAATTTCAACCATTTAAATCTAAGATCAATAGACCACAATCCTTTTCACCATTTCTAGAAAAAATATCTTGTGTATTTGATTATAACCCTGTAACGGGTTGAGTTATCCTACAATGTCTAACCCTATAACATGACATCTTTCTAAATTTCTACTTTAATTTTTTTAGAGAGAACTATACAAATTGTCCTTTAGTTATTAGTCAAATTGCATCTTGTGTCCTTTATGTAAATTTTTAACCCTTTATATTCTTTCTTTTATACATTTGTTAAACCCTCTATCCTTTAAGCTAACTTCCGTTAAAAACTTAGTTAACTCACACATGTGCCCCTCAAGTGAGGGGCAAATGTGTCAATTCACAGTTGATTATATTAATTAGAACATAAGGCATAAACATAAGATATAATCATGTGTACCTGATATGCTTAACCGTACAGGAAACCTCAGTAATGGAAGACACCATCATCTTGATCGGGTTCCCTTTAGTGTGTATACTAATGATGGCTAATGATCACAAAGTGAGTGAATGAGAGAGAGAGGTGGGTGGCGGCTATATTAGGTTATGGTGTTATTAGAGTCCAACCTAATACATCTAGTTATCTCTCTATTTATACACACAGGGGACACCTTAATTAGGTTTAGTAAGGGTAATTCCGTCCATCAAAGAATCACCAATTATAAAATTAGGGATATTTTAGTAATTGATCAATATAATATAAATGATAATGATGGCCATATAATAAATATAATAAACATAATTTATATTTATTCTAACATTCTCCCACTTGGCCGAGTAATCATTTATTATGAGTATTACGTAAGTCTGCAGAGATTAATATTCATTTTAGTTCTAAGCCCAAAATGTAGCAGAGAAATACAGTCGTTAAGTCTTTATTCGACTTAGGACCCCCATTAATCATACTACACCCAAATTTAACACTTATCATTAGGATCCATTAACGTTATGCCCTTAGTTGATTTGTTATATTATTGTCTTTATGCCATTATGCTAGCTTAGCATACTAATAGACAAACAAATCATAATGAAGAAAATTAATCATTAGTCATTAGTCATAAGTCATTCATAGTACGATATGTAGTTGTACATGGTCATTAGTAATACCCTTTTCTCTTAGTTGGCCCGTTAGTGAGACTTATGGGTGATAGACCTTTAGTTATTGGATCCATAAACATATCATGAATGCATTCGATACAAAATTCTGATTTCCTCTATTTGTTCATAATCATAAGCGAACAATAATTTCGTATCGAACTCTAATGCAGCTCCTCTCAAACTGTTACTGTTCGAGAAATTAGGGCAACTGACTTTATCACAGTAAGTCTTCAACTTAGTATTTACATGGAGTTAATAAGTTATGAGTCAAATGATAATTTACCAACAACATGTAATGACCATTCTGTTGTGATCAGCAACACATTATGTCATGATAACTTAGGTTATTGTTACAGTTCCTTATAACTCCTCCATAAGATAGGTATGTCTGCTGACGTTATAATATACCTCGAAATTGATACTTGATTTCCTTTGAATATAACAAAGTTAGAATAAGAGTATTCAATCACTTTAGGTTCTCACTTCTTCTTTAGATTATAGTCTTGTATTTCTTACAGATATTGTAATGTTCCATGATACTTTTCATCAATCTAGACAAGTCTAGTGTCAAGCAATACGAACAATATCATAAACAAGCATAGACTTGAATTTACATCAGTCTTCTAATTAATGAAGCATAAGGTGATAATCTCAAATTACCCTATTATCCTCTAAAATAGAGCAATGTTGTATGTTACATACTTAAGGACCCGATTAGAGTAAAACATATGGGATGAAACTAATATCCCGTTGGGTCTATCTCAGTATATTTTGATTCCTATCACTTAAGAGGAATCCCCGATGTTCATCATGTCAAAATTATGCATGAATAATGCTTTGACTTAGGTAACATATACTTATCAAGAGAAACGTCATCTATGTAAGGACAAGTTTTCATTAGTTGCTACCACTCATCTTGAGGTAGGTTCTTTAATCCACTTAGTTCTTGATGAAGAGAATTTCATTATGATTCCAACACATTTTATGTTTGCATTAACCCATACATGGATCTTATTGACTTACAGATTAAGTGTTCTTACCCTTTAGTTTAGAACTTTCAGGTTACTTAATGAGCATGTAGGTCATCGTTATGGAAAGTTATCTTAATGTCCATCTAATGTGGCTCTTAGTTGTTATGAGCTACTAGGACGGTAATGATCCTCAAAGAAATCTTTTGTAACACAGATAAGAAGATTCTTTGATAATCTAATCCCTTCTTGAGTATAATCTTTTACAATCAATCTTATCTTACAACATTCCCATTCGGATATGGTTTAATTATGAATACCTTTAGGTTATTCAACCAAATTCCAAACGTTATTCTAAATTATGGAATGAGTTATGCTAATAATAGCTTTATTCCATTTAGAATATTGATGGATACTAATAATTTAATTAGAAGAGGTAGGATCAGTAAACTTTCCAAACATTCATTTTGTGTTAGTCAGGCAGGTTACATAATCATCAAATTTAATGGGCTTTTAGACCCAGATGACCTCCTGAGTTGAACATTGGGTTTATTATGATACAAACTTAACTTTAGTTAGGTGTTTTTATTTTCAGGTATATAATGAGCAATATTAGTTTCTAAGTATGTAATAATTGGTGCAGTAAGGTGTACAAGATGAATAATCAAAATTAAATTTGGAGTTAAACTTAATGACTCTCGAATTTTAATGAGTCTCTCCCCCGCATCTTGTACTTCCGAAAAGTCATAATAAGGATTTTTACTGCTCCCACTTACCTTAGAAATCTTAATGAATTCAGCATGTTTAAGGTCTAACATTTAGAAGATCCATAGATTTTAATAGAGAAAACAACCTAATGATGCTTATTGTCGTTTCTCTTGATGAGGATTACTTTAGTAAGAAATCTAAGTTCTCTCGTATTTAGGCATCCTCAAAACTTTGTTAGGAGTACGTAAAATGCTAGGGAGACAAGTTGTGATAGAGCGTTGTCCAGTGCAAGAGGTGTATGATGAACAACAAAATACTTCACACATTTTAACTTTGATTAGACGTATCAAATTTTAGTATTAAAAAGTTTCACCTTTTCATACTATTTTTATAGGTTCGGATAAAAAAATTAGTTCTAAAAAAGTAAAGCTTTTTTTAACGGTAAGGAACGACGTGCCAACCACCATGACCCCGGACGTTGTGGGCAAATGTCAACTACTCAACCGCCGCCAACTCTATTAGATGCACAGAAACCCGACTTCCACCCGCCTAAAAACATGACAATGCTAGAATCGGTAAAACCTCGCCTTCCATCTGAGTCAAACCGGCACCACCCGTATTCATTATTTACCTGGATGAGTAGATGTCATTCCAACACAAGGGTTACGGCTCTAAAAAGTAAAGCTTACATAGAGGGTGTTTGGGATTGATTGTTCCAAACAGCTTCTGCGTTTTGGAAAAACAGGGGTAAAGCTTCTTTTAGATTATTGCGTTTTGATAGCCTAAAAATTGATTTCAAAACTCAACCTCACACTAAAAACTGATTATTTGCGTTTTCAAAACGTAATAATCTAAAAATCCATTTCAAAACGCAACCCAAACACCCCTATAAACTTTTGCAACTACCATGTTTGCTGCTAGCCATCAATCCGTCATGGGTTGGCACATCACAACGGAGTTTTGTAGGATTTGACAACATTTTCAAAATGAGAGGCCAACTAAGCTACCTAGCTTTAGACGATTAAAGTTTACAAAAGCCTAGTAAACCTCAACCGTCTAAACCAAACAACTCAGCTAGCTAGCCAGCTTGTCTGATTTGAGATCTGAACACTTTGGTTTGCGGTTGGTCATTTTAACAATTTAGTTAGGTTTTTAGAACTTGAAATCAATCGCTAGATATGAAAAAAAAAAACGAAAATAGCTTAAATTCTTCACACACACACACACACACACAAAAAAAAAAAAAAAAAAAAAAAAAAAAAAAAAACCGTGCTGTTTGGTCTCTGACCGGGCTCAATCCAGCTGATTTGGTTTACCCAAAATGGCAGTTCGTCTAGAACTACTATCAAAATCATCCAAACTGAACCACCCCTGTATGTTATAAAAGAAATGGTAAAACAATTTCTCTGTGCAACGCAGATGTGACTAAATCATCAGTTGGGCAAAATCTCTCATAATTTTTCCAACTATAACAAACACCCCATGACTAAACGCTACATAAGTCTTTTTAATCCTTTGGGACTCGGTACGGGGTTTGAAATATTAATTAGTACTGGGGATGTTAGGTCACGCAAGCAAAATGGTACGCAACAAAACAAAATCGTCTAACTTGGTTCCAGCCTCGGTTGTTGTCTTTAGTATGGCATGTACCACATTGGCCTCCTGCTCCTTGGAAACCTTCTGCAGTATAACAATGTATCTATGTTAGCTCTATCATGTCAAATCGACCAGACAAAAATATAAAAAATGGACCAAACAAGTCAAGTGAATCAAAAGTCGTCCAAGCGTAGGTACTACAACAGGAATAACACCTCAAACTCTCAAGGCCCAATAACTTATTTATGTCGCGTTTGGTTTGAAATAGGTTTCCCATATCTAGGCTTGGTGGGTTAAGAACAGATTCCTAATGTTCTAACTATTACCTATCAACCAAGATATCACACCTATTATCTTAAACCAAAAAGGCAAAAAAACAACTTAATCAAAACATACCAAGGAGTGTAAAAGAGTCAAGCCATGTGATTTACTCGAGATCGGCTCGATAAAAGCATGAACCTAGCCGAGCCTGAGCCTATATTAAATCTGAGTAAATAAACGAGCTCGAGCCCAAGATTCACATACTAGGCTCTTGAGTCTAAATGAGCCTATTATTAAACTTATATTTACACAAGCATTATTAAATTATAGTATATTAATACAAGATAAAAAAACACTATATAATATATATATACATATATGTTTTAGAGTAAATAGCCAAAATCATCCCTTAGGTTTTCCCCTTATTGCTAGATCCATCCAAAAAAGTTTTTTTCTCACCTAAGCCACTGACATTTCCCAATTATTGCTAGATCCGTCCAAATGACTAACATTGTTAAAAAGTGTATGTTAACCTGTAGGGATATTTATGTAATTTCCCTCCCTTTTATAACCCAATCGTTTCCCTTGTATAACAGCCCAAACAACATTCTGCATTCAAACACAAAACATAATTCCCTTAATCCATTAAACCCTGTTCGATCAACATTCAAACGAAAAAATATTCGATCAACATTCAAAACAGAAACATATTTGATCAAGATGGATGATGATTGGAACGATTGGAATATTAGAGAACAAGATTCCAACTTTGATCCTCAAGTTGAATATGGATTGTTTATCTCCTACGTAATTTCGATCAACAAACACTTTATATATAATTTATAATACACTGCAGCTGGTGGGTATGGTTCATTAGCTACCGACTTCTATGGTAGCCACCTTGCTGCTACTGTTCCTAGCATGTTATCAAGTGAGATCTAAGTATTCTAAAATGTGTAGCAAGGCAGGGCTAATAAGGGTATGGCACTTGGTGTTGCTGATGTTGAATATAAAAGGTACGAGACAAAATCATCCCTTGGTTACTTATTATTTTGTTGGGTTCATGTATGTTTAATAATACCTTTTGTGATCATGTAAAACAGAGTGCCATGTGATTACAAAGGCAAGAATTTGACTGTGAGAGTTGAAGAATCTACCATCATCATCATCATCATCATCATCATACTCAGTTAATCCCACCAATAGCAAAGCTAAGGTAGGATCTGAGGAGGGTAAGATGTAGACAGCCTTACCTCTACCCCGTGGAAATAGGAGGCAATCTACCAAAAAGCCTAATTATATTGCACTCAAATTCTTGTACCAAGGAGGTCAAACAGAAATTATGGCCGTTGACGTTGCTCAGGTAAGCCATCATAAGTATATTAAAGGGAAATTCATGAAAACAGACATGTACCATTGCAATTTGAGAATTAAAGTTTATGGTGGGAGGAATCATAGTTATCAAAGACGCTAGGCACACTCAACGCGCATAGGCCTCGCCTAGGGCCTAGACGCGAGGCGCAAAAGAAGCGAAGGCCAGAGATAAAAAAAAGCGAACAAAGAAAATAAAGTAACAATATATTAAAATAACTAGTTGATTACCCCGGGAGGATCTACTGAAGTAGAAATCTGGCTGGAATCTAGCCATAACTTAACAAATTTGGCTCGAAACTATCTAGAATTTGAGAATCTAGCTGAAATCTGCGCATAAACCATCACCGGAGAAATTCAGCGCAATTTCCTTGACTCAAAGCACAAATGCATCGCCTCGCCTAAAAATTGGGCCTAGACGCAAGAGGCGATGGCTTTTAACAACTATGGGAGGAATGAATGTCAAAGGTAGGTTCTTTATACGTGGACAAAATAAAAAAAATAAGGAAAAAATATCAAAACTAATAAGGAAAAAGACCAAACTAACCGTCTATTTTCGTTAGTTTTTAACAATGTTAGTCATTTGGACGGATCTAGCAATACGTGGGAAATGCCAGTGGCTTAGGTGAGAGAAAAAAACCTTTTTGGATGGATCTAGCAATAACAGGAAAACCTTAGGGACGATTTTGGCTATTCACTCTATGTTTTATTATATACAAAATTTATAATTACAAATACATACAAAAAATAATTATATATGTATATAACTTATAAAGAAAGCAAAAAACAAACCAAGTCCAAGCCCAGGCTTGAGCTTGAGCTTGAAAACCTACTCACGAGCCCAGCTCAAGCTCACCTTTTACACCGCTAAACATACATGCCACGTAATGGCCACAATAAAAAGATAATTTAAATTTGCCGTACGTACCCATAGCCATACGGAGAATAGTATGGTGGGCCAGGCATATAAGGCCTTCGTGGATAAGAGCCAAGGTATGGGTTTGGACGCCTTCCTCTGAATTGCTTCATGCCAGGAACATTGGTCCGTTTGGCAGCAACCTGCACAACATCAAAGTTTATGAATGAAGATTTGAATCCCAAAATGTGAAAATATGTTAAATCAGAAACTATCAACATGATTAGGACCTTGAGTTGACGCCCATGCAATTCTGATTCGTTCAGAAGCAGAGAATTCTGAACTGATTCAGGTTCCACGAATTCCACGTATGCAAAACCTTTTGGTTGACCAAATTTGTCTGTTAATATTGTCACCCTATTTACAGTTCCACATGACTGAAAATGCTGCTGAACCTCTTCAGGCGTACATGCATAATCTACCTGAAGTTCATAATGAGTAAAACAAGATTAAAGGACCAGAACACAATAATACACTGATACACAAGATGCTACATCTATATACTTCAGAACACAATAGCACACAACATTACATGCCATTTAAAGTTTCTAAGAAAAATACATAAGTCTACACCAACCAAATTCTAAAAGCGGTAATAATTGTACAAAATACAGAATTATCTTGTTTTAGAAAACTGTGTCATATTTAAGGAAAATGATAATAGGAAATAAGTTGAGGGATCATAATTCTCACATTGCCAACATATATCGAGCGAGCATCAGCCTCTTCCTTCTCAGCTTGTGTAGCAGAAGCACCTGGATCTTCTAGACATTCCCATTATTTGAAAAGAAAAATAAATAATCAGTTAATCATATTTAAATAACCAAAACTGATGAATTACTAATATTGTAAAAGTAACAGCAGTATAATCTTGCAAACACAGAGCACAAGAAATGATTGAAGATTAAAAATATATAAAAATGGTATGAAGTGAATAATAGAATACCCGATACTTGAAGATAAAAGAGACAAAAACAATATGAAAATACTAGTATATACTACAAACTACAAAGCTTGCAGAAAATATTTCTCTACGCTATATACTAATATAGAAACGCAAGGCCCTTGAAAATCGTGATCACTACAAGTTATTTACCTACAAAAAACCAAAACTGATGAATTACTAATATTGTAAAAGTAACAGCAGTATAATCTTGCAAACACAGAGCACAAGAAATGATTGAAGATTAAAAATATATAAAAATGGTATGAAGTGAATAATAGAATACCCGATACTTGAAGATAAAAGAGACAAAAACAATATGAAAATACTAGTATATACTACAAACTACAAAGCTTGCAGAAAATATTTCTCTACGCTATATACTAATATAGAAACGCAAGGCCCTTGAAAATCGTGATCACTACAAGTTATTTACCTACAAAAAACATTTCTATGTGTTGCTTTAAGATAAAACTCACGATACATGCATACTTTTACCATAAACCATTATATTAGTTTCCTGTTTTCCCTTGTACCTTCCAAGATCTGGCTTTTCTGTATGGAAATCAATGAATGTCAATATTCTTGGGGAAATTATACACAAGTAGGACGAATCAAGTTTTTTGAGAAAAAAAAATCCGTATACTCAGTAGAGAAGATATGGTTTCGTGTGGGAATGTTGGAAATCCTAAGCATATATCCTGATTATCTTAGATCATATTAGTATTACTAAATTATATAACTAAAGCTTGTTATGGCTTTCGATTGTGGTCCTTACCATAGTTGTCAAAAGCGGTCGCCTAGGGCGCCTAGGCAATGAAATTCCTAGAAGCGACCCTAGGCCGCTTTTCTCTCCTAGATAAATAAAGCAATGATTTATTTTTTTTAATGTTTTATCTCTTTACCATTTTTTTCAAAACTAATAATATCTACTTACCAACTTTTATAGATAAATCACATCTTTTAATTTTTAAATAGTTTATGCATTGTGATCTACATAAAGTTATAAACAACCTCTAACCCTATTCCCTATATACAATCAAAGTCTCAAACACAGCAGAGAAACATTCTGAATCGCAGGTATGTTATATATTTTTTTTCAGTTTTTTTAATCTGTTTTTTGATCCTATAATGCTTCAGTATTGACAGTCAAATTGATATTACTTTGAAACTACAATAATTATTTCATGTTGCAGTTTTATTATTGTTTTGGATTTGAATTTTTATTATTTTTTACATTTTGAACTATTTTAGTTTTTGGTTTTCAAGTATGAACTTGCTATTTGGATATTTTGGTGGTTTTTAATCATGGTGCTACTTTATTATATTGATCTTTATTGCTGATAGTTGTTATTTTTTAGTGATTTCGGTGATTTCCCCCCTTTTTTATTTGCGCTTTTTTTTTCTTAGGCCCACGCTTTTTTGCGCTTCTCGCCTAGGCCACAGGCGGTACCAAAGCGCCTTGAGTGCGCTTTACACCTTTGACAACTATGGTCCTTACCATAGTTGTCAATTGCAAATAGCGGTAAATAGCGTCCACTATTTCGTGTTTAGCAATAAGGTAGTCGAAAATTTAAGAAATATAAAATATAGCTATTTATAATTTATATGTGCCATATAATGTTAATTTTATACTTTATATGTACAAATTTATATGTTTTAAGATTCAAAAGTAAACTATTGAAGATTGAGAGGGGTAAATGCTAAAATAAAGTAATAAACAAACTAATTTTACACTTTCTATGTAAATTTACAAGTTTTAGGTTACAAATGTAAACTAGTGAAATATGGAGGGATTAAAAGTTAAATATCTAAAGTTATATAACCCTAAAAGCATAAAAGGTAAGAAAGATGCACTGCAGCAGCCGCTCTTCATCTTCCTCTGTTTCCGGTAGAAATTGCAGGTTCAACGCTGGAATTCATCCGGAAGTAGCTATTTGCTCGATATGTGGTCACGAAGCACCCTGTAGCGGCCTATTGTCGCCCTGCCATGCTATTTGCAATAGCGTCCGATATGGACGCAATTGAGAACTATGGTCCTTACAAAGGAGTGAATTAGATAAGTTCATGGCTTTAGGTTTCAACCTTTTTTGTTGCAGTTTGTCTATATTTTGTAGATCTGCTTTTATCTAAGCTGAAAGAATTTGTAATCTAAGTTGTGTAGAGTGTTATACACTTATACCTCTTTTTACACACTCAACTTCAGCAGCACAAAGTTCCAAAAAAGGTGTTCATTTACATCATTCTGGCATATTATTTCTTTCCAGTTTTTCTTTACATAACTCGTATATAATATGAGACCAGCAAAAAAAATAACATTTTTTTTGTTTTCGTCACAGTGACTCATGACCGTTGTTAAATTGTATATACCGGAGTAAAAAATACAAAACTTAACCGGTATACTTCTTGGGAAAGATAGCATTAATAGTACTAGCTGATATTAAGACTACACATGATTCTGTAATCAATAATGTTTCAACCTACAGAGATTATGCACCGGGACATTCATATACAATATCAATTCCAAAGACCACTAATTCTTGCTCCGAAAGCCCTATTTAGTATATACACCTACACAACGCGTTTCGACAAAAGTATCACCCTCCGAAACCATACAAAACACTTAAACACACCTAAACTCTAACCAATATACATCATCCAATCTCTCACAGTTAAACACACACATCATTTGCATAAAACACACACAAAGCACATTCAAATAAACAATAAATCAATCAAAACCAAAACTAATACCTTGAACTGAGCCCATCTCCTTCTCAACTTTGGCCTGCATTTCACGAAGCGCTCCCGCCTCCTCTTCGATCTCCTTCAACCTCTTCTTCATATCCTCCAACTCCTAAATTACCAAACCAACAAGCCAAAACACATTAATAACCCTAAAATCCTAAACTAAAAAAACCATAACACTACTTTTTTATTAAAGCAATCTAAAACATTGAAATAGAAGGCAAACGCGCAACATTCATAGATTTTGGAGTCACAACATTACTATCATACTATGAATGACTCGTTGAACTCGACTAAGTAGCTACAAAACTATCAAATGCTCAATTAGTATAAATTACACTATTATAACCCTAAAATCAAGGCTGAACGTTAACTAACATGAACACAGAGTCATCAAATAAGCATATATATATATACACACACACACATAGAAGATTAAGAGAAAGGGGAAATAGACCTTTGAGTTATTATGTTCAGTGTCTTCTGTTTCGTCCCTTGACACCTCGAAATCAGCGTCCATCTCAGCTTCGTCTGGAATCTCTGCGCCGTAAACTTCGTGTTCTTGATCTTGCTCCGTCGTCAGATCCATGCCTCTCTGTGTGCCTGAAATTAGGGTTTTGTTCTATGCTATAATAATAGGCTGATGAAATGGATTCAAGTGTGCGGTTTTATAGGGTTTGGGTTTTTCCTAAGCTTTGTAACAAAAATATTTTTTTAATCTAGGTTTGAGACCCGTGGGGACCCACGGTGCAAACCATAGTAAATAAAAAAAATATATTAAACTAAGAATTGTATTACTCAAGTTTAGTGGCTACAACGTAAAGTGTTAAGAATAACGGTTAGTCTGATATTTTTTTTCTTATATAAACGTCATGCGTTGATATTAAATGGGTATTAAAATTAAAACTAATATATAACTATGGTTTTCATGTCAAAGTGGATATTTTTTGTAAGCTATAAGTAACGTTAGTAATGAAAACCGATTACCTATTATGATCAGTACTCAACCAAAGTATAAACTTTAACAAAAAATAACAAAAGGTATGAATACATTGTGTTTTTGTAAATGACTTTTTATCATATTTTTATTTTTAATGTAATTGTAATTAGTACATAACTTGTTTTATTGACAAATGGCAACGCACTGTTCAAAGCACACAAAAAAAAGTTTCAAATAATACTTTATTATTGAAGTTGTATATACATAACGTCAATAAAGATAAGTAAAAAATTGCATCAAAATTACTCACATTATTCATAAATCCTGAAAGACTTCTTTGTACACAATGTTTGATGTTTTGTTCGTCAATTCACCATTTTAATCTACTATAACTATCTTCAGTCCATCTCGACTTCTTACTCTTGAAAGCGCAACATACAACTGCTCGTGTGAAAAAACTGGATCCTTCAAATACAACCCAACTCTGGATAAGGATTGTCCTTGACTTTTGTTTATTGTCATTGCGAAAGAAACAGCAAGTGGAAATTGCCTTCTGTTAAATTTAAAAGGAATTTTCTTATCTGGGGGGGATAAAGTAATTCTTGGAATAAAAGTTCGCATTCCAATGTTACTTCCTGATATGATTTTCGCTTCAATGACACGTTTTCTCATTTTAACAACTTGTAACCTTGTCCCATTGCACAAACCGCTTTTCTGATCAATGTTTCTGAGTAACATTACGGGAACGCCAACTTTCAAAACCAAGCGATGGTTTGGTATTCCAGAAAACTTAAGACCATTCAGGACATCAGGAGAAACTAATCTTTCATCAACCTGTTTGTTAACATCTTCAGACCGGCAAATACTATCCGAACTTAGATACTCAACTTCGTCACCGGGAAACATTGAAAGTAATATATCATTAATTTCATGAACAACTTCATTCTTCGGTGCCAATATAGCTCGATCTTGAAAATAAGTCGGAATGTGGATGTTATCCAAAAGTGAAGGATAAACAAAGGCTATCAAATCAGAAACAGGATCCGAAGATTGGGAAATAAGTAAGTCATCAGGTATCAAAATAACATCCTGATCATCGCTTATTGTATCAACCTTTCCTTCTCCTATGTCCAGAAGCCAAGATGCAAACTTTTTAGTTTCCTCAATATCAGAACTGCAGCTTCCAGAAAGCAACCTCATATTTTTTGTTAACTCTAAAACAGTGCATTTGTGCCAAATGTATGATGAACTTAAAGAGGCATTAACAATGTCATGCCGAGTTCCATTTGGTACAACTGGTAGAATTTGCCTAAAGTCACCCCCAAACACAACAACCTTTCCACCAAATAACAAATCAGACGACTCATCATAATGTACACCAAATACATCTTTTAAACTTCGATCTAGTGCTTCAAAAGCATGTTTATGAGTCATGGGTGCTTCATCCCATATAATCAAGTCAGTTTGTTTAACCAGCTGTGCAACATCACTATTA
Organism: Ambrosia trifida; assembly: GCA_028751855.1. NCBI lineage: Eukaryota > Viridiplantae > Streptophyta > Magnoliopsida > Asterales > Asteraceae > Ambrosia > Ambrosia trifida. The sequence goes on along the minus strand of CM054126.1, from coordinate 11,232,745 downwards.
GGTGGTATGAAGCACATAGAATCTTCAGTTAGGTTTATAGGAATACGAAACCTGGAATGTGCTGTCCTACCACCGGCCAATAGCAAAGAAGCGATACCACTCGAAGCAACATTCAAAACAATCTTTCTTTTACATCTTATGGATGAAGATAGAGTCTTCCATAGGAATGTTTTACCCGTACCACCGTAACCATAAACAAAAAAAAAACCCTCCTTTTTTTTCCTCAACAGATTTAATTACACAATTATAAATATTTTTTTGTTCATCCGTTAAAGAAGAGAACTGAGAATCAAATTCTTCAACCAAACTGTTTGAGTCATAGCTCAATTCCTCACAAATAAGACGATTGTCTAATAATGATAGAAACTTATTCTCAGGATATGGCATACCTACGAAATGTCGTAGACTGCAACTATTACGCAATAAGAACTTCTCAATATCAAGCAAAGCTAAATTCTTAAGTTCGTCGTCTGAAAGGATCAAATCTGGGAAAAAAATGTGTTAGAATGGAATATATAGAATAAAATTAACAAATAAAATTAATAATTGAATATGTGGAACCATTAAAATTAGTATAATTTACATTCCTAATAATTATGAATCATTACAATTTAGTATATGTCCAAAAAATTCTAGAAAATCTATTTTAAAGTAATAATATATTAAAAAAAGTTAAAAACCTGGACAGTTTGAATCTATTCTTCTCTTGCGTAAAATGTCATCAGACAAATAATTCCATGTTTCCTCCCACACAATGTCAGGTCTTGACAAACTGTTGGACGCTAAAAGAGTTGCAAATAAGTTTCTGAGATAAGGGCCAGAACCTGCAAAAGCCGCTTCCTTTATTGCTTCAACATATTATGTATCATCATCCAGGAGTCCCATTGCGTAGCATGCATCCCTAAAAGATGATTGTACTTTCCCATCAACTTTAAAAATATCTTGAAATGATGTTGGTCCTTTAACCTTATTCAAAAGCATTCTCAAAAACTAAGCTTCGCCACCAGAAGCAGGAACTGAATGAATTCGACCAATTGACTTTATTCTTTGCCTAACCTCCCATTTTCGTTCTTGTGCTTTCCAAACATATTGTGAAGGGAATTGGATGTAAGTTAGTTGCCTTGCATTGGCATCAATTTTGTTGCGTTCCATCCAACCCAAAAACATAGAGGAAGCACAAGAGGGTTTATTGAGAACGTCGTCAATGTCTTGCGTAGGATCGAAAACAATTCTTTGTTCACCAGGTAGATGAAAAGGTAGTCTCATTACAGGAGGTGACTTGTAATGAATATCATATGAGAATATTCTCCATGAAGCCTCACACGCAGAAATATAACGACAATCATAAAATCCTTTGACTTCATCAACAACTTTGTCTTCACCGGGTACTTTCTTGCTTTCGACAAAATTAAGAGTAACTCTATTTGGACCCTTGTTAATGTATTTAAATAAATACTTAATTTTTTGAAAATGCAATATTATTCATTTCAACAAAAGGGGCAAATTACATAAGAATAGCAGGTAGGCGGGCAACAAGCTGCGCCGCCACCCCCTTCTGGATAGAGAACCCTAATCTAGAGAATACAAATCCTTGCCCCTGGGGAGTCGAGAAGTTGCTGTGGACCACCCGCTGGACTCTCGTCAGAAACCTAATCGCTTCCGGTGCCAATGAGCCAAAAGTGTCAAAAGCCAGAGGGACAAAAGCATGCTGGTTATCCTCACACGCTTTAGTGTGCTTTGCCACCTTGTTCGACTCTGCTCTAAGTACCGCTTGCCCTGCCACGAACCCACTCTCCCTAAATCCCGCTAAAGGTGACACACCCGTAAGGTCCACGCATGCGTGTTTCCCACCTTCCCAACCAAACACTAGCAGGTCAGCCGGACGTAAAGTGGACCTCCCTTCTGCCGGGTCTGTAAGAAAGTTAACCGGGGCCTCTTTCTTTGCCGAGATCCCTGCTCGTCTAAGAATATCCATTAAAACATCCCGAACGAAATCGTGCCTGTACTTAAACCCCGGTAACTCTCTACAATGGAGGGCATGCTCCCCATATTTATCCAAACACGCTCTACGGCAAATCGGACATATTTCGTCATCCGGAAAAATGGGAATCATCAAACGGTATTTTAGGATTGCTCTATATTCCACCGCTGACATTCGTTGCCCCAGTCCTTCGATAGGGATAACTGTTAGGAAATCTTGGGCGTGGGGCCTCTGTAAGCATTCCATGACGGCTTTCTGGCGTGGGGTCAAGCAAAAATCTTCCCCCAGACTTTGTGCAATTCGACAATAAAGAGCATTTTCTGTGGCTTTTTGGGGGCGGTGTCTTTATTGTAGAAACCGCCAAGATCAAAGTCAGGGAGATATTCATGCAGGCGTTCCAAAGCGCAAACATAATCCGGATCCATGTTATCAACCCCGCTGTTACGTAAAATATGGTCTTGCAACCCCCAGGATTGAGATCTGGACGCCACAAAGGCATAAGTGGCTACATCTCGGGCCGAGAGAAGGCCCAACCCACCGTGTCGCATCGGTAAGGTTGCGACCCGCCACTGGAGGTCCCCAAAAAAAGGCCCCCCACAAACTACAATATCTTCAATTGCCTCCCGGAGGCCTTTATCAAAACATGAGACAGCACTGCCTACAAAGGGGGGCTGGCATGTTCGTAAGCCAAATAGCAACTTTGCGACCCCCATACAGGATCTGAGCAGGAGGAGCTCGCTTTGAGGATCCCGCAGACAAGGGAGGAGCCCCATAAGATCCACAGCCCGTGATGCCCTTTTAGTAGACAAATCACATATGAAACTAGCATCGCGACTGACTGCACCTCCTAGAAGTTTGACACCTCTCTCAGGTCGTCCAATATCATTGGGGAATAGCCCTGGCCTAGTCTTCACCCCATCGCAGGTTGGCCAAAAAACCTCTGTTTTCCTGATATTAAGGTTGAGCCCCAATGATGGTCCTTCTGAACTGATGATCTCCAAGGCCTTAGCAACCTGCATAGCGTCCCCGATGATCGTCCCATCATCTAAGTACCAAGCGTGGAAGGGGAGGTTGCAGTATCATTTTATTAATCAAACGAGCAATTATCCCCAATTCGAAGCCCTAGAAACTTATACATTTGTAGATTCGATAGACTTAGACATATTTATTGCTTTATTATAGGGTGATACTTGATACATTGGTCAACACAATTATCCAAATTTCTCAACAGATATAACATTTTACCAAGGTGAGTTTTACATAGCCCCTTTTCTATTTATCACCATTTTTGGGGTGAAACATGTTTATAACATCATCATTGCAATTCAATCATCAATGTGTCTATGTGTTTTCTATGTTGCATTATGTCTTGAGCATGATTAGAGTAAGCACCATTCTAGCATAATCATTAACATTGATCAGCCGGCGGTATACATTGATAGATCTATTGGACTGACAATCCCACCCGGATACGTGCCTCCTACAAAGGTAGCGTGGGTGTTTGTTATCGTATAACATATTGGACCATGAGCGTATGGTATGTATCATTTTATAACAGTCATCAGGGTTGATTATGCACTCGATTTATTTCTAGTATGTTCTCACATATGGACTAGATTGACATGACACATGAATTGCACATCATTTTTATTCAATTATCAAAAACCTATGTAATTCTCACCAACTTTTGTTGACCCAAAACATTTTCAACTTAACATGTTTCAGGTTCTATTTGCTTGAAGATTTGAATTGATGCTTGAAGATATGTGTATAGTTTTATTCAATTTGATGTACAAATTCTAGAACAATTGTATGTAATTCATTTAAATTATTTAATGGAATTTATTATTCACCATGAGCTACTGAACAATCATCAATACGTGGCACCCCGATGTTTCCGCCATCGGTTGGGGTGTTACAAACACAATTCTATAATATACTAACATAAATAGATACGCTAACAAATGATGACATAAAAATAAAATAAATAATACCATTAGAGATGTCTGACAAAAGGTGTTTATATAGTTATTCAATCAATTCAATAATAAGAAATGGATGAAAAAGTGGAGGTTAATTAGCATTCGAATTAGCATTGTTATTATTGTTATAACATTATGGTCAAAGTCAAGAATTCAATAACATAACTGACGCATGTCAAGCATTATAGTTAGTTGTGATTTTTTTTGATATATTCAATGTTATTTAACAAAATGTTCTTCATATGTTATGTCAAACATTATATACGTATTCAATCAATTCAATAATAAGAAATGGATGAAAGAGTGGAGGGTAATTAGCATCCGAATTAGTTATAACATTATGTACTAGATATTTGCCCGCGTTGACACGCAGTTCAACAACGTACGATTATTTGGAGTAGTATAACGTATAAGAAAAATAAAGTAGAAACATTTTATTAAAATTTAAAAGCAACGAATACACATTTGTTCAAATATCGCTGAAAATTTCCTTATAAACCACATTTTTTGTTTTAGTCATCACTTTCCCACCAGCATCAAGTATAAGTAACTTCACGCCTGCCCTGCTTTTAACTCTTGACAATGCGACATAAAGCTGGCCATGTGAGAATACAACGTTTCTTAAATACAATCCAACCTGAATAAGGCGACTTAAATGGTATGTGTTAAAAATAGACTTATGATTTGGTCAAAGCTTCTCATTCAATTAATTAACTTCCCTAAAACAATTTAAACTCAAAATTCATAGAGAACATAATACAGAGAGAGAGAGACACGCAGAGATCTAGAGAGAGAAAGTGACGGAGGGAGGGAAAGAGAGAGAGGACCTGAAGGATGAAGGAGACGGCGGCGAGTCACGAAGGATGAAGTTGTTCGGTTACTCGATGCACAGTCACACGTCTCCGTTTTGTTTGAGATCACTAATTATATTGCGGATGTTGTTATCGATCGTAATGGATAAAGTCAAGTTGATTGGTATGCCTTTCAATTTTACTTTGGTTAATCGTATTCATGTCTGCAACCCAAAAATCATTGAAGAAGCCAATAAAAAAATTATGTGTTAATGGTTTTTCGATTTCAATTTTTTTATTTTTTAGGATTGCTGATACTAATAGAAAGTTAGGAATATTAGTGAATGAGGCGTATGTTCATTATCTATTTTGTGATTGTTTATTTTACTAGAACAAAGAGTTATGGGTTATGGTACAATGATTCGTTACAATACAAAGCCTCCACGTGTTGGTTGTGATATTATTAAATCGTATGTGATGGTTGAGTATAACAATAAATGTTATGATAAGGATGTTTAGAATCTGGTTGTTTTCAATTATGTTTTGTTATTGATTGTGTTATATGTATATACTTCATCATATTAGTTTATTTTTTTCATCTATGTTATCATCATTAATAATAATGGATATTATTTGTTTATCACTGCAGAATGGTTCACGTTTTGGTCTTGTGTTGTACATCTTTTACATCTGTGGCGGCGGTATTATTAATATTTGAGTTCGAGTGTGTATGATTTCGTAATTTCATTTGATTTTCAGGTTAATGTTCTATGGCATGGATAGGTGGCTCGATATTGATAACATATCATACGAGGTAACAATACAAAAATTGTCTCATTTTAATCAAAATTATTTTTATATCACATTAATAACTTTCTTCTTTCATAGTATTAGTCAATCTTCGACAAGTATTTAGGCATCCCCTTTCATTCGCAAACCTTAATACTTGGCTCCATTTTGTTTGAGTGGTTACACTTGAACGATCTTCTTCATATACAAAAACCGAAGAGTTAATTTCAATAGGTATGTTCTACTTATACAAATGTGTTCTTGAGTTAGGATGAATTCTCGAGTGCTCTTAAAAAAATATTTTTTTATAAAAACATTAATGACTATTTTTTGAATTTTAAAAATAGAATAGTCATTAAATGTTTTTTATTTTAAAAAAATTAAAAATCTGGATTATAGTGTTTAGGAAAGTTATTAAACACTTTGACCGAAACATTAATGAATGATTTTCGATTTTAAAAAATATTTATTTTTATAAAAACATTAATGACTCTTTTTTGACTTTTAAAAATAGAATAGTCATTAAATGTTTTTTATTTTAAAAAAAAAGTAAAAATTTGGATTATAGTGTTTAGGAAAGTTATTAAACACGTTGACCGAAACATTAATGAATGATTTTTGATTTTTAAAAAATAAATTCTTTTATAAAAACATGAATCTTTTTTGAATTTTAAAAATAGAATAGTCATTAAATGTTTTTTATTTTAAAAAAAAATTAAAAATCTGGATTATAGTGTTTCGGAAAGTTATTAAACACTTTGACCGAAACATTAATGAATAATTTTCGATTATTAAAAAATAAAAAATTTTATAAAAACATTAATGACTCTTTTTTGAATTTTAAAAATAGAATAGTCATTAAATGTTTTTTATTTTAAGAAAATTAAAAATATGGATTACAGTGTTTAGGAAAGTTATTAAACACGTTGACCCAAATATTAATGAATGATTTCGATTTTTAAAAAATAAATTTTTTTAATAATCGCAATCGTAAGATGATTGCAAGCATTATGTATCAAACTAATCAAAAGGCAGAAAAATTATCAAAATGATTTCGAGATTGATGTAAGCTTGATGAACAACATACCTTGCAAAAAGAAGAATGAGAGAGGAATGAGGAATGAGAAAGGAATTATTAGGATAGGAAGGAGGAAGATGTTGTAACATACAAATGGATGTTGACAAAAAAAAAGAGGTTTATATAATACTTTTTCATGGAGCCCCATTTAGGATTTGGATCCTTGAAGACCCTCTAAAAATCTAGGATTCAACCCTAGTGTTTTCATTTATTATATAGATAGAAAATAGAAATTGTGTTGCCTCTTTTTTTTATAAGACCTAGTAGACAACGAGTGACGTCGGTTTGATTCGGTTATTAGAGGCTTAGGGGGTGTTTGGGATTGAGTTTGGAAACAACTTATTGACTCATTAACTTTTTGAAAAAGCCAATAAGTCATTTGGAAAAGCACCAAATCGTGGCTTTTCAAAATGACTTATTGGTTTTTTCAAAAAGTTAATAAGTTAATAAGTTGTTTCAAAACTCAATCCCAAACATGCTCTTAATCATAACCATAATCGAGTTTTGTTTAAGGAGAATTGCTTAGACATGGTTATAGCTATGGTATATAACCGATGGTTGGTTGACCATAGTCAACATGTCCAGTTCACCCTTAACATCATTGCTCCCTGGTGTTTAATGTTTTAACACTATGCGTCTTTACTCCTAACGTTTGTTAACTTCTCAGTTGACTCTAATATCATCCAATATTGTCCGTTGTGTCCACTAGAAGCTCACGGATTTGTTTTCGATTGCTCGAGTGAAAACTTCTCAAGGAGTCACCCAACATGGAATTGATGTCACTCGAGCACTCTTAACTATGAAGTTTTCATGTGCTCCACAACCATATGTGCCCAAATCACGTTGGTGATTTAAGAGGCATGACATTACTTATGAACCAATATCTCTCTTGTTCATGGACGATGTGGGATATGCCTTGGGTGTTACAACTTTCCACCCGCCAAACCCTCCTGACTTTTTGACCAGATCCACCCATTCTCGATGGAACCCAATGAGTTGTACTACCTTTCTTGGGAGCGCTTCCAGAATATGCTTCGCATATGCTCTCAACATGGCTTGTCTGACTGGGCCCTTTAGAGAAATTCTACAACGACCTTACTTATGAACCAAAGGCTCATTTCGACACTTCTGGAGGAGGCCACCTCATGAGTAAGAAGGATGTGGTCGAGTGCAATGATCTTTTTAAGAGTTTCGCTATGCTGAGTATGAGCAGCGTTCAGCCAACAAAATTTTCATTCATGCACCTAGCCCAACATCGTCTTCGTGAGGTGTTCACCAAGTCATCTTGGATGCTAGTGTGGTTGCTACTCTTGAGGCCTTAACAAGAGATGCGAAGGAGCTGAAGATGAAAGTCAATAGGTGTGAAATATGTCGAGGGGTCATGCTACTTTAGAGTGTCCTATCATGAGTCAGTAGCAAGTAGTGTTCGTAGGAGGTCAAAATCGAGCTCCCACAAATTCTTCTGGCAATTCCTACAACCCGGGTTGGAAAAATCACCCTAAGTTCAATTGGAAGTCTAACGGTAACCCCCAGGTTTCCAATCAAATCAAATTTAAAATCAGGGACAATGACAGTTTTCTAGTGGGAATCCGGGAAATAGCTCTAGTGGGGATAATAGGAATGACTTGAGTAAGATTGAGGACTTGTTTGACACAGCTAGTTGCTAAGGATGCCACTACTTAGAAAACTCTTACGAAAAACGGAAAACCTTCTTAGGAATCAACAGTATGCGACTTTAGATCTTCAGCTTTTGATAGGTGACATTGCTAGTAGATTAGATGATAGGGCCCCGGGTCGTACTCAAACAAACCCAAACGCTATGTGAAAGAAATCACCACGCGTAGTGGTATTGTAGTAGAGGTTGTTAGATCATTAATTGAGGATGAAGAAGAAGAACCGGTGGACAAAGAAATAAGTACCGCACCAAACAATGGAAGGAGAGATTCTACCAAGGGCTTGGAATGCTATTCACTTAAAATGCTACTATGCCTAGGGATGCATGTGACTGGTCTCTCTGGAAGAGAAACCATGGTCTGAATCACATGTGGGATGAAGGTGAAGGCTGATAGAGATGAATCATCTCCATATGTAAGTACTTATCCTTAATCTATTTCGATCGATTATATTTTCACTAAACATGGTCTAGAAATAGTCCATCCTGAGAATTTTGCAGTACCATCCTGAATATGGAATGCTTAGAAGACTAGGGGGTTGGCCACCATCTCCTCCGTTAAGGTGTCTGTCACCTTCCTAAGGTTTAAAGGTTTTCACCATTCTCATTGGGTTAGCAACTCTCGCCTGGTGCGCACGACGCCCATGTATATTTTCGGGATGGTGGGACCAGTCCATGTAAAAGTGGCTGACAATTTCATTATCTTTGAGATATATGATGGAGATCTTAAGGTTTAGACATTTTTCAATGTCTCTTAGGTATTTGGTCTAGTCACCAGGGCCTTGTCGCCAGTTATTCCTAAAGGGCCTTGTTGCCAGTTACTCCTAAGGGCCTTGTCGCCAGTTATTCTCAAAATGTTACATATTGGTCTTGTCACCAAGATATTACAAAGGGGTTTGATCCCAGTTAAACCAAAGGCCTAAGTCGTCAGTATAATAACAAAGTTTTCCTTTACAAGATATTATTAAGACTTAATTCTTTCTTACAAAGGATTGTAGACTTAAAGTCTATGTTGAAGATATTACACTAGGGACACCCTCAGGATGCAAGACCATCCCAAGGATAAACTGGGGACATCCTCAGAATAATGAAGACCATCTTGACGATGAGAAGGACTTATGAAGAATGTGGCAAGATCAGAAGAATTATTCAACAGAGAAAATACAAAATGTATTATTTTTGATCATTTCTTTACACTCTAAGTGTTTGCTAATGTTTGCAGAATGTCAAAGAAAATAAAAAACACAAAGATAATAGCGTCAAAAGATTGTTACCATTAATGCATCATAGTCAAAATTTGATGTCAACCCCTGGCTTCAACCAAAACCAGGACCCATCCACCAGGGGTCAACATCTACGGTCCGGGTTAATAAAAGATTTGGGGCTTCGTCTTGAAACCAAGATCCCTCTACCCCAAACCTTATAATATCCTAAGTTATTACATACCAAAAAAAATTGTCTGAAATTGTTCAACCAAATACTACCATCACAACCACAAAAGATAAAATAAAAAGTGGGCTCCAGCCTAGTCAACACATCCTTCATTGCCCACTGGAAGGTCCTTCAGCACCTCATCAATCTTGGCCTCAGCTGCCTTCACCTCTGCATCCTCAGGATCTTTGGCCACATCCTCGGGATGGGCAACAAGAACAGGCTCATAAACCACTTCTTTTCCGCCCAGGCTCTTAATTTTCTCCTTCCAGGCTTCGATATCCCAGGAATTCTGATCGAAACCTGGATCCTTGGCCAGGAGAGCCATCTTCACCCTGGCTTGGAAGACAGAAATAGTAGCAGATCTGATGAGCCCATTTCTGTGATCCTGCGCCTCCGTCTCTTGATCCAACATGGCCTTGGCATGCTCAGCCTTCAGTCTCTGCCAGCTTGCTCTCAAGATATTTGCCCTTATCATGATAAATCTTCTGGACGCCTTCAAGCTTAGTCTGTGCCTCATGAAGTTCTTGAGCAACAGCATCTAGAGACTTTGATAGATACTCATGGCCCTAACAAGAAAAAGAAAAAGTAAGTATTCCTAACCTTTTTTCACTAACATAACAGTGGTATTTTCAGGATAATACCAACTTAATGGCTCTAATTAACGAGGGATTAGGGATGAACGGGATGAACTTGGGACGGTATCGGTACCAACTGATGCTAATCTTGAAAATACCGATCACGAAAACTCTCAAAATCTAATACCGACACCGAAAACTTGTAAATGTGAGTACTGATATCGAACACTCTCGATTCAGTACGAGATCGGTTCAGAATCAGTATCGATTCGGTATTCGATGCAATATATTCATCCCTATGGCTACGAGGGACTATCCGAGTAACAATTTGTCAAACAATATGAATTACATCTGTATAATTTTGAATAGGTGAGGACTAAAGGTGTTATTTTTATAAAACACAATGACCATCCATGCAATTTATTTTCTCTAAAAAAATATAAAAATAACAGTGACACTTAATTAATCAACCTGGAAATGGATTAATTACACCTCCACTAACTTTCTTCTCGATTTTAGCAAAATAATAATAAATTATAAAAACCATCACCATATCCCTTTCCTCTTTCTCTCTCTCTCTGCATATGCAGAAACCCTCACCTCCAACAAAATAAAAAAAATAAAAAAAATGCCCTCTCTCTCCGACCCCAACCCTTCCGTCCTCTCTCCGCCGCCGTCCTCCGACGCATTCGACGGAGACGCCGCCGAACACCGCCTTAGGGAGGCGGAGGCACGCTTACGAGAAGCAATCGAGGAGCTTCAACGCCGTCAACGTCGCGCTAAGATGCTCCACCCTCCCTGCGATCACGCCGACGAGTCATGCATCGCCAACGCTATCGGTAATCTCTGTCAAAGCTTTCTTTTATCCTACGGTGTTCGTGTCGGCATTGGAATATTACTCCGTGCGTTTAAACTCGCCAGACGCAAATCCTATTCATCTCTTCTCGATCTTAAGGTTTGAATTATTTCTGATTAGGTTTATTGAAATATTGAATTTAAAATTTGTGTGTTGTATTTAATACGGCGTTAAATGTATACGTGGCGTATGAATGTATGATTCATTGTTCTGAACCTGTATGCAAGCCAAATCACTTGATGTTGACTAATTAGGCTCTGATTATATTTCTAAAATGTGAATTCTATCATCTAATGTTTATTAATGGCTGGCTGTTGTAGAAATGAGTAAGTTAGTGATTTAATAGGGATGGCACGCCGCTTGATTGTAGTAAACGTTAGGGATATGAATTAGGTTTAGTACCGTCATATTGGCATCACAAGTTTAGTTTTAGCTATGAAGTGATTCCTTTTTTTGTGCTAGTAGAATCTAAAATATGTCTCTGTCATAGACACGCGCAAGGCGCACTCCAGTGTTGTAAAAATCGGGATTAATCGGTGATTAATCGCTAGTCGGTAGGTTACTGATTAATTTTTCGTTAATCAGTCAATTAATCGGTAGTCGGACCTAGTCGGCCTAGGCGGACCTAATCGGCCCTAGTCGGCCTGCCAAAAATCGACGATTCCAGCAAAATTTCGGCGAAAATCTGTAATTCCGGCCAAATTCTAGGCAAAACTTGTAAATTCTGACTAGTTTTCAACCAAACCATGTAGATTATGGCGATTAATCATGAATACTTAAGAAAATGGGTCAATGAGGGGTTAAAACGTGTCTATTAAAAATATTTACCTATAACAATGTATGTATATATATAAAAAACTGAAAATCACATATAAAAATCTCAATCCGATTAATCCCGACTAATCCTGATTAATCCCGATTAATCGCTAGTCCCCACCCCACCGACCGACTAGCGCCTAGCGAGTTCTACAACACTGGCGCACTCAAGGTGCAAGGTGCTTATAAACATAGGTCTATATGGGATAGACACGCACATAATGACTATACTTATTTCCTTTCCTTGGTTATCATTTGGTAGGACATTTTTTTGTTCCCCGTCAGTTCATTTGTGTAGAGTTTTATTTGGAGATTATTCTTTGTATTAAGTAGTTTGGTTATATGCAGCAACTTGTATCAGAGAAGGACTTGATTGTGAGAGAGGAGGCATGCAGGGTCGGGTTACTGTTTGGAGGGTTTACTGGGTCGTACCATGCTCTTAGATGTTTTCTGAGGAAGTGGAGAAAGAAAGAAACACCATTCAATGTGTAAGTTAATGTGTATAATAAGTTATAACATTTTTTTATATATATTTTTTGTTATAAACACTAGTGTTCCTGAATGCAAGCATAGAGTAAAATAAGCCTGTTCCCTTTTTTAGACATCCCAATGTATCTAGTTCACACATTTGACTTTGTTAAAGGTGATGATGGAGCAGAATTTTAGCAGGTTCAGTTGCAAGTTTGTCTATTCTAGCATTAGATGATTCCAACCGAAGGCGTACTCTTGCTTTATATCTCCTGGCTAGGCTTGCTCAGGTGTGTAACTAACTTGCTTTGAAATTATTGTATTTTGATATTTAAGAAGCAAATTAAAATTCTTTTGTTAGGAGAACCAGTTGGTGGAGCAAAACACTAGTCCACTAATTTTGTTTTGAAAAGAATGCTTTTTAGTAGTTCTTTATTCATGATCTTCAATTCCAAGAAAAGAGAGGGAGGGTGTGAAAGATAGGATGCTCTAATTTATTTGCTCTTTAACAGTGTGCTTATAACTCTGCAAAATCAAAGAACAAGTTCCACCTATGGGGAAGCTCGTGGAGACATGGCGATTCGTTACTCTTTGCTTTATCATGTGCTCAGGTACATGGAGAACTATTATACTATACGATTTCTGAAGTTTCAGTAAATCTATAGATGGTCATTTTTCTTTCTTATAAATTAGTAAGCAGCAGTGTCAACCTTACAATTCTAATTTGCATTGTGATGTGAGTAATTGGTGCTTGAGGTTTACATCTTTGTCATCTATTGACGTTTTTAACTAATATATAAACAGATTTATAGTACCTCTTGGTCAACCATTGCAGGTCATGTATGCTTTTGTGATGCGACCTGAGAGCTTACCAAAATCGTATCAGGATTTTATTCAGAAAACAGGGCCCGTTGCTAAGCCTGTATACAAAGCTGTCAGGGAATGCTGCAGAGGCTCTCCAGTAGATGTTGCATCATTACATTCTTACTTATCAACAGTGAAGGGTGCTGATTTTTCTGCTTTGCAAGAGTTTCCTTCTATTATACCTTGTTCGATAATTCACCCCGGCACCAAATCGTGTTTAGCTCAAAATGCATATGCTACATCAAATACGTTTAAGAAAACATTTCCGCTTTACTTCTCGCTGACTTTTGTACCTTTTGTTGTTCTGCGTTTACAGAAGGTTAGCTTTTCCATCCACTCATGTTGCTTCTACTAAATAAACCCTGTTATATGGCCTCAAAGTGTGACCTTTGTTAAGTATAAAGGTTGCAATTTTGACCCATTTACCTATGACCAGTTCGGATTTGGTTATGTTTTTATCTCAAGTTGATTAATAAGTCCATTTTAATGCATACAACCTTCTAAATAGTTTACTCAAAAACATTGAGATTGTTGTAATAATATGGTTTCTAATCATAATTAACATGCTAATTACTTACAAAATCGGGCCAAAAATGTTTCTGGGTCAAATTATTTCAACCCGTAATAAAACCAAACCCTTTCAACCCAAACACTTTTTGACCCACCAATCATGCCACCTTTAGCTAATATATTGCTTTCACGTCTTTTTGATATAAATTTGTGATTTTTCAATTCTTGTTCAGTTTATGGAAGCACCATTTAGAACCAGCTGGCTTGCAGTTATAGGAGCTGTACGGTCAACAGCGTTTTTGTCTTGTTTTGTAGGAATCTTTCAGGTAGCTCATGCTCATATTAGTACTCACTTATGTTTAAAGAATCATGATATAAATAAAATACCTTACAAATTTCATGCAGGGAGCCATATGCTTGCACAGAAAAGTAGCATCACAAGACCACAAGCTTGTATATTGGTTTGCAGGTGGGTTAGCTGCATTATCTGTAGTTTTGGAGAAAAAAGGTAGAAGAGGAGAACTTGGATTGTATGTTCTTCCACGTGCTAGCGAGTCTTTATGGTATATATTAGTCAATCGCCGTATACTTCCAAATATCAAGAATGCTGAGGTACTACTTCTTGTTTAACTGGTCATATGGTTTCAAATTGTATGGGGCGTTACTTAGTAAAGACACTTTCTGTCCATTAAAGTTTTTAGCTGATCATTTCTGTGTTAATTTTGATTTCATAAACAATACTATTACAATACTAATATATATATTTTTGAATAAAATGCTTTAGGAGTTAAATAGACACAGTTTGACCCCTCCAAAGATAAAACACGACCATAATCGACCCATTTATGAGTAAAATTTTAAACAGGTCTAATTCGTCACATTAGTGATCACATTGTCCCAGGCTAAGTGATTCAGTGATACATTTGAATGGCCACATTTCAGACTGCTTACTGAACAATATGTTGAATCATTTACCACTTAAATCGTTTAGTTTTATTTCCTTATCTGACAAATGTTTGCAATTTATTGAAGGTGGCTCTGTTCTGTGCATGTATGGGTGGAATGATGTACTACCTAGAACACGAACCCGACACCATGTCTCCATTTTTAAGAAGCTTAATCCGCCGGTTTCTTGCCAGCAGAATTAGTAATCCGGGCCCACAATCAACTCGAAATCCCTCTTACACATACTTACAAAGCCTAGACGCCATTAAGAAGCCGAATTCACAGAACCAAGAACCTGAGTTGCAATCTTCAGAAAAATACAATCTTGAATCTATACCTGGACTCTGATCGATTTTTCAAATTGCTCGGGAAACTTTTAACTCACCCGATTGTTATGATTCATCCTCAAAATAATGGGCAGAGATAGATTAACGGTAAAATGAACTGATTGTTGCGTGTTATTACCATATTGAACAGTCATATCTGGGTATGACCCATTTTGATTTGGACTTTTGTAGGTCTTTGTTGTATAATGGAGTGAAGTGTGTTCATTTTTTGTAAATATTAAATACTAGCTTATACCCCGGGAGCGTCCCGGGTTGAGAAATCTAAGTAAAGTGAATAAAATTAGAAGTATCTAAACTATAAAAATGACATCTATATAGCAATTACCTGTTGGAGAGCGTCCCGGGTTGAAATATCTAATATGACATAATAAAATATCTAATATGACAACATAATTAATGACTTGCCAATATATGATTAATAAATATTATTATTATTATTTTAAACAAATCACTGCCATAAGTTATCATATTCTAATATAAAAAAAAGGTAATTGAGTTGAGTATCACCTAATCCCAGGCCCGACCCAAACCCACAATTTTTTTAAAACTAATTCCAAATCTGACACAATGCCTGTCGGGTTACAAAAAATAGTCGTTTTTTTCTCCGTTTTTTATATAGCACTATGGTACTCGTTGGAAAGATAATAAAACGTTCGTTAATTTGGTGTACTTTTTTTCTTTAAAAAATCTCGAATATGAAAGATATTGAAGTTTAAAAGTTATGAGAGGAAACATGAGAGAAAAAATAATAAAGTTTTAATATTTAAATTTAGTAGATTAGGTATTTAATAGATTATGTTAAATAATATTTAAACCATATTTATTCATTTTTTTAATTGGTCTAGAGTTGCCACATCACATCCTATGTGGCATCTCTCAAAAGAAAGATTGCATAATATTATGACATGTCATCAAAATGGCTTTGGTTTATTATATGTATAGATAGATAGATAGATAGATATAGATGTGTTTTAATGTTATGGTTGCAACTAGTTTCGGGATTTAAGTTCAAGCTGTTTGGTCTGTATTATTTGTTTCAGTTATATCTAATTATTTGTTACGCATTTACTTGCGAATGATAAAATTTGCGATGTGATTCGTGTTTTACCTGTAAAATGACTAGAAATAATAATGTTTGTTAAACTCATATGAACCAAGTGTTGTGGACAATTTGGAAAGCTTAACTTTGGGGACTGATTGAGACCATTAAAAGCCTTAGAGCAAAACAAACATGATTTGATCTAGTCAAATCAAAATAGCCAAGAGGTTGTGTTATGTACATGTTCATAGATGAGAGTCATGTAGAAAGACAATGTGAATGTGTATCTAAGGATTATCCAAGCCACGAGAGAAGAAAACTGATAAAACCAGGCGGATTGTGCTAGGTTTGATCACGAGGCTAGAAGTCTCTGTGTAATTAACATTCTCCGTCTTATGGAAGCCCTCAGCTACTAGACAGACCCTTATATATAGCCTAGCTAGATCGTCGAATTATTACACTTAGTATTTTAAATTTAATACCATCCAACAATGTCAAGCGAGGGGTGTAGACACCAGTGTCGAATTTTGATTAGAGTTGCGAGCAACAATCTCCGTGTGCAAGACATCTCACCAAATCGACTATTTTTTGTGCTCGGGAAAACTGTGTTGTGCTCAGTGTGTGTGTGTTTGTGTGTGGGGGGGGGGGGGATGTGGCATGAAGGAGGATTCGATATCGAAAGAAAATCGTGGATGAGAAAATACAAAATAGTAAAATAAAATCATGATGCTTCGAAACATCCTTGCAACTAATTTTTTTTTTATAAAAAGCCCAAACACCCTTAAAGGCTTATATATGTATCTAAGCCAAACAGACCTATTGGGCCATCTAGAAAACCGATCCACAGTCAAAAGAAACCCTAATTTCATAACCTATTTATACACCCACACTAACCACCTCTCTTCATTCATTCCATAGCCTGCCACATCTTATTTATCTGTGACTATAGTCTTCTATTTTTCTATAATATTTTTGTTTTTTCATAATTTTTTTTTTGAATATATATTTGATCTATGGAGATCGCAGTGATGACTCGGAAAATTCAAGCTCAACAGACCGGAATGCAGTCTTATCTCTATCCAGAGATCTGTTTGCGTGTCGATAATCCCGCTGAACTGAGCGATCTTTTTTTTCTTTTATTTTTTTATAATAATAATAATAATAATAATAATAATAATAATAATAATAATAATAATAATAATTTTGTTTTGGCTAAGGAAATAATAAGTTACGATGAGGATTCAAAGCTCCCTCTTCTGAAATAAAAGCTGAGGAAACTCTGCTGGCAGAATCGAACCAAATTATACTTCATGCCTACTGAGTAACCAATCTCCTTTGCTAAATCAATATTATTATTATTACAATTCTTTTTAATTAAGATTAAGATAATGATGAAGCTAAAGATATTTATATTCCAACACTTGGACTGAGAGATTTGTTCTCAACGGATGTACACACTGCTTCTGAATCTTTATCCTAATATGTTTTGTGCAAAAAACTCAGTTATTAAAATAATATTGCCTCAGAACTGTTTCTTTGGCTACAATAAGGATTTATCTGAATGTGCACAAATGGACAATTAATTATTTTGTGACTATCACTTTAACTTGGTTAAGATCCACTTGTTTAATTTGTTTGAATGGGAATATCAAATTTTAAAGTTCAAAAAACAATAGTTGGTGAATGGCTCAAACAAACATTTACTTAAACGCTATTTTTCTCCCTCTTAACTTCAAGTTAATAAGTTAGAACGAGTAGAAATAAGTTTACCTAAACTTGCACTTGTAAAATTGGTTCTCTATTTAAATGGGTTCAAAATTTACGTCACCCAAATTTTACTCGCACCAGCCACCCTAATCTAAATAACTAAACCAAGGTCTACAACATACCTTCAAATGTTGAAGTGAATTTCTAAGACGACTTTTTACAATATTTTCTTCTGTTAAAAATTAACTGGTATTAGCCCCGCGAGTGTTGTCTCGTAGGCACGTATCTAACCCGGTAAGAATAAATATGATTGTGTAAAAAATGCCATATGTGGGATCTAAGCGCATGATCATGTGGTTAAAAGCTAGGTGCGTGACGAACTGAGCTAGAACGAACGGTAGTCGACACACGATTCGTAAACAATGCATAAAAAGTTCTTAGTTTTTTACCTAAGAATAAGCACGCAAAGAAATCGGTTTTTAGTAAACGAATTAACATTATTATTTTTAACAACGTGAATTTAAACTGTCTAAGTCGAACCTTAACGTGATTTACGACTACATAAAAAAAGCGTGTAGTGAAATAATTAAAATACTGTGTGAAGCTAAAATGTTTGAAACTAAAGGGGTCTAAATGACATTTTATAAAGTTAAAAAATATGGAGCTAAAAGTGTAAAAACTCGTTTTTTAATTGGGGGTGACGGGGTCAACTAGTCGGTTGAGCCACCAACTTTGTGCTTTAATAGATATATAATTTGGTATAAGATTTAATTTATGAAAATGTAAATGTTTTATATATGCTTTAGTTTTCTAGTAAAATGTTTAGTTTTCACATAGTTACATTTTTAGTTTTCACACATTTTGAAGCTAAAGTCTTTTCCAAGGGGATTTTTTATTTGTTAAATGAGTCATTTCAAAGCATGATACCTCAAAATTTGCCAAATAGAAATCACTCATATTTCATCCATCATCAAATGTATTTCAGTGTGTCTACCAAATTATATGGGGTGAATGAAAGTGGTTGAGAGTGAAGAAAAGAGAAAATATTTGATGGAAGCATTGTTTCACCATAAATATGAAAAGCTACTGTTCACCTTTATATATATTTTAATATTTTTGTAAGTAGTTGTGAGTGAGGAGAGAGAAAATGTAAATATGAAAAAGTATTATTATTTTAATTAGGAAAGAGAAGACTTAAGGGTGAATTAGTGATTTTTAGTGTAATTTGATAGAAGTTATATGAATGCTCTTACATGTGCTAATTGCTAGGGAGTATGGAACTTTGAAGTCTCCCTGCTCGGCTATGCATCATGACTTACACTGACATCTTCTTCATTTACTCCTCCTACATCCATAACCTCTAGCCATCTTTTGTACCTAATTCCTCTTCCTACACCCTAACCTTTAGTCGTTTCCCTGCTTTAGCTAAGCTCTACCTAAAATATTTATATTAAATGGATAAATGCAGGAATCAACAAAACAGCTAAACATGGCTAAACTTTGGAATATATATATATATATATATATTTGCTAATGAACAAATATATTAATACCAACAAGAATTACAAGTGAGGCGCGGGTAGACGGGCAACAAGCTGCGCCGCAACCCCTTTTTGAATAGTAAAACCTACTCTATTAAATATAAAGCTTGTGTCCTTGGCCGTAAGAGAGTTACTCTGCACCACATTTTGCACTCGATCTAAAAACCGGATTGCTTCGGGAGCAAGGCCCCCAAATGTGTCAAAAGCGAAGGGCACAAACACGTGTTGGTTTTCAAGACAAGCAGCTTCATGTTTGTCAACTTTCTTGGATTCAGCTTTTAAGACTGCTTGCCCTGCCACAAACCCAGAATCCTAAAGTCCCACCAAAGGAGACACCCCTGTGAGATCAACGCACGCGTGTTTGCCATGCGCCTACCCGAACACAAGGACATCCGCTGGTCTTATGGTGGACCGCCCCTCAAGTGGACCTGTCAAAAAATTAACCGGGGCTTCTTTCCTAGCTGAAATCCCTGCTCTTTGTAAGACGTCCCATAAGACATCCCTGACCAGGTCATGTTTGTATTTAAATCCTGGCAGCTCCTTACAGTGAAGGGCATGCTCCCCAAATTTATCTAAACATGCCTTTTACAAACTGGACACGGTTCATCAACTGGGAACATGGGAATCATAAGTCTATACTTAAGGATAGCCCGATATCCAACAGCCGACATGTGTTGCCCAAGCCCATCGATGGGAAGGACAATCAAGAAATCTTGGGCATGCGCTCCGCTAAGGCATTCAAACACAACTTTCTGGCGCGGGGACATGGCAAACTTTTCTCCCATGGTCTGAAGGGTTTTACCGGTAAAATCACTCGCCAAAATCTTTTGATGTTTTTTGGGGGCGGTGTCCTTATCCGTAAACCCGCCCAAATCGAAGTCCGGGAGAGAGCTGCGAATGTTGTCCAAGGCAAGCTCATAATCCAAGTCCATCCCAACCAATTCGCTATTCCTTAAGATGTGGTCTTGAAGGTTCCAGGACTGCACTCGAGAGGCCACAAAAGCATAGGCAGACACGTCCTCTGCCGAACAAAGACTAAGCCCTCCCACCCGAATCGGCAAAGACGCCAACCGCCATTGAAAATCCCCAAAGAACGCCCCTCCACAAACCACAATATCTTCCGCTGCTTCACGAAGGCCTTTGTCAAAAATGGATACAGCCTCATTGGCCATGGCCGGTGGACATGTCCGAAGGCCAAACAGCAGTTTGGCAACGCCCATACATGAACGAAGCAACAAAAGTTCACTTTGGGGGTCCCTCAACTTCTGCAGAGAGAACATTAGTTCCGTTGCCTTCTTAGCCCTTTTAACAACCAAAGAGCTAATATACCCCTCATCCCGACTAACGGCCCCTCCTAGGAGCTTAACACCTCCCTCTGGTCTCCCTATCTCGCTAGGAAATAAACCAGGCTTCTTTTTCGCTCCGTTGCACGATGGCCAAAAAATCTCAGATTTCTTAATATTAAGCGTAAGACCTAAATTCGGTCCCTCAGCTCGGATGATATCAAAAGCCTTAGCCATTTCCTTGGCCTCTTCAATAATCGTGCCATCATCCAGGTACCAAGAATGAAATGGGAGGGAACAACACTCCTCTAGCCGCCTTTGGACTTCGGAGTCACAACCGTTTTCCAAGCGAACTAATGTAATTTTCGAATATCCCCATTCCCTCCCCATAAAAACCTTTTCATAAGAGCTTCTAAGTCATTTAATTCTTTCATAGGGGCTTTATACTGAGACAAATAGTAGTTCAGAAGCGTTCCAAGCACCGATTTTAAAAGGACCAATCTACCCCAATCGAAAGCGAGTTCGCCTTCCATTTGCTCAACCGAGATCGAAACGTATCCACAATCGGATCCCAACTAACCACCCTATTCATATTTTCGCCAACTTTAATGCCCAAGTACGTAAACCGGATTGCCCCCGCCTTAAAACCCATATCATCTGCAACCCTTATCACCTCTTGCCACTCTACTCCTACACCTATCATTGTCGATTTGTTGAGGTTTATTTTTAAGCCCGAACACAAGTAAAAAACTATCAACATTTTCTTCATATTATTGAAATTAAATTTCGATCACTCCCGAGAATCATCACATCGTCCGCAAAAAGCAAATGAGATAAGATCGGACCTCCATTAGGAAGACGAATCCCGTCGAAATCCCCCAAACATAAGGCTTTCCTTAACATACCGGACAACGCCTCCATGACAATAAGGAATAAGAAAGGGGAAAGTGGATCACCCTGTCGTATACCTTTCGTGCAACCAAACTCGAACCTAGGCGAGCTGTTCACCAATATGGACGATCCTTGAGATTACAAAATTCCGCATACCCACTTACACCATAGCTAAGGGAATTCCTTTTGAGTCATAATGTCTAATAAGAATTCCCAGCAAACATTATCATACGCCTTAGCGAAGTCGATCTTAGAAAAGAACAACTCCCTGCAATTCTTCTTAGCCGAAGACAAAATTTCATTTAATATGAGCGGACCATCCAAAATAAACCTCCCGCTCAAAAAGGCAAACTGAGTATCCGAAATAATATTACAAAGAATTGGCCTCAATCTGTCAGCTAAAATCTTCGAGACCACCTTACTTATCACGCCCACAAGATTGATAGGTCTATATTCACCAAGAGAAGGCGAATCCTTAACTTTGGGCACTAAATTTATAAAAGAAGAACTCACTCCCCCTGATGAAATGCCCAAAATCATAAAATACTGCATAATTCTTTCAAAATCACCTACAAAACAATCCCAAAAACATTTAATAAACTGGAAGTTGAACCCGTCGAGTCCCGAGGCCTTATCATCCCCACATTCGAAGATAGCCTTTTTGACCTCTTCTACAATGAAACTCCTGGTCAACTGTTGCGCCTCCAGTTCTGTCAAAAACTTCAAACCATAACACAACATCTTGGGTCTCTGAGGTAACTCCTCCACAAATTTCTTTTTCGAAGAAGCTAAAAACCTGTTTTTTTCACCTCTCTAGGATTAGACTTCCAAACCCCATCCACATTCAAACCCGGAATAGAATTAGTTACCCGTCTCCTGTTTATCAATCCAAGAAAAAAACTACTATTAGCATCACCGTCTCTAACCCATCGAATCCGAGCTCGTTGCTTGAGGTCCTTAACCTGAAAGGCTTCCAATTGAGTAATCCTAAACTTACTCTCCTCCTAAACCCATACCTCTTCTTCGGTAAGGTCCCTTTCCTCTAAAATCTTTTCTAAAGAAACCAACTCCTGTTTCAAATTCGTCTCCTCCTCATTCTCTTTAGAACAAACCTCATCTCTCCAAGCTGAAATAGCTTAGTGCATTCACGTCAATTCATCTTTATTTTATTTGGAAAGTACAAATCATGTTAAGAAAAGAAAATTGAATTTTAATAATCATAACTTTTACATATTGGTCCGTAACAGGCCTAACTAAGACAATGTTTTGTGTCAGTCCCAACTTTTAATCTTTTTCCCTTAGCGATCACATAGTAACAAAAAGTTAATCCATTTAGACGTGTACTATCACATAAATAGTCCAGGTCAACAGAACTTTTACATTTTGCCACAAAACAGTATATGTCAACATACACTAACTATGTTAACATTTAGTTAGTATGAGATCACTAAGTGAAAATAGTTAAAAGTTGGGACTGTCATAAAATATTTTCTTAGTTGAACCTGTTGTTGGTAATACGTTAATGTTGTAATTATTAAAATCCAGAAAAGGTGAGGTAGAAGCTTTAGTTTAATCACAAAAAGTGTCACACCTTTTTTTTACTTTGTTTTTGCTCCCAAAGTTGATTGAACCGTCCACAAGGTGTAATTAACGTTTAGTTGAGCTTAAGGTCGTTTTGTTCAAACTTCAAACTCCAAAGAATAATGTAGCATGATTCATTAATTAATGTGTCGTCATATGTTCCTTAGAATGAATCTCCAACATACAAAATGCTACTTTCAATAAATAATTGTGATTAGATATTGATGTTTCATCCTTGTTAAACCACTGAGATCGAAGATGAAAATGACAAATAGTCGAGCCCACATAGAAAAAACAACTAATATCATGCTAAGAGTACTAGCTACTAGGCCAACTTGACTTTACCGACGTCTATCTCCATGATTGTGGCATCAGTTATTGGTTATAGTTGAAGTCCCCTCACAGTTTTTTCAATAAGGTCTCTTTCTGTCATCCATGGATAATGATACGAATTGCTAACCATAATTAAGACATAGGAAACAAAGACTCAAATTTTAAGAAAAGTCAATATATAATTTTAGCCCTTAAGTAGGTTTATATTTTGCTCCACCTTACAAGGATTGGATCTATTTGATATTGTACGTAAGCACAAAATAATAATAGTATATCTTATTTTACACGGTCTAAAATAAACGAAGAATGAGAATGATACAAAAAACATAATAAATCACAAAATATAGCACAATGTGTCACAAGATATAGCATAATGTCGACGAAAAAAGATACAATGAGTCACAAAAATGACACAATGCCACATAAAAAGATACAATGGTATAACATAAATTCTAAAAACTACAAGCTAAAAAAATTCAATAAAAAAAAGAACCTAAAAACCAAGATTGTAGAGTTCGATGAGATGGGTCCAATGTCGCTTGAATGAGTTCAATCGAAGTATGTTTGATACTCATTCTACGATTTCTATGTTTTCTTTACTGTATATTTAATCATAACCCATACCCATGATAAATTTATAAGGAAATGGATACCTTTTCGAATGAATAAAGCAACTATATCAAGTCACTTTTATACAATTTTTTGTTTTAATTTTAGCAAATCTTAGGAATTCGAAATCGAGTTTTTAAATGTCTAAATAAACGTGTAATATATTAGTATACTAGATCTTTGCCCGCGTTACACGCGGTTTACCAACGTACAATTATTTTGAGGGGTAAAACATATAAAAAAATGTAGCAGAAATATTTTATGAAGATTTAAAAGAAACCAATACACATTGTATTCAAATATCACTAAATATTTCTTTATACACCACATCTTTAGACACATAGAAACGGTGTGAAGATTCAATGGAGTCGCAGTTAAATACTCCACTTGGTGGTACATTTTGTATTCCATCATTTGTAGGATTATTGACCTTGCATCTCTTGGCATCTAGTTGTAATTTTCTAAATTTGCGACACTCGACCGCATTCTTATTTTTTTCTTCATTCGAGAGAACTGTGAAGAAAAATAAATTACTTGCATAATACCATTAGCATATAAATAAAGATGTAAAATATATGAAATTCGTTTACCGTTAGATATATTAGATAACAGTGTTCCTTTGTCATTACCTTAAAAAAAACCATAAGTTAAATGAAAAAACACAAGTAATATAAAATGGAAATCAAAATTAATTTAGCTTAAAATGTTGCTATAATTAATTTAGATTAAAATGTTGTTATAATTAAAAATTCGAATTTTTTTTATTTAAATTATAGACGATTTTTAAAATGTATAGGTATAAAATGTAAAAATTTCAATATACCTAAAATAAACTTAAACATATATAATCCGTAGATTTTTAAGTTTTATAGGTATATTTTTTAAATATAATTTATTGTTTGTTAGTATCTATTGACTAAAAAAAGTCAAACCGTGTCAAACAATTAAGGTGGTTAAAGAAGTCAAACATTGCTAAAAGTATCAAAAAAAAAAAATTAACTAAAATGTTAAATTTATAAACCAAAAAACTACAAATTAATGTTTAAAAAAATTATTGAATGGTTAATTTCAATCTTTCAATGTTTTAAATTTACCAAAAAACAGGTTGATTGTTTATTTCTAAAATTTGAATGTTTGTTTCTAAAATTTAAAGATGGCAATCTACCAAATTTATTTTAATTGTTTGTTAAATTTGTTTGATTGGGTTTAGTAATTGTTATTTTTTCTGTTGAAAAAAATTTAAAATATTACAGTTAATAAAAACTCGGAAATTGTTAGAAGTAAAAAAAACTGAATCTGTTTTGCATTCAAAGATTGTGTTTGAATTTTAAAAAACAAAGTCAAACCTTGATTCTTTATTTGCTAAAATTGCACGATTTAAATTTACCAAAAATTTACTTTTGATTGTTTGTCAAGTATGGTTTGTAAAACATAAAATATTATTCCATAATTAAAAAAATGGCATTAATAAGAAATTAATATGAATTTTTAAAAAAAGTCAAACCATATACTAACCGAAAAAACAATTATTGTTTTCAAAAGGAATTTTTTTTAAAAAATCACAGATGGTTGTGTACAACATAAATTATTTCCATAATTACAAACATTGACATTAATAAGAAATTAATATGATTTATTTAAAAAAGTCAAACCATTTACTAACCGAAAATAAGAATTAATGTTTTATCAATAATATTAAATATCACGGTTGATTGTTAAAAATTAAATTATTTCCATAATTACAAAAACTGTTATTAATAAGAGATTACAATGAATTTTTAAGAAAGGTCAAACCATTTACTAAAAAAATAACATTATTGTTTTAAAAACAGTTTTTTTAAAAGAAACCCTTATCAACTATGTTTACTATCTTAGTTCCTAAACAACAAAATAACATTAATATATACCACTAATATCCATAACATAATATGCAAAATATAGTGTTTTTAACTAATAAGAATAACCCAAAATATTAGTGATTCTAAACATAAAAAACCCCAAAATTCACTAATTACCACATGAGTAGTAAACGTGCAAAAGTTGGTCAGTACAAACCACAAACCATTTTAGTCAAAAGTTACCCACCAAAAGTTTTCATCCTACCAAAATAACGTCATAAACTAAACCACCTAATTACCGTCACCTCTAACCACATTAGAAAGCCTGAACAAACCTTGTTTTTTGAAAAACATAAGCCTTAAAACATCAATTGAACAAAAAAAAAAAATCCCTAAATCGATACCTAAATCATAAACCCCTAAATTGAAACCTAAAAGCATAATAATCCATTCGTAGCTTTCTTAAAACATCAATTTAACCATAAATCGTAACCTTAAACATTAAACATAATTCAAAATCTAACACTTAAACCACTAATCAGTCTTAATAAATCAAACCTTAAAGAGAAGATGAAGCATTTTATTCATTTTTATTTTTAAATACGTATTTAATATTATTGACCGATTTTGACCAAAGTAATTAATGATTTTTGATTTAAAAAAAAACTAAAATTCTTATAAATTATGATTGAGCAAGGTTTTAGGAAAGTTAATAATAATATTAGTAAATGATTTTGACCAAAAGTAATTGAATGATTATTGATTTAAAAAAAGAGAAAATTTTATTAATTCTCACAAAGTGCCATGTGGCTAAATCATAACAATCCATTCGTAGGTTTTTTTAAACATCAATTTAACCCTAAACCGAAACCTAAAACATTAACCCTAATTCGAAACCTAAAACATAAACATTAGTCTTATCAGTCGAACAGTAATCACTCATTAACCCTAATCAGTCTTAATAATAATCCATCAAAAAATAAAGAACAATCAATCAAAACTTAATCTTATCAGTCGAACCCTAAAAACCCCTAAATCGAAAGCTAAAATATAAACCCTAAAACATCAATACAAAATCAAAACAATTAATTTGACTGAACAATAATAAACAAAAAACCAAGAACAATTAGTAAAACCAAGAACATCAATACAAAATCAAGTATATAAATAATTGAAATCAGTCAAAACAGAGACAACATACCTTAATCGACAAAGAAATCTGGAAAAAACACGAAAAAAATAAAGAGAAAACATTGACATGAAGAACGATTTGATTAATAAAGAATGGAAGAGATAAAACCTTGGATTGAAGCTGAAGAACACGGTAAAAGAATGGTTGATTCGAACGATCGCCTGATTAGGATTTGTGGAAATGGAGAGGATGATGACACGAATTTGAGATACAGGTTATGTTCCATCTGATTATTTAATCATCTAAATTTTGTAAGGGAAGAAAGTTTTGTAAAGGAAGAGTATAAGGGAAGAATTCTTTTAAAATTAGGAAAGTTAATAATTGTGATAAATGAGAATTGTCTCCTCCAAAAGTCAACATATTAATTAATTATTTCGGGATTTTTGATTTAAAAAAAAGAAAATTTAATTAATTCTCACAATGTGCCATGTAGGATCACCAATGGAGGAGAATTAATTGCTAGGGGGGTAAATGATTGCCAAGTGTCCAAAATTGCTCCTAAATATTATATGTATAGATATACTAAATCATGGCGCAATAGTTGACTTCGACGTTTTCTATTTGGGCCACCATATTTTGCCAGCAAAGCCACATACTGCCCAGAAAAATGCAAGCAAACGGCAAGTAAAACCGCCTATAAAAAACCAAGCAAAACCGCCTAGAAAAATGAAACAAACCGCCCAGAAGGAAGCTGGGAACTTGCCACAAACCGCCCAGAAATCCAGTCCAGACCAAACCGCTCACAAACAAGTAAAACCACCTGCCCAGAACCGGCTTGCCGCGCGTAGCGCGGCTGAATTTTGCTAGTTACAACTAATTCAAAAGTAAATGAAATCATTAACATTAGAGAAAAATACTCAAAACTTACAATAAAGGGGGTCTATTTAGATAGTTGTTTTCGCTCACATATTATGGTTTCATAAACGGATGAAAAGTTATACATGTTTTAAGTTGGTCCATCTTCTAGCCTACTTGTTTTGTTTTTTTTTTTTTTTTTTTTCAGTTTCTTCAAACTTAAGTCTATCGATTCCCATATCAACTCCGACATAAGTCTATCAATTCCTATACCAACTCCGATACAACATGATCATGATCTTCTTCAACTACAGAACTCCGTAGCATCAAGCTAACACAAGAAACACATACTTTTGTTTGTTTGTTTTGGGACTTGTTTTCACGAAATAAAGAAAACCAGAATCACAAAATAAGATGAGAAACAAACAAATAAATAAATAATCTAAAGTCAAGTTACAAGGCATGCACACACAAGAATTAATCACATATATATCTTTGAAACATGTGTCACCCTTTTATATTAAGATCCACCATACATTACCACCTTTTAGA
Source organism: Ambrosia trifida (assembly GCA_028751855.1). Lineage (NCBI taxonomy): Eukaryota > Viridiplantae > Streptophyta > Magnoliopsida > Asterales > Asteraceae > Ambrosia > Ambrosia trifida. The sequence continues at coordinate 11,204,276 of CM054126.1, read as the reverse complement.
ATGCATATATCTCTAACTTATAAACCTACTAGTGGAATTGGACATCAAAAGGCCGGCTATATGCGCATGGCCCCAAACCTCATAATGGATGTCAATTTAACAACCAAAATCAAATCTTTATCACCCTAATTGAATAATTAATCTGTCTGAAATCAATACGTGTATATTACCATTTTCAACCATTTTAACAAAAAAATAATAATTAAAAGAGTAAACTACCATTTACGTCTACGTGGTTTGACGAAAATTACAATTCAGTCCAAATTTTTTTTCGTGTCATTTTCGTCCCTGACGTTTTCAAAACATGACAATTTAATCAAAAAAGTTAACCATTGTTAAAAATAGCTGTTAAAAAGGGGTAAAAACGCCATTTTAAGTGCTTATTTTATTTTTCATTTTTTTTCTTCATTAAATGAAAGAAAGAAAAATTAATAAAAGTGACTATTTTAAAGCTTCATTTATAGTCAAAGTTACCGGATTTTAAGTTTTTTAATTAAACTGGCATGGTTTGGAAATCATAGACGAAAATGGCATGGAATTTTTTTTGAACTGAAATGTTATAAACCACGAGGATGAAAATGACAGTTCACTCAAAAAAAAAAAATAAATAAATAAAAAATTGTGGGCATAATTTAACATAACATTTTAAATGGATGAAGACGCGAATTTAGATTATATATATTATTACCATTGTTGGGGTGGTGAAAATCACAAGTGGCAGATGACCACCCTTATCTCACGTCCACCTGCAAGATTTAAACAAGTGTGCACCTTGGATATTACCACCATTCACGGGTACTCATGTCTTTCACATGTGAAATGACGTAAATACCCTTCATGCATCATAGTCATCACACTCATCATTACTATATATATAACCACCTAAAAAGACTTTGACATTAAATACTTAGACCAAACAACAAAATGCATTTGAAAACCTACCAAAGTGTTGTGCTTGTTGTGTTGTTATTTATCTCTATTTGTACTTGTACAAAATTAAGTGGAAGAAAGATACTTGATGACCAAATGTCTAGTTCAAGTCCAACTGGAGATAGTGGTGTAGCCCATGGTCCAAACTGGGACTATAGTTGGGGTTACGGCTCGAGCCCTGGGGGCGGGTGGGGTTATGGGTCGGGCTCGGGCCGGTCTCCAAATGGTTTTGGTAAGGGTTATGGATTTGGTTTTGGTTCTGGGAGTGGGGGTGGGAGTGGGAGTGGGTGGGGATCTGGTTATGGCTCCGGTGGTGGAGGAGCTCATGGAGGTGGACACGGTGGTGGCGGCGGCGGTGACGGTGGAGGACATGGTCCTAACAACCATGTATAAGGTGGCTACAACATGTTCGAAGAAATCTATGTATGGTGTAAGATATATATATAGTGTAATAAAGTGACGGTTCAACAAGAAGTGTCTTAATTTGCAACCTAAATGTGTCATGCTATGTAGTATGGTGTATAAGTGTGTTTGTGATTATATTTTGTGTGATGGTCGATATATATAGGTAGGATCATCTTATGTTGTGTTATGTTATATATTTCAGTGTGTTTTCTAGAGTTTTTTTCTTCATAAATCATAGAAAAATAGATTACACATTCTCTAAATGTTATTGATTATTATTACATTTGAGAGCAAACCTTATTATTAAAATAGTTTATCTAGGTTTTATGTTTTAATATAGCAATAAATGATATGGAATGTTTGATATAGGTTTTATAAAACCCAAGATTTTATTATTATTATTATTATTATTATTATTATTATTATTATTATTATTATTTTTTGTTATATGTTCTTGTTGTTATATGATCACACTCTATCAAATGACTTCCCCAGAACTTATTGTTTAAGATTTTATAACCCGTTATCATCATAAATTGATGTTCATATTGAACTAAGGTAACCTTAAAGGTTTATGTTTTCTTACAATATAAGGTAACCTTAAAGGTTTATGTTTTCTTACAATATATGTAACATATATTACCGATACAAGTTAAATCAACTTGTATTGTTCTTCTTAATCATCTCTAACATGTATTTTTGTTCTTATAAGTTTGTGTTATGCTAGAGATTTGTTGTATGGTTCTCTTCAACACAAACCATATTGTGGTTCTTAAGATTCTGGGTTATGTTGTATTATAACACGATATCAGAATCCTTTGCATAAATGGGGTACTTTTCCAAAATCAAAGTGCATTTGGTGGGCATTGGGGAAAAAAAATTAAAAATGGGGATGCCTCTAATTCATTTGGCGGTATCACCCTCTACTTTCTGCAAGCCTACAATGATGCCGCTAATCCATTTGGTGTATTCATTGATGCCGCCAAATGGGAATAAGTCTTCACCTTGATACCGCCAATCCATTCTAAGTCTTCAATGATGCCGCCAAATGAATTAGAGGCTTCCATTGATACCGCCAAATGAATTAAAGTCTTCTCCATTGATGCCGCCTTGATACCGCCAATTGAAAATAAGGCATCAATGATGCCGCCAAATGAATTAGAGTCTTCTGCCTTCGATGTCCTGCATTTTTTGCAGACTATAAACACTCACCAAACACATGGGATTGGGATATGTTGGAATGAGAGAATGTAATTGTGTTGTAAATGGGATTGAGAGAATTGGAAGCCGGCCGAGGTTTATATAAGAAATGATGCCTTAGAACCAAATGGCGGCATCAATGAATACTAGGAAATGGATTAGCGGCATCAATGAATACTTCATATGGATTAGCGGCATTAAAGAAACTAGCCTGCAAAGTAGCTTGATACCGCCAACCCATTTAGCGGCATCCCCATTTTTAATTTTTCCCCCAATGCCCACCAAATGCACTTTCTTTTAAGAAAACTCCCCCATTAATGCAAAGGATTCCACGATATCATCATAAGTTGATATTAAGTTAGATCGTGGCATGCTAAGGTAACCTTAAAGGTTTATATAACTAACTTGTATTGTTTTACTTAATCCTATCTAACATATATTTTGTGTTATGTTAGAGAACTATTGTTATTTTTCTTGTGTCTGGTTCTTTACAACATAAACCATGTCGTAGTTCCCACAATTTTAAGTTATGTTGTTTCACAACACGGTATCATAATAAATTAATATTAAGTTGGATCGTGTTGTTCTTCTTAGGGGTTGTTTGGAATTGATTATTCAAAACAAATTAATAATAAATTAATTTAGCCTTAACGGTTTATAATCAACTTGTATTGTTCTTCTTAGGGGTTGTTTGGGATTGATTATTCAAAACCGATTATGCGTTTTGAAAAAACAAGGGTGGAGCTGCTTATAGATTATTGTGTTTTGGTAGCCTAAAATACTAATTATCTGCGCTTTCAAAACGCAATCCCAAACACTAAAAACTGATTATCTACGTTTTTAAAGTGCAATAATTTAAAAATCATATTCAAAACGCAATCACAAACACCCTCTTGATTCTATCTAATATGTATTATAGTTCTTACAAATTTGTGTTACGCTAGAGATTTATTGGTATTTTTCTTGTTTTATTCTCTCTTAACATAATTAACAATATTATGGTTCTTACAAATTTGAGTTATGCTATTTTATAACATAAATCATTTTATAGTATTTACAGTTTCGGGTCAAGTTTGAGATTTATTTCAATCTCACAATGAGTAGATGGATATCTAAAAAAAAGAAGGAAGAAAAAAAAAACACTTAGCTATAAATGATCAAATTTCTCTAAGTTGACATGTTAGACAATGGTTGTGTACGTTTAGAATGATCAATGAGGTTAGTTATGTTGGTGTGTTTTTTTTGAACGACCAACTAAATAACGCCGGGTACTTCGTACGCGGCCCCTCAGTGGCAAAGACAGGGGCACAGCCCGGCCCACCCCGGCGCACGAAGCCCCTAGCCCGCCCAACAGCCCGCTTACAGGGAAAACCCGACCCACATACCCGCCCGAAAGCACGACAGTAGTGAACCGGTAAAACCTGGCGAGATCAGGACTCGAACTCATGGCCATAGGCCATGAGTCATCCATCATTTCTCATTATGTCTTTCGTGGGAATCGAACCTGAGACCTCCAAGAGAGATCCCTGGTCCATTCACCAACTGAGCTACCCGTGAAGGACAATCACAAACGACATGCAAGAGGTTTGAAATATAATAACTAACTAGTATTGTCACATGTCGCGCGTTGTGCGGCTTAGCTTAAGTTAATTTAAGGTAACTCGAACTTATATCGTCAAATATTTGACCCAACTCGTTTTTGAACAAAATTTATATCTAAACACGGAACATCTGAAAATGTACATAAAAATAAGCACGAAAAAGTATTATATTGACCTATTACCGAGAAAAAAAATACATCGAAACGTAACCAACTTGAATTTATACCAAAACGTACTTAAAAATATGCACATAATAAAATTGTGATTTTTAAGTTAAAGAATGGCAACGGGCATTGCGGCGGCGTCGAAACGTAAAATAAATCGATTTTTTACCACCTGGTGAAACCGTGTTATATTTGACCCGACTTGTTTTATATGAAAATGTAGGCCAACCGAAAACACACATAAAAATAAGTACGAAACCGTATTATATTTGACACACGTGCATAAAAATAAGCATAAAAAACTTGAGTGGTCAAAAAGACATTTTACAAAATTTTTAGAAACTGATGGATTTAAGTGCCAATGCTAAAAATTCAGGGGCTAAGTTACACACAAGGGAAAAAAAAACCCTTAGAACAACGTTGCTAGTGAGTTCCATAAACGATCAAGGTGAAAATGTGAGCCCATTGAAAACGTTAAAAGTAAGCATGAAAATGTATTATTTTTTACCCGGGTATATAGTAATAAAAATATAATATTTAACTAAGAGAAAAAGAAAAGACAAAATTACACTTTGTGTCCTTAATGTATCACTGAAATTATGAAACGTGTCCTTTATTTTATTTTTTTGCATTTTATGTCCAAAATCTCTTTTTTTATTGCATATTGTGTCCTTTCTAACTATCTGGGTTAGAAATATGAGTTAACCTCATTCCACCCAGGGATATAATTGTTCATTCAGGCCAAAAATCCTCTTTCCCTTATAACAGACCTGTGCACTCAGATTTTACACCCTAATCGACCCATTTGAAACCCTAATCGACCAGGAGGGGGCTGGTCGAATGCGAAGGTTCCGAGCTCCATCTAACCCACCACCAAATAATGCAGCCGCATCTTATAATTAGTCGAACCACCATCCATTCCTATGGTCCGATATAAATACCACCGTCTTATTATCGAACAACCTCATTCAATATACTAAATCAAAGAACAAGCTTCAGGTGACTATTGATGCTTACCTGGTGTCACCGAGGTTTTAACAGTTGATGCACCTACATGTCTCTCGAACCACTGAACCCTTTCTCTGTACACGTGAATCGAACGGCCGGAGACCATGGCCGACCTCCTTCCCTTCTGTCATCAGCGTCGGCCGACGATATCCCTTCTCCGATATCCTCTTTCTTCCCCCGATACTCTCTCTACAATTCTTTCTCTCCTCTGTTTCGATCTCTCTCGCTCTCTCTCTAGATTCTTTGTAAAATGAAGTGGGTGTAATCGATATGGAGGGGGTGAAAGCATCTGGTCTTAAAAGGGGGGTTTTATAGCAATTTTGACGTGAATAGACAATAATACCCCTGGGTGGAATGTGGTTAACTGAGATTTTAAACTCAGTTAGTTAGAAAGGACACAATATGCAACAAAACGAAATTTTGGACATAAAATGCAAATAAATAAAGGACACGTTTCACAATTTTAGTAATACATTAAGGACACAAAGTGTAATTTTGTAAAAAGAAAACCCTTAGATCAATGATTAAGAAAAAGTAAAATTTAACTAATGACAAAAAAAAAAAAACCACCTTCGAAAAGAGCAGCATGGCTAGTGTCTTCAATAATGTTATACGAATTTAAAACAAGATCTTTTGGAATTGGATGTTCTAGTCGAGGATAGAGATCTTACGGAAGCCGAGCAATGGGTTTACGAAGAAGCTTCTAAGAAAGTACAATAGTTGGAAATGAGCAAAACGAAAGACATTAGACAAAAAGCACGGGTTCGTTGGGCGAAAGATGGAGACGAGAATACGGCCTTTTTTCATGGGGTGGTTAATAAACGGAAAGCTTGTAATAATATTCCGGGTTTGACGATCAATGGTTCGTGGGTTTCTAAGCCGTCAGAAGTTAAAAAAGAGGTGTTCCATTTTTTCAAGCAACGTTTTGTGGAAGACCTTAGGTCTCGGCCGGATTTATCATCTTATGGGTTAAAAGAGCTTTTCGAAGTAGATGCGGCTGAGCTTGTGAAGCCGTTTGACGAGAAAGAAATAAAAGCCGATGCGTTTGATTGTGGTAGCGATAAAGCCCCGGGACCGGATGGTTTCAATTTCCGGTTCATCAAACGTTTTTGGAATTTGTTTGTGGACGACTTCGTGGCTATTATGCATTACTTTGCAGATCATGGTGTTATTAACAGAGGGGTTAGTTCTTCTTTCGTGACGCTAATCCCTAAAGTAAATGACCCGATCAGTCTTGGTAAGTATAGGCCGATAACTCTCATTGGTGTTATAAGTAAAGTGATCTCAAAGACTCTCGCTAATCGGATAAAAATGGCTATTATGCATTACTTTGCGGATCATGGTGTTATTAACAGAGGGGTTAGTTCTTCTTTCGTGACGCTAATCCCTAAAGTAAATGACCCGATCAGTCTTGGTAAGTATAGGCCAATAACTCTCATTGGTGTTATTAGTAAGGTGATCTCAAAACTCTCGCTAATCGGATAAAAATGGTGATGGGTAAGCTCATATATGAAACGCAATATGCGTTTCTTTCTGGGAAGTATATCCTTGATGGTCCCTTGATTATTAGCGAGATTTTTTCTTGGGCGAAGAGGAGTGGTAAAGAGTTATTCCTTTTTAAAATTGATTTCGAGAAAGCCTATGATAACGTTAATTGGGAGTTTTATTATCGATCATGTGACAAATAAAATTTCCCAAAGTGTGGTGCAATTGGATTAGAGGTATTTTATCTTCGGCTCGATCGTCTATCCTTGTGAATGGCTCCCCTACTTTTAAATGTAACTGTGAAAAAGGCATTCGACAAGGGGATCCAATTTCACCTTTTTTTATTTATCATTGTGATGGAGGCTTTGTCAAGTATGATACGCAAAGCATGTGATGGTGGAGCATTTAATGGGGTTCGGCTTCCTAACGGTGGTCCGGTGATTTCACATCTTCTGTACGCAGACGATGCGATGGTTATGGGGGAGTGATCTGATTTAAATTTCAAGGCGTTGAAGAGAATTTTTCGGTTGTTCCATTTATGTTCCGGACGTAGAATAAATTTGCAAAAATCTGCTCTGTTTGGGGTGGGTAAAGAGACGGACGAAGTTGCCTCTAAGGCTAGTGGTTTGGGGTGTAGACCGGGTTCGACGCCATTCAAATATTTGGGTATCATTGTGGGTGCCAATATGAATCGGAATAATAACTGGGAAGCGATAATAGATGTCTTCAATAAAAGATTGTCGCGGTGGAAGGCTAGTATTTTATCTATAGCCGGTAGAGTTACACTTATTTCTTCGGTATTAGAAAGCCTCCCCTCCTACTATTTCTCTTTATATAAAGCCCCGGTGATGGTGATTGCCAAGCTTGAAGCGATTATGAGGAGATTTTTATGGGGAGGAAATGGGGATAAAAATAAGATCCATTGGGTGGCTTGGGATTAAGAAGCTTGATGAATGTAATAACGCGATGATTTTGAAATGGCTGTGGCGGTATCGGGTTGAACAAAATGCGTTGTGGAGGAAAACTATTGATGCTATTCACGGTTCGGCAAGAAGATGGGAACCGATTCCGTATAATAAAAGGTTCCCTGGTACATGGTGTAAGATCGTCAGTTTTGGTTCTCGGATGAAAGTCCAAGGAAAAAACTTTATCGAATTGATCCGTGGAAAAGTTGGTAATGGAAAATCGGTTCGTTTTTGGAACGATCCCTGGTTTGAAGATGAATCTTTACAGTCCTTGTATCCGGACCTGTTTAGACTCGAACGGGATAAATTTTGTTTAGTCGAAGACAGGTTCGATTTGGTGGATCAAAGGTGTACGATCAAGTGGAAGTGGAAGTCCTATCCAGCTTCAAACGAGGAGATCAACCAGCTGATCAGTATGCACAGGAAGGTTTCGGAGACTAAGTTAGTCGAGGAGAACGATGAATGGTGTTGGTCTTTTGCAACAAATTCAGAATTTTCAGTTAAAGAGGTTCGAAGATGGCTTAAAGGTGAGGCGCAGAGTCACGACAGTGCAGTTTTTAAATGGAGCAATTGGATCCCAAGTAAGTGTAACGTGTTTATGTGGAGGGCTTCTTTGGATAGGATTCCGACATTGAGTGCTCTCCGTGAAAAAAATATTAACCTGGGGAACGACCTATGTGCTCTTTGTGGCGAAGTTGAAGAGACTACGGATCATTTATTTACAGCCTGCAGGCTTATAACGGGAGTATGCTTTGGCATCGCCTCATGGTGTAAGATTGCTCTGTTCTTCGTTTTCTCAGTCAAGGACGTGTTAAATATGATAGAATTCATGGCGATCTCCGATTCTAAGAAAGAGGTAATTTATGGCATTCTAATTTTGACATGCTGGCGCGTTTGGAAGGCTAAAAACGATAAAGTGTTCTCAGATTTAGACACGGAAGTGGTTAAGATAGTGACGGACATCAAATCTTTGGGCTATTTGTGGTATAAGAGTAGAAGTAAGAAGGGTACGATCGATTGGAAAGGTTGATGTAAATTTTGTTTTAATTTGATGTAATTTGTTTTCGGCGGCTTATCTCTGACTTGGAGATAATGCCGGTTCCGTGGTGTTAATGAAATTTGCCTTCCAAAAAAAAAAAAAGGAATAATTTACTAACATGCATGTTTTTAAGTCTATAATAATTAACCTATTAATTAAGGGGCTGTTTGGTAGCCTTTTAATGAGGTTCTGAACCATTCAGTGCTGAATGATTTAGCATTCAGCGCGTTTGTTTCAGCTTCTGAATGAAATGGTTAAGGTTGAATCATTAAGACTTGAGATGTAGCTGAACCATTAAGTACTGAATCATTAAGCACTGAACTATGCTGAACCTTAATGAGACTCTTCTACCAATGTGAGACAAGAAAATTAACCATTAAGGGGTCCAACTTAATGATTCAGCACTTAACAATTCAAAACTCTTAACCATTCAGACATCTTAATAATTCAACACTTAATCAACCAAACACCCACTAACTCTAAAATAATGGTTACATAAATTATGGTTGAACATGCATTATTCGAGTTTACTTGTTACTAATATGAAAAAAAGAATTCTCCATGGCCATATTTAATGACTTTATACTAGAGGGATTAAAAAAATAATAATATATATTATTGGTAAAATTATACGTACCATGATGTTACATATGCTTGAACACGCATTATTATTCGAATTTACTTGTAATTAATATGAAAAAAATTTATCCATGGCCTTATTATATGATTTTATAATTATAAGAGGATCATTAAGAATATTTATATAACATTGGTTTAATCATAAGACTATGTAAAACACTAGAACATGTTTTGTCAATAAATGATTGAATAATTTTTATGTTTTCTTAGACATTCAATAATTGTACCAATGTTGGTACTTTTTTTTTTGAACGGCCAACAAATTGGAATCACTCACGGAACACTGGAGTGTCATCGTGCCACCAGTGTTGCCACGCGATCATATTCCACCACCTAGTCACCAATTCAGGAGGAAACTCATAATTATGAGAAAACCCCCTTTGTGAGATTCGAACCCAGGACCTTATGGCCCTTAAGTCTTATCTCACCACCAAGATACCACTAGGCTATAATGCCTTGGGTACCAATGTTGGTACTCATCTGACATTTATATGGTTTAACAAACACTTACTATTGTTAGTTTATTATTGCTATACATATAAATTGTGATAACAATTATGTATATAATTATTTACAAAACCTTTCTTACATCAATCTTTAATTGTGAAACATGGATATCGTTATATATTTTGCATTATTAGTTTACACATGACATTATTATGTCTTTTGATTAACAAAAACGTCAACAGAAAATCAAAATGATTTAAAATTTATAGAATCATGACATCTGATGATTTTTAGTGCAAGATTATCACTTTTAAATTTTGTCAAGAACATTATAATAGTAATTAGTAAACATAACTTGTTTTATATGTCTTGTAGGTACTATATGTTGGGTAATCTTGATGGGTCGGATTAAACGGGTACGGGTCTCGGAGTCAAGTATGAAGTCGGTATTGGTTTATGTTAGAAATAAGTCAAAATAAATATGACTGTTGGTTTGTTTAAGTTTGAATAAGGGTGGTAGTTTAGATTGTTGGACTTCACTGATTAGTTTGCTTGGTTTTGAGTCAAAAGTTGATTAAGTCTTTTGTTTACGTTGCATGTATGTGGCTATATAAGGCTGCTTTGGTTATGGAATAAAATATATAGTTTCTTTCACTTTTCTCTTCTAATACAAAAGATCCGAACACTTATTAAAGGAGTGTGTAGTGTGTGATAATCTTGGGAGTGAACCAACATTTGGTATCAGAGCCCTAGGCTCATACCAGGGTTGGCAAGAAGCAAGTTCAACACTGATTCATGTAATCAGTCCGTGAAGGAAGAAAAAAAAACAGCAAGCAGCAAGCAGCAAGTGAATGATTGGTTAAAACCGATCAATTAGTAGCAAGTTAAAGCAAGAAACAACAAGGTAAATTAAGATGCGCCAATATTGAAGCAAGTCAGCAAGAAATTGAAGCAGAAAAGTGCAAGACATTAACATTTAAGCAAGAATCTAGCAAGAAATGGCAGAAAACGCAGGTGCGGTTTTGGTTCGCGAGCAAGGTAATGTGACCCTCCAATGTCCTAAACTAACCGAGATAAACTATACGTCATGGGCGATCTTGATGGAGACGATACTAAGAACATACGGGTTATGGGAGTTGCTTAATGCGGTCACGGGAGCATCCGGTGATGAAAAGAAAAATTATCCCACAAAAGCTATAATTTTTCAAACACTACCCGAAGATATTCTTTTCCAAGTTTCTAAACACAAAGATGCAAAGGATGTTTGGGAGTCGATTCGGGTTCGGTACTTAGGAGCGGATCGAGTCCAAAAGGCATGTTTGCAAACTCTTAGAAGCGAGTTGGTGTTCCTAAAGATGAAAGACAACGAGACAATCAACGACTTCCCAGGTAAGATAAGTGCTATCATGGCAAAATTTAAAACTCTTGGTTCGCATCTTGAAGAATAATTGGTCGTGAGAAAGTTCTCAATGCGATGCCAAGGAAATACATCCAAATTGTAGCCTCCATCGAGCAATACTCGGATATTGAAACCATGTCGTTTGAAGAAGCGGTGGGAAGACTCAAAGCATATGAAGAAAGGCTCAAAAGTCATGATGAAAAGGATGAAGATCAAGGGCAGCTTTTGTTGACTAATGGTGGGCATGATGATAGGCAATATGGACGCGGAAGAGGTCGAGGAAGAGGTTCGACTAGAAGTGAAAGAGGATGTGGAAGAGGCTTGGGTCGAGGTGATAAAAGCGGGTTTAGGTGTTTTGAGTGTGGAGCATTTGGACACTTTGCAAATGAGTGTACTAAATGGAAAGACAAGGAGAATCAAGCGAACATGATTGAGTTGGAGGAACCACTACTTTGATGAAAACGGATCGACATCAAGATTACGGGGGTGAATGTTGGGTAATCTTAATGGGTCGAGTCAAACGAGTCGGGTCTCGGAGTCAAGTATGAAGTTGGTATTGGTTTATGTTAGGAATAAGTCAAAATAAATATGATTGTTGGTTTGTTTAAGTTTGAATAAGGGTGGTAGTTTAGATTGTTGGACTTCACTGATTAGTTTGCTTGGTTTTGAGTCAAAAGTTGATTACGTCTTTTGTTTACGTTGCATGTATGTGGCTATATAAGGCTGCTTTGGTTATGGAATAAAATATATAGTTTCTTTCACTTTTCTCTTCTAATACAAAAGATCTGAACACTTACTAAAGGTGTGTGATAATCTTGGGAGTGAACCAACACTATAACCTAATTAAGGTCGCTTAAAGCAGTGGCGCAACTCTTAAGGGGTGGGGAGGGGCGGCTGACCTAGTTCTAAAAAGAAAATTTGGGTCAAGAACTTTTTTGAACAAGAACTTGAAAAAACAAGGCTCTAATTTCTTTAGGGACTAAAGTTTTAGTTTATTTTTCATAAGACTTGGCCCATCCTAAAATTGAACATTGTTATAACTTTGTATGATGATAGAAAAGACTCGGAGAGGACTAGAGACAAGCATAATGCTAAAGTGATGGCTCAGAGTGGCAGAGGCTAAGCCTTTAGAAACATAATTTATATTTTATGGGGTGATCCCAAGTTCCATCCTTAGCAAGGAGTATAGTATAACTGATTGCCGTCAATAAAACATAATGCTAAAGGAAATGATTAAAAAACCTTAGGGGTGATCCTAAAATATGATTGTGTGAAAACAGAAACACTATAACCTAGATGTGCTAAGAGACTAACATTTAAAGAACACATGTGAACATTTTTGCGGTGCACATATGAGTAACACATTTTAGACAAGCTGGAGAACAAATAAAGACTATATGAATAAGGAAAGATAAGAGTAAATAACTTGGACATATGCCTTATGAGGATAATTCTTTGTGTCTTTACAATTCCAACAACCAAATGTGAGGTTTGGCGGAAAGGATATGTGAAAGATGAACGAGAACGATAACGATAACAAAAAGAAGAGGACAACTTTCTAGTTTGCCCCATTGTCAACGGTAGGAGGAGTGGTGAGAGGTTATGCAAATCAAGGTCCGAATTTCGGGTCAAATTATCATACACAGTGTAAAATAAATGAGAAGGATGATAAGGATACAAAAAACGTAACAGATCATGAAATATAACATGATGGGTCGCAAAATATAATGCAACTCCGAGAAATATAACACAGTGCCCAGGGAAAAAAAAGACACAATGAGTCATAAAAATGATACAGTAACGAAAATTTTAAAAAAGGCACAATGTTCTAACACAAATTCTAAAAAATACAAGCTAAAGATCCAAAAATGTGAAAGCCTAAAAACTAATATCGTAGAGTTCGATGAAACGGTTCGATGCCGCTTGAATGAGTTCAATTGGAATACCCTTCCTACGACTTTCTATTTTTTTTTATTGTGTATTTGATATAACCCGTGAGACACATATGAATTTAGGAACCGTTTTTCAAACAACTTTTTCATGAGGAAAAAGCTTAGAATTAACGACCATGACGTGTTAGAATAGTAGTTTTGAGATCCCCCACTTGTGGCTCAATGGTTGTCAGCTCAAATCTCCTTTGGGAGACTTTAAGTTCGATCCCCATAAGCTCCATTTGGGGGTATTACCAAGTGATGGTCGAAACTCGAAACTAGCCTACTTGTAGGTGCCAGGTTCGATTCTGATGGCCCCCCGGTTTTCTACTACCGTGCATTTACTCCAGAGAGGTTTGCCTCTTGTGGAGGGTGCAACATCTGTCATGTGGCAGGTGGCGGGAAATTTTCCGGGTGGAAGCCTTAGTGCCCCTTATGTGCAGCCTCGACTCGCTTGTGGGCCGACCATTCTCGTGTCAGCGTGGACCCGGTTAAGACAACATAGTCTGATCATTGGAGAGTGGCTAGGGGACTCCCCTTCTGGAGGGTTGTGATGATCTCTACCACAATATAGAAAATTCGCCTTAAAAAAAAGTAGTTTTGAGTTATTTATTAAGGTGATATATATATATATATTTTTTTGGAGAGTATTAAGGTGATATTTAGTTTGTAATTTAGACCAACACTTCTCATCCAACCACTTTCTTCAAGACAATCGAGATTTTACAATTAGAGAGAGGCTATTGTACAAAGCGTCCTTAACATATAAAGTGTAGGAAGCCATCTCAGCAGTTGATCTACGTTTTAAAACAACATCCCCCATTTTAATTATCAACGTGTTTTTTTGTTTGTCGTTAACGAATCAAGGGCAAATTAGACAAATTACTGCTATAATAATTTGATTTTTTTATAATCATGGCGCCCAGATCATCTCATTGATTGACAGATATTATGATTTGCTATAATCGTGGAAATCACAAACTCAAAACTTTATAAACATCATACTCTGTAAACAAAAAAAACAGAGCAACCATATCAAACAACATCAGACGACCACAATCACTCGATTAAGGACGAATTATGATTCCAAAACGCAAATCAAGTAAGCAGAAGTTCATATTTTTACTTTAATTTTGATCGTCTGTCTGTTTTCATCGTTTATGATGAATAAATGAAAATCCTAAAACTACGTTTGTATGGAACAGGTGAAGGAAGAGAACGAAGAAGCAAAAAGAATAATGACAGGCCTTCGAATGTACAGAATACAGGGATGTTTAGATGTGTGATTATGTTGAAAGATGAATAAGATGATTGAATACAGGGATGTTGATTGTAATGATTTAAGATTGTGATGTTGTTAAAACGCGTGTATAATATAACAAAACGCACCTTTATATCTGTGAGTATTATAATCAAATGTTATGTTGATAAACACACTTATAATACACTAAAACGCATGTTATAAAATTGATAATAATCAACTGTCATTGTAAAAACATAAAACGCACTTATAAATCACTAAAACGCATGTTATAAAATTGATAGTATTCTACTGCCATTGTAAAAACATAAAACGCTTATAATGTTTCTATAAACCGCATCTACTTGCTTTGCATCATGATTTCATGGGAATGTATTTGTTCATTGTTGTTTGTTTAATTTTGAAGATGAAAAACAAGGAATGTTATTAAAAAATGTTATGATAATGATTTCCAAACATAAAACGCATGTACAATATACTAAAACTCATCTAATGTATTGATATTATTCAAATTACATTGGAAAACATAAAATGCATTTTAATATTATATAGTATCAATGTTCAATAAAAGTAAAACGCATTTGTATCAATGTTCATCAGAAGTTAAGCCATTAGCGGTTTGACTCAGCAATAGTTATTAACTTCTTCTTCTTCAGTAGTTACAAACACTTCAACAGCCATTGTAAAAACATAAAACGCACTTATAAATCACTAAAACGCATGTTATAAAATTATCCTATATGTTTATTTATGAGTCTTCATGAATAGTGCCCCCATAGTTTTGAAAAGCTGTTATATATTAATATCCTAAACCCTATACACCGCTTCTTTTCTTTCTTTCTTTCACAATGACACGCACTCTTTATCTCATACCCATTCACTATCTCTTTTTTCCTGGCCATGACACCCACCAACCACCGGTACTAACCCAACACCACCACCCACTCACCTCCTTCTTCTCCTGACTATCACCGTCTGCAACCTTCCACAACCCACGTTCCCCTGCAGCTCCCGTCCACCAACGCGTCGGCGTCGGTCTAGGGTTTCAAACCTACCTTGAGGCTTCAAGGTTTTCATTGCCGCGATGTAACCCCTTTGTCTCGATTGTTTGGTTCTCGCAGATCATCTTTACGTTATATGGTGTTTTTGACATGTCTTTTCTTCTCTGTTTTTGTAGTGAACCGGTTTTGCGTTTTCCTCTGTTGTTTTGTGTAGATCGATTCTAGGGTTTATTTGAGTAGTAAGTTTATTCGTCTTCTATTCTATTTATGTTTTTATATATCCAATTTCTTGAAATACTTAATTTAAATATGATGTTAGTTTTGTGGATTACGATTACTGAAAGCTTAAATGTGTGTATTTGGTTTCAGTTTGTGGCAAAGAAGCTTGACAAAAGACTTGCAGATGTTGGGGGAACAACAATTATTGAAAAAGGTTTAAGAGACGATCAACAGCCTTCAGGGTAATTTTGTCACTTCCATTATCCTAACCGAAATCATGTGGAGTATATGTTCTCTATTTTATATCAATCAAATACATAAAACATGCTTATTTTTTTTTTGCGTAGGTATGAAGGCGCCCTAGACCCATCTATATGGACATTGTTATATAATGAAAATCCACTTTTGTTTCCAAAAGGTGTAAATATTTCTGTTTCTGATATGAAGATGCTTCATCCACCCAAAGTTGAAATCACATATCTTGACTCTCATAAAGTTTATCCACAATCTTTAGCAGAAATTGATAAGTAGCAGTCTTAGTTTCACTTCTTTTTTACTATATTTTTTGTCCATTTTTGCATTAGCTAATTGCTACAACTATTTATGTAATGGCTTCGCTATAACAACTTTCGAGAATTCTTTCAGGTTACAACTGAGGTTGAAGAAACAAGGGAGGTATGCCTTTAAAGCACCTACCTTTGTGAAGATTTACAGTCAGAAATCTATCATTCTTACCTTTGAAGGAGATGGTAAAGATAAGGAATTATCCTATATGTTTATTTATGAGTCTCCATGAATAGTGCCCCCGTAGTTTTGAAAAGCTGTTATATACTAATGTGTTTGATAATGGTAAAAAAGGATGATGTGGTGCAGTTGGTTTGGGTGTTGTTTTGTCTGCTTTACCTTTGAAGGAGGTGGTAAAGATACGGAATTAAAGATGAATTTGCCTTCATTATATACGAATGCATTATATGCGTGGCAGTTTCGTCAATGTTGCCTTCGGTTAAAAAAAAAAAAGCTTATGCGTACATGTCTTGGGGCTATGATGAAATCCTTTGATGTATATTGCTCTCATCGTCGTTGCTCTTACTTCGTCTGCTATGATAATGCCGTCGCCTTCGGTTTCCTATGTAATCAATGGGCATGCAGCCATGGCGGAGTTATCCTTATGATATATTCCGTATCTGGGCGGGGCAACCCATAGGTTCATATGGTAACCAGTCGACGTGTAGCCTATTTGGATTATCTGAGCCTCTCAACCAATATATATGCATCTGTTTGACTTATGAACCCAAAATGTTGTAGGCAATGATGGCGCGGCCAGTGATCGTCAACCGTTATGGCGTGACTACATCGCAACCGCTTGACGTGTTTTATGTCGACTGAGCCTTACTAATTTATATGTTAAAAAAACTTACAGAATGAATTATAGAAAAAAGCTTTATACAAGAAAAAGAGTTCCATTGTGGTTTGATAGTCTTTATGCATGTAATTCTTTCTCAGATTGCACCAAACTAATTCTTTTAGAATGTCATCATTTTTTACATTTTATTAATTTTTTACAGGTCATTATTTGTTGGCAAAAGTTTGTGATTGTGGCCAAGTTTTCACGACTTATTGCTGTTGACAGAATAGGCAACATGGCATAACAACACAAACATATTGAGCAGCTGGATTACCATAAAGCGTAGACGACATTGACTCAAACATTTCATTGTAAAGTGTTGGCCCACTTGCAAGAAAAACTCACTTATTCATATTAGTGTTAAACGAGGTGCTATACCAAACAGGTACATACATTTACAGCTTTTATAATTTTCTAATCTGATTTTGCAATGCCTTGGTGCTACTACATCCGAGCTGTACTAGATTTTGTGGTTGCACGGTATAATCCTTCTTTTCTATCATGTTCTTCTTCTTGGTTTCTTTGCTTTTTATTGGTGACTTTTCAACTTTTTTAATCGTCGTTATGCTGAATCAGTTTCGTTTCTTGCTATGTATATTGGTTTGTACCAAATGCGTCTTTTAATGCTATTGCTTGAAATTTTGTTGAATGCACACCAGGTGTTCGGTTAAATGTCAGCCTGGAAATTTTGTTTAATACTTGCATGTATTTGGTTATGAACTTGTGGGTCTTAGTGTCTTATTATCTTGTGCTTTCGTGTTGAGTTGATCTGTTATTTACTCACGTCAAGTCTTTGATTTGATGCCAGTGTGATTTATTTGTTAAATGGATGCATGTACTGATTTAGTGAGTTTTTATTATTTATAGCTCTTGCTTATAGTCCTTTGTTTTCATGTGTTTTAGGTTGTTTGTTTGCGAGCGTTTTGTTGACTGAAAAAATTTTATAGGTGTTGCCCGGATGCTAATTTTGTTGTTTCCTTTTTTACTATCTTTTCTTATTTAATTAAGGTTGTCTAAAAAGCCATATTACGTCTGTTTGTTTGCCTGTAGTTGCTTAGTACTCTTTATATGGTGTTGACTTTTGTAAGTTGTTTTCTATATGTGATTTGTTTGTTTAATAGGTGCATAATATCTGACATCAGTCATTCTACGGTTGTTTTTTAGTTCCTTGAATGGCTTTTTCATTATGTTGATCTATGGTCGTAAAAAAATAGATGGATTTTCTCAACAGTTTCTGCAACTCAGAAAAGTTAAAGAAGGTGAAACGAGTCAAGTAAAGATTTTAGCTAAAAAGAAAAGTCAAGCAAGATGAAACAGATCAAACAAAGATTTAGCTAAAAAGCAGGTGAAACGTGTCAAATAAAGATTTTCGCTAAAAAGGAAAGTCATGCAAGGTTAAATGGATGAAATAAAGATTTTAGCTAAAAAGAAAGTGAAACAGGTAAAATAAAGATTTTAGGTAAAAGAAGAGTGAAACATGGTGAAAGCGTCAAGTCTTTCTAACCATACAAGATACAACCTTTTAAATAGTTTTATCCCACTCTTTAGATCTTCAGTTTGGTGACTTCCTTATTGTAAGTATATATCATTAGTGTCTACTCAGTGTTGTGTAAGAGATTTATCATCAATTTTTGACATATTCAATACCTCAATTTCTTGAGGCCATATCTCCCTCATAACAAATCCTTTTTTGGTGATTATTTTTTGTATATTAGGTTTAAGAAGTTAGGTTTCCAATGGTTCTGACCTCACTTCCAAATTCGTTGATTTGACCCCCTTAACAACTCCCCCAAGTTCAAGAAGTTAGGTTTCCATGGATGTTCTGTTGTTTTTTCTTTAACTCTGACCCTGTGTTTGATTTCCATTGATGTCATAATTCAAAAGACTTAATTACAAAGTTAGGCATAAGTTTATATTAGTCATATAGTTTATTAATTATACCTATGTAGGTTTGTCAGAAACTATCATTCAATCTAGAATCTAGAGGTTATATTGATGTGCGCATATGGAAAGAAGGAATGGGTATAAGTGATAGATGTTTATAGGGTTTGTGACGTTTGCAAATTGGCTTCCAGTGGGTATTCTCGGTCGGCCATTTACCTTCGATTAGGTAATAACACTCTCTCCCTCTTTCATTTTATTGACTGCTGAAGTTGGAAGAACTGGTGGAGGTAACTTTGTTTTAGTTTTCTGATACATTGCTGAAGTTCGGCAGTCAACCAAATTGGGTAACGGATCATGCAGATTCATATTGAAATGGTTGGATGGGTTAAAAAGTTGTCCATTTTGTTCATATATATATTGTTTGTAAAAAGCTATGCATTGTATACAGCTATGAAAAATGTGTTATCACATCATAAATACAAACATTTAGGTAAAGAATTCCTGGAATTATGATCGTGAGGAGGCAATTTCAAACCATTTGCCTTTGAACAGGTCGAGTTACTTAAGACTTCAAGCTGACAGGCTAAAGGGGCTCAAATCCCTAAATCTGTTCTATTTCAGATTGTTATTATGGTAATATATATGTGTATGTTATATATATAGGGCTCCGGCTATCCAGACATCAAGGATTTTTATTTGGGCATCCCCTCCACGTCCCGTGGAGGCCTCCACAGGACGTGGTACCAGCGTTTATAGTCCACAATTGGTTAGTGGTAGATGGTAATGATGTTACTGATTTAAAGGTGTAACGGGCTATGATGATTTTTTTAAAGAAATTGTTGCTTGACGTGGCATAACTGAGGATGGTGAGTGCAATTTTTGGCACTTGCAACCCATGTTGTGGCCATGGTTATCCAGCAACATTGTAATCTGAGCCCGATCTTCTTTGTTTTTGATGTAACATGATTTCATGTTTACTTTGTGGATTCCAGGATTTATATTTTGTGATTTACAGAAGATCAGGGCCATATTATGTTCAATAACTCCACTTCCCAAATCTGTTAATGCCATGATCATTCGAACCTGTACTCTTATAGCTTTCAAGTGGACATGGAAGCTTTCTCTCATCTCACTAACCAAGATATTGCATATGATTCTAGATTCTCTTTGATGTGGTTGAGGGTGCAAGCCCATGGATAGTAGGAAATTCGCATTCGCCGTTTAAAAACCTGATTTTAAGCAATTAGAACATGTAATAGAGACCAAACTGTTCGTTTAATAAATTTACTGTATTTTTTTATTATTATTATTATTTTTTTTTTTGCAATTTGTATGTGAATTGATTTGGGATTGAGATCGGTTAGACGCCGCCGCAGCAACGCGAGGCTAAGAATATTACTAATTGATAGTAACTAGATATTTGCCCGCGTTGACACGCAGTTCAACAACGTACGATTATTTTGAGTAGTATAACGTATAAGAAAAATAAAGTAGAAACAGTTTATTAAAATTTAAAACCAACGAATACACATTTATTCAAATATCGCTGAAAATTTCCTTATAACCCACATTTTTTGTTTTAGTCATCACTTTCCCACCAGCATCAAGTATAAGTAACTTCACGCCTGCCCTGCTTTTAACTCTTGACAATGCGACATAAAGCTGGCCATGTGAGAATACAGGGTTTCTTAAATACAATCCAACCTGAATAAGGCGACTTAAATGGTATGTGTTAAAAATAGACTTATGGCATATTCAACAATAAGAAAGTAATAAAAATAAAAATAAGAAACTAACTACCACCTAAATTTCACAATTTAATTTGACACGTCTGAGAAGATGAGCATTACCCATATCGACCCGCTAAAAAAAGCTTCGAGCACATTTTATTCTATTTGACACATTTGAAAAGGCAAACATTACCCAAATCGACCCGTTAAGAAAAGGGAAGATTGCTCCAATTCACCTATGGCCTATGTATAAGTAAAAGGAACATCAATCTAATCAAAACACCATAAACACACTGTTGGTGACTTTTACCCTATTTGACCCATTGGAAAAGTTGAACATTACCCAAATCGACCAATTTATAAGTAAACAAACATGAACCTACACCACTAAAACAACATTTTAACCGACTATTACCTTATTTGACCCGTTTATAGGAAGGAACATTATCTAAAGTGACCCATGTATAAGTAAAAGGAGCATTACTCAATAATTTTAACCGACTATTACCTTATAGATGCTATTTATACGCTAAAAATAGTAATGTGACAAATCAAATAATTCAGCATTTATTTTGTGTTAAAATGTCTTTAATTTTAAAAACTGGATTTTTTTTTAAATTTTGATTTTGAATGTTTAAAAATAAATTTATAAATGTATTTATATATGATTAATAATTTTATGTTTAAAGGTTATTAATTAAATGGTAATCATAATTATTAACATTAGATGTTTCCAATATTGTGTAACTCACGATAAATGCTAATTATACGCTAAAAATAGTAATGTGACAAATCAACGAATTAAGGATTTATTTAGTGTTTAAATGTCTTTAAATTTAAAAACCGTATTCATTTTTAAATTTTGATTTTGAATGTTTGAGAATAAAGTAATTCAATTGAAAATAGACGTATTAATTGTGATGAAAAAAATTCAAATTTAACTTTGTTTATAAATGTATTTATATTTATATATGATTAATAATTTTGTGTTTAAATGTTATTAATGAAATGGTAATCATAATTATTAACATTAGATGTTTCCAATATGGTGTAAATCATGATAAATGCTATTTATATGCTAAAAATAGTAATGTGACAAATCAAATAATTAAGCATTTATTTGGTGTTTAAATGTCTTTAATTTTAAAAACCGTTTTTTTTATTTTGATATTAAATGTGTAAAAATAAATTTATAAATGTATTTATATATGATTAATAATTTTGTGTTTAAAAGTTATTAATGAAATGATAATCATAATTATTAACATTAGATGTTTCCAATATTGTGTAACTTATGATAAATGTCAATTATACGCTAAAAATAGTAACGTGACAAATCAAAGAATTAAGCATTTATTTTGTGTTTAAATGACTTTAATTTTAAAAACCGTAATTTTTTTAAAATTTTGATTTTGAATGTTTGAAAATAAAGTAATTCAATTGAAAATAGACGTATTAAGTGTGATGAAAAAAATTCAAATTTAACTTTGTTTATAAATGTATTTATATTTATATATAATTAATAATTTTGTGTTTACATGTTATTAATGAAATGGTAATCATAATTATTAACATTAGATATTTCCAATATTGTGTAAATCATGATAAATGCTAATTATACGCTAAAAATAGTAATGTGACAAATCAAAGAATTAAGCATTTATTTTGTGTTTAAATGTTTTTAATTTTAAAAACCGATTTTTTTTTTAAATTTTGATTTTGAATGTTTAAAAGTAAATTTATAAATGTATTTATATTTGATTAATAATTTTGTGTTTAAAGGTTATTAATGATATGGTAATTATAATTATTAACATTAGATGTTTCCAATATTGTATAAATCATGATAAATATCAAAATGCAAGAATTGTTAACACTAAAGAGCAAAATCATGTACCTTCTGTTGATATTTTGGATCTCCAATCCTTTGTGCCCGTGCAACAATAAACTCCAATTGGTCTATGCAAGAATCTGCGAGAGTACTATTACCCTGAGCAAACAACCTCCACCGTTGCTCACTGGTGCAACACAATCGTTATACACCTGCAACCGCCATAAAAAAGTATTAAAAAAAACAAATCAGAATTTTAAAAATGTATTAAAATTAGTGCAATAACTTTACAAACCAATTCCACCATCAATTCCATTCAACAACTTTCCAAACCAAGATTCATAATTATAGCAATTATAGTTAATACATTTGACTATGCTGTTAATACTTTTGACTATGACTATATGGAAAGTGTACAACTAATTGTGCTATTAACTTTCCTATAATACAATCAATCAATCTCTTACCAAAAAACTCGACCCTTCCTTTTAACATCCAAGACTTTTCACCCCACCATTTATAACAATTAATGCTTATAATTATCCTTTCAAATTTTAAGCCATCAACTTAGGAAACAAATAAAATGCTAATAAATGAGACCCGAATCAACAAACAGGACCCGGACCCGAAACATAATTACACGAACCATTTTATTATATTATATAAGAGCTTACTTGATCGATTTGATCTCCAATTTACGCAGCCATGTACTGTCGATCAAAACAAAGCCTTCAACATAATTACACGAACCATTGGATGATATGAGTCGTTAGGTTAACCCATTTGAGCTTTTTAAAATCTAAAAGACCACTTCCAAGATATAGTAGAGCAAAAGGTCACAAAATTGCTCTGTTTGTATAATGTAATTATTATTAGTTATTTAAAAATTGTGATACATGATATAATTAATAAAAAAGTAACTTCATGACACATGCAATATAGATATATAAACTTATTAGTTCTTATCATTATTTTATTACTATTAAACATTAGGTGATGGAGGTCCAAACTTATATCACAAAAAAAAAAAAAAAAAAAAAAAAAAGTGGTAAGAGTAGTACTGTTTTTCACCACCTCACCCTTCATTCTATGTACATATAATAATATTATCTTGTTACCATTTTACCCTCAAGTACTCAAACCAGGAGAATAACACACTGAGAACATTAGATTCCATAAAGATCTCACCTTTGGGACCAAACTCCAATCTTTATCAACACATGACATCTTTTAGTAGCTTGTACCTTCGAGTAGTGGTTTTTGGTGATGGAGCTCCAGTGGACTTGCCTTTTTCAGAACCCTCTTGATCACGATCATGCTTGATCTTGTAACCCGAATATTCCGACCGGTTACCATCGGCTTTTGAGCTTGATTTCTTTGAAGAAGTACCCGGTTTGGTGGTCCGGTTCGCCTCCGTTTGGCACCAATCACATGACTCAGGCGGCTCAGATGATTCCGTGTAGTAGTTGCTACAATACCTATTTGAATATATATTGTACTTCATGAGAAAATAAATATACTGTTTTTATCTTTTTTACTGCAAAGTAAAACAAAATTCTAAGACTCTGTTGACCAACCTTTGACGTGACTCTATTAGCCCCAAACATGGTTGTAAAACAGTATCTCTATTCAACATTTCTGCCCAACTTAACATACACCTTGACCATCTTCATTAATCCACCAGACCTTTCCTATGTATATGCTAAGCCAAGCACCATCCTCATCATCTCCATTGCCAATATTATTATCATCACAACAACTATCATAACCATTACTAACCCACCATAATAA
Organism: Ambrosia trifida; assembly: GCA_028751855.1. Lineage (NCBI taxonomy): Eukaryota > Viridiplantae > Streptophyta > Magnoliopsida > Asterales > Asteraceae > Ambrosia > Ambrosia trifida. The sequence continues at coordinate 11,179,941 of CM054126.1, read as the reverse complement.
TCACCTAATACCACCATCAACACCTTATATAATCCATCCCTTGATAATCGAACCTAACCTGTACAGTAATCCATCTATATTAATCTGTGAACCTAAATAAGGAGGGTGTTGGATGATTACCTATCATAGCCGGAGATCACCATCGGAAGTCCACCTGTCACCACCGCTATTGAATCAGCAACCACCATCATCTCCAACCCGATCAGAAACCCTGTTCATCACCGCCGTGACCAGTGACCGGACACTCTTCGTATTCCCCTCCTCTTCGTTGCTTACTTTCCTTCTTGCGTCTCTCTCTCTCTCTCTCTCTCTCTCTCTCTCTCTTTCTTCTCCTACTCTCAAATCTGTTCCTCTCTTTCTATATATGAACCGGGTATGTGAGGTTTCTCGGGAGATAATAGGGTGGGTGCGGGTGGAGATAATATGAGAGAGGAGGGGTGGTTGGTGTCGTGTGTGTCACCGGAACGGTGGCCGGAGCTCCGCCCTGAGCCACTGGCTATTCGTGCCAGTTTCCTTTCTCTCAGCCATCTCTCTCTCTAATGTTATGTGTGTGGTTGTCTTTATATTTAGTAAAGATTGGTTTTAATTAACAAATAGGAAACTTATTAATGGGAAAATTAACATTAATGACCGATTTTGACCAACTTATTAATGAGAAAATTAATATTTTCTGTTTCCATATATATATTTTCTGTATTTTTGAATTTTTTTAAATGAAAATTTTATAAATTCCCACAATGAGACACTTGGCACAATATGATTGGCTCCACAATTGAGGATGAATGTGGGAGTGCCAAGTGTACTCATGGACTTTTGTTTATTAGGTATATAGATTACCAATAATACAAAGTATCAATGTTCAATAAATCACTAAACCACATTTACCAATAATACATTAGTAGTTTGCTCATCAGGCCATCAGTGGTTTGACTCATGAGTAGTTATTAACTTCTTCTTCAGTAGTTACAAACAATTCATCAGAAGTTATCAACCAACAGTAATTAGTAGTTTCATTAATCATATATTTGGTTTGACTTTTATCAGTGGTTACCAATAATACACAGTATCAATGTTCAATAAACTAAAACGCGTTTAGAAAACCTTAAAACGCACTTTGTATGTTGAATATTATAAAACATATGTTTTGATCGTGCGTTTAATATAAATTATTAAGGCGTTTTATATGTCTTTGATTGTAATGATTTAAGTTTGTGATGTTGTTAAAACGCATGTATAATATACTAAAACACACCTTTATATCTGTGAGTATTATAATCAAATGCTATGTTGATAAAAGCACTTATAATACACTAAAACGCACTTATAATACGCTAAAACGCATGTTATAAAATTCATAGTAATCAACAGCCATTGTAAAAACATAAAACGCACTTATAAATCACTAAAACGCATCTTATAAAATTAAAAGTAATTACCAATAATACACAGTATCAATATTCAATAAATCACTAAAACGCATTTAGAAAACCTTAAAACGCACTTTGTTTGTTAAACTCACTCTTCATCACCTTGATCTTCATTGTCTTTAGAATCATCTTGCTGTTCATATTTTTTTTTCTTTTTCGTTTTTAACTGTAACATCTTAAAAACTACAATTACTTTGAATCCTTCTATATTCAGCCATGAAAGTTTAGGTTATCAATATCAACCACAAGATCTTCTTCTCTGAATATAGTTTCCGGTTCGTTGTTTACGTCTGATACACAATTAAAACGCATAATAAGATTACGATTAAATGAAAAAAAAAACAGAGCAACATACTGAACATGACGATAAACTCTTCAATTGAATACAAAAATCGAAAAAAAAATTTGATTGAATTATGCACAGTGATTAAAGTTTTGAATTAGGTAAACTTTTGATCGACAGATGCAAGCTGATGAGAATTTTTGAATAAAGTAAGAATTGATGATGAAGATCGTGAAATCAGTTACAAAATTTTGAATTCTGATTGAACGATAAAACAGGGATTATGAAAATCATAATTATGAATGTGATTAATTGATCGATGCAAATGTCTATAATACCCCTCTCATAATTGAAAATCAGTTTTTTGGTTTTAATAGACATCTTACACGTGGCATATTATTGTGGCTTCCTACACTTTATAGGTTAAGGGACTTTGTACCCAATACTTTCTCTTACGATTATAAATAACATAACCAAACTACACCTCCAAAACAAACACTTATTTTTTTTTTTTCCAATTAAAAATCTTTAAGGCAAGATAAGGTTGGGGAGTGGAGTTACACGTAACACTAGTGGGCTCTTTAACTCAAACCTCAAAAGGTAAGAGAGTAGAGTGGCTTGCGTTTGGGTCATCAGTCGGAAAAAACAACCAATCCACGCCGGTCAAGTTTTTTTTTTTTTAAAAAAAACCAAACCAATCAATGGCCTCCGCCTCAAGCCCCCACGCCTGGCTCAATTCTCACGCCATTGGGGCCACACCAACCTTCATCCACCATAGGGGGTGTTGTTCATGGCGTGGGTTGGGTTCCCATGCCCGAACCCCCGCCCCACTCCCTTTACTCTTAGAAAAACACTTGAATGTAATGGGCCATCAACTCATCGAGATAGGTTTTGTTTTACTCAATTATATGTTTACGTGTGCCTTGTCGATTAAGAAAATATGTATACCACAAGTGGTTACACTTCTCAACACTCTTTAGTTGAGAGTTGGAGTCACTCGATTGATGAGTTCGAAACATCATGAAATATGTTAACCTTGATCGTACACAAGATGGAATATTGTGTCCTTGTCAATTCATTCCATTGAGGCTTGTAGTAGTATCCGTGACAAAGTGGTGTCAGAGCGAGCGGTTCGACCCTTTTGATAAAAGATGAAGAAAACATCAACAACATGATAGCAGTTGTGGCAAATATAATCAAAACAAAAGATCACAAAAACCGCCAATCGTAACAAATTACCAAAGCAACGGAATTGGGAAGCGAAAGCCATTGTTCAAACACGAGTGGATTAATCCTGCTCACAAGCACCCTGGTTAACTCAGGGTGCATGCGAAATAATTCACGAAGTTGAACAATGAACATAAACCAGAATTATGTAACTGCAACGCGAGTTTGTCATCGTTTAGTTTACCAAAATAAAACAAAATCTCAAGTTTTGGAATATGACACAGGACTCACCCTATATTTTCCGCCCCAGAGAGGTTTTGAAATGCTAATCCAGCGACCTTATCGCCCATGATTGCTGGTCCTCCACTATTTCCAGGATTTATAGCTGCATCTATCTATCTATCTGTATTGCCAACAACTGAGTGGCTCCATGAACATATTGTGTAGGTTCAACTCTTGAGACTACTCCTTTTGTAACAGATATATTATCCCCACCTAATTACAGTTTTTAACATTAACAATAAAAGCAGTTGTACTTGTCACACATTTAACTTAATTTCAAATCAAATACCAATGACCACCTGATAAAAGATGATAAGAAACCCAATCAACGCCAACATTAAACATGTTTTTAACACCAATGTTAGCTCCACCATATCCCATACAAACTTAAACCACATAAAACATCAATTCGGCTAATCCAACAAGTACTGTTAAACACGGGTATTCCTTAAATTGGCTTGATCTTGAAGTGGAGTGATATCAGCGAGAACACGAAACACTTCAAGTCCTGAAAATTTTAAATTTCATTAGCAAAATCGCGAAGACATACACATCTAAATAATACAGACAATTTGACCTAATCTTGAATTAGGATACACTTTGCCTATAAGTTTTTTCTCTAAAAATTGGTCCAATTTTCAAAGATAGGTTACTAAAGCAATAACTCGGTCCGCTTATTGCAAGCAGCATACCAAAATAATTAAGAGGGTATATAGTATATTTAGAAGAAAAAAAAGAGTTGTTGATTTAACTATTCAATAACTAAAACACTGATAAAACTGAACAATCACCACATACGCACAAATAGAGGATTAAACTTCAGTAACTAAGACTGATCAAATATTTCAATAACTAAAAACAATACTGATAAACTCCGACACAAACTAAGCAAAGAGCATCCTATTAAACTTCATATGTTCGAAGAATATATATGATATATTCATTATACTAACATTAACTCTTTTCTGATCCATGTGAGTATGTAACTAACATTCTAAAATGCAGACAAAATACCGAAACATCCAGCCGAAAATTGTATTTATCAACTTTTTCCTCGTATGTTATACAAACAAAGAGATGGAAATTATATATATGATAGTTGGTAAACCAATTTTTAGCCTCAAGTAATAGAAGCATTATCATTAGACTGCAAGCAGCTTAACCACTTAATATGAGAAAACCAAGGTGATTCACATCAACAAAAGTAATACGTACGGCTAGGCAGCTAGCTATTTTATACGTCCAAAGATTCTAAATTGCAATATAAAGGTCTCCTTTGGTACAATTGCCTACTTTCACTATAACTCAGAAACATATCTTACAGATACATATTATTACATTATGACTATGTCATCACTGACCACAGAATGACAAGTAATCACGAGAATAATAATCAAGGTAAAATTAACATAATTACTGTGAGAGATGTCGAGTCATCGACTACAGGAATCCGTAACAAACCTGAACGAGGTAATAGAAGATTCGAAGGCCTTCAGGGTCTTTACTGGTCTGCACGTCCATGAGTGACCCGATCTTTGAAGTAGTAAAAGAAATGTGTTCATTACCCATCACAATCTCAAGTTCTTGCCTTCCCACACGGTCTGGCTCTGGCCAGTTGTTGTCATCTTCTTTCATAATCTATGATACAGACACATAACATACAATTTTAACACTTGTTAGGATCTACTAAGGTGAGTAACGTATAAATGTATTATAGCAGAATAAAGATCAGAAGATGAACATAGTTATACGGGCATACTAGAAGTCCTAGCCCAACAATATTGTCAGCTTTGCCCACAAAGAGCTCACAATTTTGTTTTTTTTGTTACGTACGTACAACCTTCCAAAAATTTACTCATCTTGGGATTGGTCCCACCCAAGTGCATCTAACTATGAAGTCATCAACTCATATACAACCAAAAAGATAGTCAAAAGCACCAGAGGCGCATGGCCAAGTGACTTGAGGCGCACCAAAAACGCCTTGCAAAATCAAAGACGCACCCATAGTTTAAAAAAAAAAAAGCCGAGGTGTGTGTGGCACTGAGAAAATGTGTCTGAGGCGGTGCCTCGTGGGGTTATTTTGTACGTATGCCTCTAAGATTCGGGGCAGTAAGAAAATGTGCGCCTCATGGAGTTCTACGTGTTTTTTATGTGTTGATTTGATGTTTTAGACTTTCTATGCCAATTATTTTATTTTTTATTCCCCCTCGTGCTTACTCCTCGCTGCCTCAAGGCTCAATTCCGTTGTTTTAAACTTTGGGCACACCAGTAAGATGCTGACCACCTTCTGCAACATCCAGCCAAATTTTGGTCCTAACAGCCAAAACTGATCTGAGACATGGACCAGCTAAAACTTGTATGTGCCATCCAAAAATGTCAACTAACTAGCCCTAAACCAGCTTAAAACATGTCTAGAAGACTAGAGCCACTAAAAATGGTATGTTTACGCACAGATTACAGAATCCTGCATCTAAGGCACTCACTTTTTAAGCGCCTTTCGCCTTCTACTACCTAGACAACGTCCAAAACGCATCGGTCGTATGTGAGGAACGCATTCCTTTTGTCGCCTAAACTGTAACCTCATCATTAAGCCATAAAATCCCTATCAAAACAATAACATTTTACTAATCACCTAAACTCCAGAAATAGAATAAATTTTCTCTAAATCTAAAACACTGAACTGCAAAGCCTATTAAAACCCTAACAATTACAAACAAAAAACACAAAACCCTAACGGTTAAAATTAAAAATGAATAAAAAAAATAGAAAGAAATAATAATAATAATAATAATAATAACCTCAGAATCAGAGACAATGCGACGACACTCCTTGAGAACAGAAGGAGTGAGAAAGACCTCTTTACGGATCATAGTATCGTTCTTGTAATTGGAGTTATTAGCGTAACGGAGTTTACCGTCTGGTCGGAACTCAAACTCCAAAAACTCATGACCGAACTTTCCTTTGTGTCCTACGTAGTACCGTAGGTAAAACTCTCCGGCGGCGCCGCCACCGTTTTCTTCTTCCGCCATCTCTCTCTGTCTTCTGAAACCCGTCAAGAAAATAATACAGTAATACAGATTGTGAATATAGCCCAAGGCCCATTGTTTTTAATACTGGCCCATAGTATTTGAGTCATTTTAAAGCCAGATGTAGCCCGGCCCGATTTGGGCCCGACTCATAAGATTGAAATCGGGCTGTAAACCTATACTTTAAAGCTGGTTTTGACTCGGTCTAGCCTAGAGGTGCACAAAAAAAAAAAAAAAAACGGACCGGAATCAGAACCGGGTATTAAAAAAATCGGAACCGACCCTATCCGGAACCGGGTATTAAAATCTGATCTCAACCTTGTTAAACCCGATTGTTTTTTGGTCAAAACCTACGCTGTGTTTCCGAGTTTAATAAATGAAGGAAAAAAAGAGAAAAGAAATTAGGAAAAAAAATTAGTTAACTACTGTTTTCGGGTTTTCAGAGAGAGAAGGAGAGAATAGAGAGTGATGATAGTAGGCTGTTTAAGGTAATGGTTGTGGCACTTATGTTACGATGGCTGTTGGTGGCTTTGGTTTCTACAGAGAGATAAAAGAAACAATAGTGGTGTTGTTAGGGGAGAGAGAGAGGAACTTTACAGATATACAACATTTTTAAAGTTTAATTAATTAAACATTTCAAATATGATAGAGTAAGCACGTGAGATATATAGTGTCCATCATAAGTATAACCATCATCTGACATTGTCTTTAACCATTGCAATTGGAATTACTCTCTTCATTTAACATTTATCCTATTATCCATGATGTTTTGAAACTTAATAATCTTTTTCAATTTGTTTGCATTTTCGGTTGATTTACGTTTTGACGTATATTTTGTTCAGAAACAAGTCAGGTTAAATATAATATGTTTTCATTCTATAATATAACGTTAAGTTAATGTGCGTTCCTACGTCGCCGCAATGCGCGGCGAGTAGAGTACCCACATACAACGTGTGTTGAAAGGTAAAGAAAATACTATTACACCCACATATGAAATGCATTTGCTAACCGTCATCACTGTTTTCCACAGACTCCGCCACATGCCTAGCGTAAGACCGATTGTAGTCCTTTTGAAACCATCTAAGGCATAGTGTTAGTACCTATAATATGGAGCAGTGTCATTGCGCAAACATGCGGCAAGGTGTTTTAACCGGTTTAGCGCGCCGCAACGCACGCGCGGGGTAAAACCTAGTTAATAACATTTAGAACGTTTTATCTATCTTAGAAGTATATATATTTTTATAAATAATGGGATAAATATATTTAATAAAACAATATGTTTTAATTAAATATTCCTTATTTAATTATAAATCTTAAAAATAAATACATATTGTTATATTAAATATATTTATTCTATTATTTATAAAAATAAATACACTTCTAAGATAGATAAAACGTTCTAAATGTTATTAAATTACTTATGGATTTTAATGAAATTCAAAAATGATTTTTACCTTGTAGGTCCAAACTTGCCAAGCCCACCAGTTCTTGAAGAAGAAAAAACAATCTTTCTTTTTTTTTATTTATAAAAATTCAACTTCTGTTTGTTTCTATCTTTTTTAATTTTCTTGAATTGGGTTTGCACCTTTTTGGCCAAAAATAACACTTAATTCAATCATATAAAGAAAACATTTTTATAAGTTAAATCCAGGTTATTAGATTAATAGTTGTAACCATAACACAAGTCCATCCGACATTAAGAGGGTGTTTGGGATTGAGTTTGGAGATGCAAAAGTGCTTTTGGCCAAAAGTGCTTATTGCCTTATGACTTTTTGAAAAGGAGTTTTAAAAAAAGTGTTTGGATTAGCTTTTGGGATGAGAAACGTCAAAAAGTCAATAAATTGTTGTTTTTTTAAGTGTTTCGCTTAACTTATTGTGAATATTGGTTGTATGGGTGGTATACTTGTAATTTTTTCCAAAAGTCAAAAGCCAAAAGCCAGGATTTCTAACTTTTCAAAAACAGCTTTTCCACCCTTAAAAGCTAAAAGCCAAAAGTCAAAACAGAAAGTGCTTTTGGGTTACACAAACAGCTTATTGACTTATTGGCTTTTTGAAAAAGCCAATAAGTCAATAAGTTGTTTTGAAACTCAATCCCAAACACCCTCTAAGTTAAATGTTTTCTTTATGGTTACAACTATTAATCTAATAACTTGGATTTATTTTTATAAATAATGGGATAAATATATTTAATAAAACAATGTTTTAATTAAATATTCCTTATTTAAATATAAATCTTAAAAATAAATACATTTAATAAAATAATGAGTTAATTACATGGTTAGTCCCTGTGGTTTATGTAAAGTTTCATGTTTGGGTACTAAAGGTTTTGTAAATGAAGTTTAATACATAATGGCCCCTCTAGTTTATAAAATGGCATTTTAATCACTTTAACTAAAGTTAACAGAAAATTTAACGATAGTTAGTATTAGTACCCAATATTGTTACAAAAACAAACCTTAATACCCATTTTCGTTACAAAAACTAAACCATGGGCCCTAAAGAAGTTAAAAAAGTTGCTTAGTACCTTTTGTCTTTAAAAAAAAATCTTTTCCTTCTAAATCTCTCCAATTTAGAAGGATAATGAATAAAGTAAATGAACCAAAACTTTCCTTATATTTCCCTCATTTTTTCTCCTTTAAAAACTGTTCAAATCCCTTCTTTTTCTTCGTGAAATGAAATTCGGGAACACATCGCTACTTTTAATTGGGCATGATTTTGTAAAAAAAAAAAAAAAAAACGGTTTGGCAATGGTTAACCTAACCCAAATGCATTAGTTTGGGTGAGAACACGATTTGTGCAACTTGAATTCAAACAAGTGATTGAGTTTCTCACAATAAATTCAATAATAGGTAAAAAATAGAATACATTTTTAATATGACAAAATCACAGGAAATTCAATAATATGTCAAATGAATAAAACATACTAAAGTATGTATAAAAATATAGTTACACAATTGAGATCAAAATACTCCAAAACCCTAAAAGTCCCATCAAGACAAAATTTGATCCGGCACGAACAGACACAACACCACTAGGTACAATAGTCGATGGATTGTTGTTCTTGGAGCCACCGCTCTCGGCCTCGGGTACACTGCTAAGAGGTGCCTCTGCCGTAGCCGATTGGTTTCTTTCTACTAGCACATCAAGCTTCATTCCAGAATAGCAATACAATCTATTACCACAAAAGAAATATCTTTCTCCAGGAGTTGTAAGTGGAATAGACGTGTTCCCATCATTGTAACATTTTATGACATTAGTCGTGTTACATGTTTGAAAACTCTCCTGGCCTACCTCACAAACACTTTCTGTGGATGCATATTGGAATACTACAAAAAAAATATAATAATAATATTATGCATAATAACATCTAAGTATCTAACAACTATATACTATAAATATAAAATGAAATAGATACCTAAAACATCACCAACGACGAATTTCTTCCCTTGCTCCCATGTGTCTATATTCGTGCTAATGTCCCAACCAGAGTTGTCCCCGACTATATATGTGTTTGCATTGGATGTTATCGCGAACCCAAAGGCTATGAGACCAAGAACCACAAATACAAGTTGCTTTCTCATGTTAATGTTTCTATATGACCTTTTAGATACTTGTGTTGTATATATAGGTAATGTTGGTTGCTTCTTTTATTTACTAAATCTAGATGACCTAACCAACCACTATGTAACTAATGATATGTCCCTATTAAAAAATGGGATTTGGAGCATTTTGATTAATTCAAGATCCAACGGTGGAGGGTATGTACAATTTTGATGATTGTGATTTTTTTTAGATTATGATATTGTACGGTACAACTGGCTAAAGCGTCAGTCAACTTATATATGGGTTGATGAAGAAAATAATGAAGTTGAGGTTTGTTGGCTAGAATCAAGAAAATGTTTGTTGCATGGCAGTTCAACATCTTTTTTTTTCTCTTTCAAATTTTGATTAGCTAAAAAAGTAGAAACATTAAACATGTCAGAATATTAATGTCTATTAAATTTATTTGTGGTAAAATTGTGTTTAAAAAAAATAAAGAAATCCGAGGCTACCTCGTAACGACTCATAATTAAAAAAAAATGAAATCATTAGATTTGTTTCATTTTATTTTATGGGTATGTTTGACAAAACTAACTGGAGGCTGGTAGCTAATAGCTGCAAGCTGGTAGCTGGAAGCGTTTTAAATATATTTTGGTATTTGGCAAAGTAGCTGGAGCTTTTAATAAAATGTATAAAATGACCAAAATAGACATAATTAAAAGATTGTAAGTGAGATTATTGAACCTCTTTATACGCATGTTTGTATGTGTATATGAGAAACCTAAATATCTGGTCGCTATACACTATATTAACTCCATAAACACAACACCACATATTCAAAATATTTCTTTAAAAAGTGTAAATACTTGATGAAGATCGTACATCAACTCTATAAACACAAAAAATTCCGTCTTTCTGACCCATGTTTGTGTGTAATTTTATACTAAACCCAAAAATCCTATAGTTAAAGGCCTGAGAGTGAAGTTACCTAAGAAGAGATAAAAACCACTTCCGTCGCTATTGTAGGAAGATGTGAGGCCTGCGAATTGTTAATGTAATTAATCATCATCATCATCATTAGCCAGATATAAAACAAAGAAGCTAAGCTAAATTTTGTATATGATTAACACTACTAATAATAGGATTAATAGCTATCAACGCTATTCCAAAAGTCAAAATCATAAAGATGCTAATCTAATGAAATCTACATGATTCGTAAACTTTATATAGCTATAGTTTCGAAGAAATGAAATAAAAAACGCATAGAAACACACATAGAGGGGATCTAAACGAAGAACAACTTAATAAAACTATATGAACCGATAAGTATTCTTAAATTCTAAATGTTCTTGGCTTGTTCGAAGATAAGCGACATAATGATAATAAACAAAACAACTTATCAAATATTTTAAGAACAACTTAAAAGCTAGTGCTTTAGTGGTTGATTATTTTTATACCTAATAACCAGTAAAAGCTTTTCACTACATTCCTAAAGTACGAAGGACCAAACGACTTCTTATGTGTAGATTATATATGACGTATGATCAACTAAAAAGATAATATTACATGTGAAACCTGTTGATTTGTAAATATAACTTATATTTATATTTGTATGTGTTGTGTTGTACTTGTAACTACTTATATGTAATGCATGTAGAATAATTATATTAGGAACTTAAGACTAGATAGTGATGTATTAGAAGGACAAGGCAAATGGGTCAAAACAATTTGGCAAATCGATGATACACGGCTGCAAACTAGATCAGAACAAGGCTGCACATCTCTGTTGGATACAAGACATATCAGTGCTGAATCAGAAGCAATGCAGAACGAAAACAGAAGCAGTTCAAGTGTTACAGATTATGTTTCGAAGACTGAAGATAGGCAAAAGGACCATTATACCCTTATGGTTATTATAGTTATTTTTGCCGCCAAATATATTCAAACTAACCGGTGGAACAAAAGACATAACGGTTCATGGAGGGACACAACCATTCGAAACATATATATACAAAACACAAGGCAAACAGTTTCAGTTATCAAGATTGTCCCACAACAAACAATCCTATTGTCGAAAACATTCCAGAATTCATTTGATTTCTTTGTTCCTTGTATTAAACATTAATCATTTAGTCTTGTAATATCAATTATCTTTGTTTGTGTCTATCTATTTGTGTTTATATCTTGTCTGATTTGCTGCAAATTCAAGTTCTGGGCCAACAAATCTGGTATCAGAGCAAGGTCTTCTTGTTCAATCATTTCATTCATCATACTCGGGTCTGTTTTATAGATTACTGTTTCTGTTTTTTTTCAATTCAGTGTCAGTTTCTTTTTTATTAACGTTCTGTCCTAAGAGTCGTCTATCATTCACAATTATCTAGTATCAGAAATCATTCGTAAATAAATCATAGTTCTGTTAATCAATCATACAGTCCTTTCGAGTCTGCATAATCCACTCCGGTACATCTTGTTTCTGTCATCAAATTGGTAATCACAAGTCAAGTCTTTTATTCATTTGGTTGGTATATCAAAATAATATTCTGGAAGTTTAGTTTTTTTTTCTTTTCTGTTTCTGCGAATACCACATCAGAAAATTTTCTTTTCTTTGTTTCCGAACGAATATCCTTCATCACTAAATAATTCGAACATAGTACAACATGTCTGACTCAACAGGGATCTCTTATATGGGATCAAGGCCACAATATATGGCAAGATTTAGACAAAAGAAAGAAAGAAGGGCTGCACTAAGAAGAAGAGGGATTGAAACAAGAAAGTGCTTCTATTGTAAACAACCGGGTCACTTAATTGGTGTTTGTGGCATAAAAGAAAGAAATGAGGGTGCACAATTGATAAGAGATGCCATCAACACCGGGATTTCATACTATCCCGAGAAGTCATTTGAAAATGGTGAAGATTATATTCTTCAAGGATCCGACAATAGTTTGCGGAAGAATTTGTGGTATGTAAGTCCTAATCTTCAAAATCATATTGCGGGTAATTTAGATTTCTTTCTCAAATTAAAGAGATCTTTTGGGGTTGAAAGCAAGATTAGGAAATAATTTATTTTCATAAGGGGGGTTGGAATTGTAAGCATTTCTGTTGAAGACCAACAATTGGTCATACCCAATGTGTTTTATTCAACAGATTTGGAAGACAATATACTAAGTCTTCCACAACTTATACTACAAGGATTTGTGGTAAAGATTGTGGGAAACTTTTGTATAGTGGAAAATATGTTTAAAGACAAGAGTATGCAATTCCGTTTCATAGAAAACAATAGTGAGTCCAAAGAAGAAATATCGAAATTGTTAGAAAATAATGATGAGGATCATAATCGGATGAAAGATAATTACTTAAATAATTATTTTGAATCTATTTCGGCCGAAGCCGATTCCATCATTAAGGGAGAAGATGAGATTGTTAAAAATATAAATATAGACTCACTTGACAAGTGCATTGAGTTATTGGACATCATAAATGATATGGAATATCCTTGGGCACATAGAAACATCCTTAAAGAACCATTTATACAAATGGTTTCTTGGTTTCTAAAGGAATTCCTAGGAATAACAAATAGACCAATTCCTCCAAGGTTTGAAAATGGGAAGTGTGTTGAGTTATATGATCTATATATAATGGTGCAAAGAGAAGGTGGACATAGACGGGTTTCTATGTATAATATTTGGGTTGTGATAGCAAAGGAATTGGGATTTGACTATGAGGACAAGGACATGATGAGAATCTTGTATGCACAATATCTTGATGTCTTAGATTGGCAATACATTGTCCATAAAAATGCCCGGAAAACAGCCGAGAATATGATAAAAGAAAGGCATGAAAGTAGTCAAGTAAGAAGGGTAAATACATCACCAAACATGTCTATGAATGCTCAATCGTCAAGCAAAGAAATGAAGCCAAATGAAGAAGACTATGCATTGTACATGGGTGGTGATTGGAGGGCAGCAAAAAGGTTTATGAAAAGAAGAAATTTCGACTTCACACAAGCCGAAATAGCCCTCAAAGAAGCCATTGAAACTCTACCAACAAGTCCCATGAGCCCTAGTTATATTTAGGGGCGAGTGTTGATTTGTAAATATAACTTATATGTATATTTGTATGTGTTGTGTTGTACTTGTAACTACTTATATGTAATGTATGTATCATGTAGAATAATTATATTAGGAACTTAAGACTAGATAGTGATGTATTAGAAGGACAAGGCAAATGGGTCAAAACAACTTGGCAAATCGATGATACACGGCTGCAAACTAGATCAGAACAAGGCTGCACATCTCTGTTGGATACAAGACATATCAGTGCTGAATCAGAAGCAATGCAGAACGAAAACAGAAGCAGTTCAAGTGTTACAGATTATGTTTCGAAGACTGAAGATAGGCAAAAGGACCATTATACCCTTATGGTTATTATAGTTATTTTTGCCGCCAAATATATTCAAACTAACCGGTGGAACAAAAGACATAACGGTTCATGGAGGGACACAACCATTCAAAACATATATATACAAAACACAAGGCAAACAGTTTCAGTTATCAAGATTGTCCCACAACAAACAATCCTATTGTCGAAAACATTCCAGAATTCATTTGATTTCTTTGTTCCTTGTATTAAACATTAATCATTTAGTCTTGTAATATCAATTATCTTTGTTTGTGTCTATCTATTTGTGTTTATATCTTGTCTGATTTGCTGCAAATTCAAGTTCTGGGCCAACAAATCTGGTATCAGAGCAAGGTCTTCTTGTTCAATCATTTCATTCATCATACTCGGGTCTGTTTTATAGATTACTGTTTCTGTTTTTTTTCAATTCAGTGTCAGTTTCTTTTTTATTAACGTTCTGTCCTAAGAGTCGTCTATCATTCACAATTATCTAGTATCAGAAATCATTCGTAAATAAATCATAGTTCTGTTAATCAATCATACAGTCCTTTCGAGTCTGCATAATCCACTCCGGTACATCTTGTTTCTGTCATCAAATTGGTAATCACAAGTCAAGTCTTTTATTCATTTGGTCGGTATATCAAAATAATATTCTGGAAGTTTAGTTTTTTTTTTGTTTTCTGTTTCTGCGAATACCACATCAGAAAATTTTCTTTTCTTTGTTTCCGAACGAATATCCTTCATCACTAAATAATTCGAACATAGTACAACATGTCTGACTCAACAGGGATCTCTTATATGGGATCAAGGCCACAATATATGGCAAGATTTAGACAAAAGAAAGAAAGAAGGGCTGCACTAAGAAGAAGAGGGATTGAAACAAGAAAGTGCTTCTATTGTAAACAACCGGGTCACTTAATTGGTGTTTGTGGCATAAAAGAAAGAAATGAGGGTGCACAATTGATAAGAGATGCCATCAACACCGTGTAACAACCGGCAAAAATAAGGTAATTCCGTACAATTAATTAATATATGATTAACGTAATTAAATGCAATTATGTGTGATTTAATTATCAAGGCCTTAGGGAATAGCAATTTCCAAATAGTGCATAGGAATGCATACGTTTAATGGTAAAGCATGATTGGATCATGTGCGAATAAGCTATCCGGTACGGATGTTGGCAATTACCCGGTAATAATTAAATAAACGAAACGAATCCCGGACACCCAGGATATAAAATAAAGGGTACTTTCATAAGATATAATGAGTTTTGGAACTCCAAAACCATAAATGAAAACGTCTTGTACAAATCTCCCGGTAACGAATAAAGTGCGCGTATCGCACCCGATACGCGTATAACTCGTAATTTCACCCGGTAAAGGCCTAAATAATCAATCAACGCTTAAAATAGACTATATTTAAGTGTTATTTAAGGTATATTTAATGTCCGGATGACGCGTGATTAAAACCCGAGAAACACCCGAACGACACCCGAACGACGGGGGATTAAACATAACAATTAATGGGTTAATATTTGAAGTGGTGGACCCCACCCAACCCATCCAAGGGCCGGCCTAGGGGCCTTGGTGTATCCATATCTTGTGTTGGTAATTATAATCTAAGGGTTTAGATAAAGCATGCACACATGAAGACAAATGTGTAAGGAAAAGGATGTAAGGAAACATTAGTACAAAAGGTGTGCAACTTTCTTGTCCCCTTGAGCCAAATTTTCGGCCA
The DNA here is from genome assembly GCA_028751855.1 of Ambrosia trifida. Taxonomy (NCBI): domain Eukaryota; kingdom Viridiplantae; phylum Streptophyta; class Magnoliopsida; order Asterales; family Asteraceae; genus Ambrosia; species Ambrosia trifida. The sequence continues at coordinate 11,164,080 of CM054126.1, read as the reverse complement.
TTAGGCCATAAGAAGCCAAGACACACCAACTAAGCATCATTACATGAGTGCATGCATGTATGTGAGGTCTTATAAGTAGGATCATGATGCCTTAGGAAGATTTAACCAAGATTGCAAGCAAACCACCTATCTCTACATACACATACACGGCTCATCCATACACACACACTTATCATCTTTTCAAAATCTCCCAAGTACACTCATAATCTTCCATAAGATCTCTTAAATCTTTAGCATCATTACATGAGTTGGGTATATAATAACATGTGTTAGAGACTTGGAGCATCAAAGCAAAACTCTTCTTCTTCTTCCTTCTTAGAGCCGTGGGTTTACACACACATCCACACATTGTTCTTTCAAGTTTTTACATCTCCAAAATACTTAAAATCATCCATCATCCAAACCCCTTTTGTGTGTTTCAAGAGCTTGGAGCTAAACCACTAGGAAGAACACACTAAACCCCTCTCAAATCCAAGGTTTTTGTCTTCCCTAGCCTTGTGCTAGTAGTAAGCTTCTTAATCTTGTTTTTGATTGTTATTTTTCATGTATGTGTTCCTAGTAGCAAGTTGTACATGAAGGGTTTAAAAATGGTTTTGAACATAATCTTTAATAAGTTTTCATGTATAAAATGGAAGATTAAAGATATAAAAATAAACCATGGATTTGATGATGATGATATATTAGTCTTGAAAATATATGAAGTTTACATATAAGACTAAGTAGGATGATGTTTTGGTTAATATTTTGAGATGAACTTGAATATGTTAAAACTAACTTTAATTCATCTTACTATGATCATTTAAGTAATAATATGTGGTAAAACATGTTAGGAATTCATAAATGAATAGGATGGAAAATTAAAGTTAACTCACTTAGATGAATGAAATTTTGATAAAATGGACAAATACATAAAACACACATATAATTAGTCTTTCATATGGAATATAAGACTAACATAAGTGTTTTGATACAAAAATAACTTACCAATAAAAAGTTGAATCTTCAAAGTTAACTATTTTGAGTGAAAAATGCCAACTTTGAAAGTTAGAATGGAAAAATGCAACTTTTGTAAGTTAAGGGACTAAAGTTGTAACTTTGAAAGTTAAGGGACTAAAATGAACATTTTAGAAACTATTAGTCCAAAAATACAAGTATGGAAAGTTTGGTGTCAAAAATGTAAGTATTAAAGTCTAAGGATGATTTTTGTAAATACTAGTAGAAATACTTGGGTATTTTGTACAAAAGTGTATTTTTGAAAGTTATAAAAATATAAAGGGTTTTTAACATAAGGATTTTTATAAAATAGAGATTTTATAAAAATATTAAACAAACTTGGGAAACTTATACAAAAATGAATACTTTTATATAAATGGGAATATAAAAGTGTTGGAAACATTTTTGTAGTTAAGTTGACAAGTTGGGTTAAAAATACATAAGTATTTTAACCATCCAAGTAACATGTGAAAATAGGAAGAAATATGGAAAATATTTCTATAAAATACATGTTGGGAAAAACTTGGAAAAATTAACTAATCGAGTTAAAATATCGAACTAAAACGCGTTAACGAACCACAACCGGACAAAATATGAGAAAAATGCCATTGCGGCAAGATAAGAAAAATATATATTTTAAGAGGTAAAATATATATATATATATACTTTGGGTGAAAATAAATAAACACTTTCCTAAGTGTTGGAGGATTAATTCGTGGGAGAAACACATGACACAAACGAATAAGACGTTAAAACAAACGTATATACTTAACAAGAAAAATTACACATTTATATATTTGTACGCTCGTCTCGGCAAAATTCTAGTATATCTACTTAATGGGAAAGTAGATATGCGGGAAAGAAAGCCGCGACGAGAAGACAAGGATATATATATGTGTATGTCGTACCAACGAAATCCTAGTATATTTATTTGAATGGGAAAATAAATATACGGTGTGGTGAGTTGAATCGGGCGTTAAGAATATACGATCGGACGACAAAATCTTAGCATATTTGTTTAAATGGGAAAACAAATGTGTGGCAAAGTGAGTCGGGTCGAGGATTGAAAAATATATTATATCGAGCGATGCGATCTTAAGTATAATTATTTAAATGGGAAAATAATTATATGTTAAGTGAAGTCGAGTCGATGATAATAAGATACAAGTTATGGAAATATTAACAAGAGTAATATATAACTTGTAACACAAAGGGTAATGTAACGCCAACGAAACCTAGGATACACGTATAATTAAACGGGATTTGGAACAACTTGTGGTCGGGAGTTGGGTGTACAACTTGCCAAGGCACATGCACTATAGGAATAGTGACTTATACGTTTAAGACGTTTGTAGGTGCAAGACCTCCCTTTGCTATTCACCCTATTGAGCCAGACACAGTATCAGGTGAGTTTCACGGCCCCATTTTAAACTATTTTTACGTTTTCCGGGGGAAAGATATGTTAGGGATAGTGTTTGACGGATTTATTACTTGAGGTGTGACCGCCACTCGGGGTTGAGTCCTCGCCTCTATAATCATTTGTTCAGGGAATTGAAACCGGAAGAATATTCGAATAGTACTATTGGTGCCTGACAAGGCCCACCCCTAATCGTTAGCGTCGATTATGCATTAGGTTATGCCTGGGGTGCAAATATTCGGAACTTAAGTCGTGGGAAACCGAGTAACGACTTGGAGCGGGGCACAATTATTATATGTCTTGGTTTGATTATAGTCTCAAGTAGATTTATAGGAATTTGCAACTCCTATATATTGTCATAACATGGTATTCCCAAGTATTCAAGTTTTAGAAACTGAAAACCTGTGAACTCACCAATATATTTATATTGACGAAACTTTTTAAAACATATCTTTCAGGTAACTAGAAGATGAAAGATCAGGCAAGCAGGGTCGGGGAATCTCCAATGCGACGACGAACTTTTGTGGGGTTTCACCTTTATTTCCCAAGGCATTTGGGATATATATGAGAAACCTCTAAGTTTATTTCGAAAACAATTATCTTTTGTGTAATGTTTGAAACTGATTCGACGTCATAATAAATGACCCATTTTCTTAAATTACTTGTGTTTAGCCGTAACCTTGACTTTATGCTTTTGAACCGTCGCGCCACGTGTTTCCGCCTTTGTCGTGGTGTGACAGAACGTGGTATCAGAGCCAAGGTTATAGCGAACTAGAGTATTTTCTTTAAAAACTAGACTATAACCGGAGTTGGTTCTAAAAGATAAAGTTTTCAAAAGAAAATATACACGGTTTTAAATAAAAGTAATTTTCAAAAAGCATTGGGCATGAGGAGATTCCGACCAAGCCAGCCATGGGTATTGTTATGCTTTAACGTGAAAATTAGAAGTTAGGAAGGTTACTATAGAGTACGCCATAACTATCTAATCCAAATAATTCATATATATATGTACGGTTCTTTTGCCAGGATGTCTGACGCTGGGAGTATAGCGCCAAGTTATGATAGTAGTCTGCAGATCATTCCAGCACCTCCGCCTGAGCCAGTTGAGCTGGTTGTACTCGACGCGGAAGAAGACGACGTAGAGATGGACGTCGCCGGAGGATCGGACGACGATAGTTCCGACGAGACGGATCCTAGCGAGGATCCTGACTGGGCACCGGCCGTGATCGACGCGCCACTGCCCGTCGTACCGGCCGCACCTTTGGCCGTACGCCCCATTCGAGCCATCAGGGATTTCCCTGACGGCTGTGCCGGTCCTTCGCGACCAGTTCCCGCCCAGTCAGACGCGGCAGAGTCTCCTTTCCGCCGACAGGCTCACGCCGAGCACGAGCCGGCACCGGTACCCCACATTCACGTACCGGCGGGTATGAGACTCCTGCCCATTCCCCGTGGAAGGAACGGATGGATATCCGACGACTCTGATGACGAGTCCGTGGGTTCAGTAGGGCACATGCTGGTGCCAGAGATTCGGGCTGACCAGGAGGAGCCAGTGGCTCCGATGTTGGAGGATGCACCTACCGATCCCATACCCCCACCAGCACCACTCGAGCCTGTACCACAGGAGGGACCAGCAGCACACATACTCGAGGGTAGCCCCGCGGATAGCTCTGAGCTACGCAGAGCAGGCATGGCAGCTTTTGCCACCGCGAGCCCTCCTACCCCCACTGTTGTGGTATCCACTCCAGAGTGGGCCACTGTCTCTGAGCCATTGATACCCCCACTAGCTGAGCCCATGCCACCACCCACCATTGCCATGACTATACCCATCCCCACCATACCCAGCATGACACCTGCACCATACCCCCTAGGTGCAGGGGACCCCTATCTGATGCCACACCACTTTTCCATCAGGCCACCCAGTTTCTTACTGCCCCACATACCAGTACCATTCCCCTTCGGACCCTTCCCATCCACACACCCTGATGTACCCGGACCATCCCACCTTCCCAGGATGACACCTCCCTCTGGACCCGCCCAGACCTCGACCATCACCTTAGAGCAGGATTTTCAGACTCTAGTCAACACGGTGCAGCGCACCGTGAATCAGGTTGAACAGCAGACGAGGTTGATGTGGGCTAGGATGATTGACACTCGTGATGCCTTGGCGCATTACGCAGAGGAGCTCTTGCGCATGGATGCGCAGAGCGGGATTACTGGGGATGCACACTGGGCACATCGACAGTTTTTGTACGAGCGCATCTCAGAGATCAGCATGACGATTAGCATGTATGCGCCGCAGTACCAGTATCCACCGCCACCGCCACAGTAGGATGTGTCGGGGATGCACAGAAGACGCACCAGCTTATGCACATATTAGCAGCATTATGGTAGTACAGCACGGGTTATGACACTCGTCTGCGTTTTGCCTAGCCGTACGGGTATTACGGCGTATGATATGATGTTTTATTATTTCAAAAGCAATGTATTGTATGAGAAATGTATTCTCCATTTTGGTATTATGAACAAGCATTGTACTGATATTATTGAAATTAATGAAAAATCTTATTATTATGGTGAAATATGTTGTTGTCTATGATTGTTATTGCTTACTCCATGTGTTGTGGTTTGTATATTTGTGTGGTGATGTTGTGTTGATTTCTATTTATATTTCTGCATGATGTGTTGGTATGTTGTGTGATGATATGGTGTTGATTATTGTGTTCATGCTTTGGTTTATTATTTATGCTTTGTATTGTATGAATGTTTGCCAAATTAACCTTTGATAATTATTATTGAAGAAAAATGGCACCTACCACCCGAAGCGTTAGTGGAGCAGACGGACTGCCCACAACACCGGCCGAGCTCGAAACCATGATATCTGAACGAATAGCTCGTGCCATCGCTGAACACGAAGCCGCACGCTCTGAACACTCCCGTGACAGGACAGGGAGCGAGCAAAGGGAGACCTCCCTCACTGGTAAGAGGTTTAAGAATAAATGAAAAAGTAATGGGAGAATATTTCAAAAACTCCTATTCCATAATAACATCCTACATCACTATTACAGGGACAGCCTCGGGAGAGCGCGGCTGCACTTTCAAGGCTTTCTTGGACTGCAAACCCATAAACTTCAGCGATACTGAGGGTTCCATAGGCCTGGTCAAATGGTTCGAAAAGACCGAGGCAGTTATCCGCATCAGCGGGTGTACCCCTCGACAGTCTGTCATGTACGCCACCAATCTGTTTCTAGATCAAGCCCTAACTTGGTGGAACGGCCAAGTACAGTCTTTAGGGGACGATGTGGCATACTCTCTATCATGGGCGGCACTGAAGGAACTAATGACTGCCGAATACCGCCCGGCAAGTGAAGTTCAGAAGTTGGAAACCGAATTCTGGAACCTCACCATGGTAGGGGCAGACGTCGCTGGGTATACGTCAAGATTTCATGACCTCGCAAGACTGGTACCTCGCCTGGTTACACCAGAGAAGAACAAAGTGGAACGTTACCTATTCGGACTAGCGCCACAGATTCGCAGCATGGTCACCTCTTCCAAGCCCACGACCATGCGCGAGGCAATTGATCTGGCACTAAGTCTGACTGAGGATGCTATCCGCATGGGTACCTTAATCCGCCAGGTTTCAGGGTTAAAAATTTCTGAAGCAAGTAGTGTTGAAGCCAAGAATCAGGGATCAAGTTCAGCGGTTGTAACTAATGATCAGGGTAACGGGCAGAGGTTCGGGAAAAGAAAGAGAGATGAAGGGAAAAGGGATCGAGCGTCGGGAAGCTCGAACAAGAAAGGAAAGGGTTATGCCGCCACAGGACGTGGTAACAATAACAATAACAAGCAGGGAAACCAAGGGAGAAACAATGGATTAACTTGCGGGAAGTGTCACCGCAACGGGCACAAGACTGAAGAGTGCCGATCTGGAGCACCAAAGAACGGAGGAGCCAGACCCTGTTTTGCATGCGGGTCATTGGACCATTGGAAGAAAGATTGCCCCAAAGTCAACAATCAGGCCCGTGGCCGGGCATTTGTGATTGGAGCCGGTGATGCACGGCAAGACCCCACTGTGGTCACTGGTACGTTTCCTCTAAATGGTCATTATGCCTCTGTATTATTTGATACCGGTGCTGACTTTAGCTTCGTATCCATTGAGTTTAAAAGACTACTTGGTTTAAAAACTAGCAAACTAGATACACCCTACTCTATAGAACTGGCTAATGGTAAAACTATTGAAACGAGAGAGATAGCAAAAGATTGTAAGTTAGAACTCTGTGGGCACGAGTTTGGGATTGATCTATTACCGGTTGTATTGGGAAGTTTTGACATCGTTGTTGGCATGGACTGGTTGTCCGCACACCGTGCCATTGTGATTTGCAACGATAAAGTTATTCAAGTTCCCCTCGCAAGCGGTGAAACTCTCTCAGTTCAAGGTGAAAGACACGGGACGCCACTAAGGATTATTTCGAGCATGAAGGCTCGTAAGTGTCTAAGAAAAGGGCTTGTCGCGTTCTTGGCACACGTAGTGGACAAGAAGGCCGACGAGCGAAAGTTGGAAGACATTCCAGTCGCCAGAGATTTTCCGGATGTATTTCCAGAAGATTTGCCGGGGTTGCCACCACCTCGACAAGTCGAGTTCCGCATCGATCTCGTTCCTGGAGCAGCTCCTGTGGCACGATCGCCATACCGCCTAGCTCCATCAGAGATGCAGGAACTGTCCAGCCAGCTACAAGAATTATTGGACAAAGGTTTTATAAGACCGAGTTTCTCACCCTGGGGAGCTCCCGTCTTATTTGTGAAGAAGAAGGATGGCACATTTCGCATGTGCATCGACTATCGAGAGCTGAACAAGCTAACCATCAAGAATCGCTATCCTCTCCCCAGGATCGACGATTTATTTGATCAGCTCCAAGGTTCCAGCTATTACTCCAAGATCGATTTGAGGTCAGGCTATCACCAGTTGCGTATACAAGAAGAAGATGTACCAAAAACGGCCTTCAGAACCCGGTATGGACACTATGAATTTTTGGTAATGCCGTTCGGCTTGACCAACGCACCAGCGGTTTTCATGGACCTAATGAACCGCGTATGTAAGCCATACCTGGACAAATTCGTCATTGTTTTCATTGACGATATTTTGATCTATTCACGTACGAAAGAAGACCACGAGAATCACCTTCGGTTAATTCTTGAAGTATTACGCAAAGAGAAGCTCTATGCTAAATTCTCGAAATGTGACTTTTGGATTCGGGAAGTTCACTTTCTAGGCCACGTGGTAAACGAGAAGGGCATACACGTTGATCCAGCCAAGATCGAGGCGATTAAAAATTGGGAAGCACCTCGAACTCCTACCGAAGTACGACAATTTCTAGGCCTCGCGGGTTATTACAGAAGGTTCATCGAGAACTTTTCAAAAATAGCACAAGCTTTAACCATGCTAACCCAAAAGGATAAGAAATTTGAGTGGACGGAAAAGCAAGAGGCAGCATTCCAGTTACTAAAAGACAAGTTATGTGGCGCTCCGATACTGTCACTTCCAGACGGTACGGAAGATTTTGTGGTTTACTGTGATGCCTCGCATCAAGGTTTGGGTTGTGTATTGATGCAGCGAGAAAAAGTAATAGCTTATGCTTCCAGGCAACTGAAAATCCATGAGAAGAACTACACTACACACGATTTGGAATTAGGTGCAGTGGTATTCGCTCTCAAGATATGGAGGCACTATTTGTACGGAACCAAGTGCACGATTTTCACTGATCACAAGAGTTTACAGCACATCTTTGATCAGAAAGATTTGAATATGCGACAACGGCGATGGGTTGAATTATTAAACGATTACGATTGCGAGATAAAGTACCATCCCGGTAAGGCGAATGTCGTAGCCGACGCCTTGAGTCGTAAGGAACGGGTTAAGCCATTGCGTGTTCGAGCTTTGGGATTGACTATCCACACGAATATGACTGAACGAATTCGTGAAGCTCAAGTTAACGCCCTCAAACCCGAGAATGTCAAAGGTGAAAGGTTACGAAAGATGGTTGATTCACTGGAACCAAAAGCGGACCAGACAATGTATTTCATGAATAGAATTTGGGTCCCAGTATATGGTGGATTGCGTGAGCTAGTATTGGCCGAAGCTCACAGTTCTAGATATTCGGTTCACCCGGGTGCAGACAAGATGTTCCACGATCTGAAGGAACTTTATTGGTGGCCGAACTTCAAAAGGGATATAGCAGCCTATGTTGCGCGATGTTTGACTTGCGCAAAGGTCAAGGCTGAGCACCAGAGACCTTCCGGTTTGCTTCAGCAACCGGAAATACCGGAATGGAAATGGGAACGAATCACCATGGATTTCATTACCAAGTTACCTAAGACGACAAGTGGTCATGACACGATCTGGGTAATCGTTGATCGATTGACGAAATCTGCACACTTCCTTCCGATTCGCGAGACGGACAAGTTGGAGAAACTGACCCGTCTGTATATTAAGGAAGTGGTATCTAAACACGGTGTACCTGTATCTATCATCTCCAATCGAGATAGTCGTTTCACTTCCAGATTTTGGGAAAGTTTGAACGAAGCCCTCGGTACTCGCCTCGACATGAGCACCGCATATCACCCCCAAACGGATGGTCAAAGTGAACGAACCATCCAGACATTGGAGGATATGTTACGGGCATCCGCGATTGATTTCGGAGGTAATTGGGATGCGCACTTGCCATTGGTAGAATTTTCTTATAACAACAGTTATCATACGAGCATTCAAGCCGCGCCGTTTGAAGCTTTATATGGACGCAAGTGCCGATCGCCATTATGTTGGGCGGAAGTTGGAGAAAAGCAACTCACCGGGCCCGAAATTGTTCAAGAGATCACGGATAAGGTCTTTTTGATAAAGGAACGCCTCAAAGCGGCCCGGGACCGCCAGAAGAGCTATGCTGATATGAGGCGAAAGCCTTTAGAGTTTCAAGTCGGAGACAGGGTCCTATTGAAAGTGTCACCTTGGAAAGGTGTCGCGCGCTTTGGGAAGCGCGGAAAGCTGAACCCGCGATATATTGGACCATTCAAAGTCTTGTCCAGGGTAGGCACAGTGGCATACAAGCTCGAGTTGCCTCAAGAGCTTAGTGGAATACACGACACGTTTCATGTGTCGAACTTGAAAAAGTGCCTATCCGACGAAACTCTCATTATTTCATTCAAGTTCTGGGCCAACAAATCTGGTATCAGAGCAAGGTCTTCTTGTTCAATCATTTCATTCATCATACTCGGGTCTGTTTTATAGATTACTGTTTCTGTTTTTTTTCAATTCAGTGTCAGTTTCTTTTTTATTAACGTTCTGTCCTAAGAGTCGTCTATCATTCACAATTATCTAGTATCAGAAATCATTCGTAAATAAATCATAGTTCTGTTAATCAATCATACAGTCCTTTCGAGTCTGCATAATCCACTCCGGTACATCTTGTTTCTGTCATCAAATTGTTAATCACAAGTCAAGTCTTTTATTCATTTGGTCGGTATATCAAAATAATATTCTGGAAGTTTAGTTTTTTTTTTGTTTTCTGTTTCTGCGAATACCACATCAGAAAATTTTCTTTTCTTTGTTTCCGAACGAATATCCTTCATCACTAAATAATTCGAACATAGTACAACATGTCTGACTCAACAGGGATCTCTTATATGGGATCAAGGCCACAATATATGGCAAGATTTAGACAAAAGAAAGAAAGAAGGGCTGCACTAAGAAGAAGAGGGATTGAAACAAGAAAGTGCTTCTATTGTAAACAACCGGGTCACTTAATTGGTGTTTGTGGCATAAAAGAAAGAAATGAGGGTGCACAATTGATAAGAGATGCCATCAACACCGTGTAACAACCGGCAAAAATAAGGTAATTCCGTACAATTAATTAATATATGATTAACGTAATTAAATGCAATTATGTGTGATTTAATTATCAAGGCCTTAGGGAATAGCAATTTCCAAATAGTGCATAGGAATGCATACGTTTAATGGTAAAGCATGATTGGATCATGTGCGAATAAGCTATCCGGTACGGATGTTGGCAATTACCCGGTAATAATTAAATAAACGAAACGAATCCCGGACACCCAGGATATAAAATAAAGGGTACTTTCATAAGATATAATGAGTTTTGGAACTCCAAAACCATAAATGAAAACGTCTTGTACAAATCTCCCGGTAACGAATAAAGTGCGCGTATCGCACCCGATACGCGTATAACTCGTAATTTCACCCGGTAAAGGCCTAAATAATCAATCAACGCTTAAAATAGACTATATTTAAGTGTTATTTAAGGTATATTTAATGTCCGGATGACGCGTGATTAAAACCCGAGAAACACCCGAACGACACCCGAACGACGGGGGATTAAACATAACAATTAATGGGTTAATATTTGAAGTGGTGGACCCCACCCAACCCATCCAAGGGCCAGCCTAGGGGCCTTGGTGTATCCATATCTTGTGTTGGTAATTATAATCTAAGGGTTTAGATAAAGCATGCACACATGAAGACAAATGTGTAAGGAAAAGGATGTAAGGAAACATTAGTACAAAAGGTGTGCAACTTTCTTGTCCCCTTGAGCCAAATTTTCGGCCATTAGGCCATAAGAAGCCAAGACACACCAACTAAGCATCATTACATGAGTGCATGCATGTATGTGAGGTCTTATAAGTAGGATCATGATGCCTTAGGAAGATTTAACCAAGATTGCAAGCAAACCACCTATCTCTACATACACATACACGGCTCATCCATACACACACACTTATCATCTTTTCAAAATCTCCCAAGTACACTCATAATCTTCCATAAGATCTCTTAAATCTTTAGCATCATTACATGAGTTGGGTATATAATAACATGTGTTAGAGACTTGGAGCATCAAAGCAAAACTCTTCTTCTTCTTCCTTCTTAGAGCCGTGGGTTTACACACACATCCACACATTGTTCTTTCAAGTTTTTACATCTCCAAAATACTTAAAATCATCCATCATCCAAACCCCTTTTGTGTGTTTCAAGAGCTTGGAGCTAAACCACTAGGAAGAACACACTAAACCCCTCTCAAATCCAAGGTTTTTGTCTTCCCTAGCCTTGTGCTAGTAGTAAGCTTCTTAATCTTGTTTTTGATTGTTATTTTTCATGTATGTGTTCCTAGTAGCAAGTTGTACATGAAGGGTTTAAAAATGGTTTTGAACATAATCTTTAATAAGTTTTCATGTATAAAATGGAAGATTAAAGATATAAAAATAAACCATGGATTTGATGATGATGATATATTAGTCTTGAAAATATATGAAGTTTACATATAAGACTAAGTAGGATGATGTTTTGGTTAATATTTTGAGATGAACTTGAATATGTTAAAACTAACTTTAATTCATCTTACTATGATCATTTAAGTAATAATATGTGGTAAAACATGTTAGGAATTCATAAATGAATAGGATGGAAAATTAAAGTTAACTCACTTAGATGAATGAAATTTTGATAAAATGGACAAATACATAAAACACACATATAATTAGTCTTTCATATGGAATATAAGACTAACATAAGTGTTTTGATACAAAAATAACTTACCAATAAAAAGTTGAATCTTCAAAGTTAACTATTTTGAGTGAAAAATGCCAACTTTGAAAGTTAGAATGGAAAAATGCAACTTTTGTAAGTTAAGGGACTAAAGTTGTAACTTTGAAAGTTAAGGGACTAAAATGAACATTTTAGAAACTATTAGTCCAAAAATACAAGTATGGAAAGTTTGGTGTCAAAAATGTAAGTATTAAAGTCTAAGGATGATTTTTGTAAATACTAGTAGAAATACTTGGGTATTTTGTACAAAAGTGTATTTTTGAAAGTTATAAAAATATAAAGGGTTTTTAACATAAGGATTTTTATAAAATAGAGATTTTATAAAAATATTAAACAAACTTGGGAAACTTATACAAAAATGAATACTTTTATATAAATGGGAATATAAAAGTGTTGGAAACATTTTTGTAGTTAAGTTGACAAGTTGGGTTAAAAATACATAAGTATTTTAACCATCCAAGTAACATGTGAAAATAGGAAGAAATATGGAAAATATTTCTATAAAATACATGTTGGGAAAAACTTGGAAAAATTAACTAATCGAGTTAAAATATCGAACTAAAACGCGTTAACGAACCACAACCGGACAAAATATGAGAAAAATGCCATTGCGGCAAGATAAGAAAAATATATATTTTAAGAGGTAAAATATATATATATATACTTTGGGTGAAAATAAATAAACACTTTCCTAAGTGTTGGAGGATTAATTCGTGGGAGAAACACATGACACAAACGAATAAGACGTTAAAACAAACGTATATACTTAACAAGAAAAATTACACATTTATATATTTGTACGCTCGTCTCGGCAAAATTCTAGTATATCTACTTAATGGGAAAGTAGATATGCGGGAAAGAAAGCCGCGACGAGAAGACAAGGATATATATATGTGTATGTCGTACCAACGAAATCCTAGTATATTTATTTGAATGGGAAAATAAATATACGGTGTGGTGAGTTGAATCGGGCGTTAAGAATATACGATCGGACGACAAAATCTTAGCATATTTGTTTAAATGGGAAAACAAATGTGTGGCAAAGTGAGTCGGGTCGAGGATTGAAAAATATATTATATCGAGCGATGCGATCTTAAGTATAATTATTTAAATGGGAAAATAATTATATGTTAAGTGAAGTCGAGTCGATGATAATAAGATACAAGTTATGGAAATATTAACAAGAGTAATATATAACTTGTAACACAAAGGGTAATGTAACGCCAACGAAACCTAGGATACACGTATAATTAAACGGGATTTGGAACAACTTGTGGTCGGGAGTTGGGTGTACAACTTGCCAAGGCACATGCACTATAGGAATAGTGACTTATACGTTTAAGACGTTTGTAGGTGCAAGACCTCCCTTTGCTATTCACCCTATTGAGCCAGACACAGTATCAGGTGAGTTTCACGGCCCCATTTTAAACTATTTTTACGTTTTCCGGGGGAAAGATATGTTAGGGATAGTGTTTGACGGATTTATTACTTGAGGTGTGACCGCCACTCGGGGTTGAGTCCTCGCCTCTATAATCATTTGTTCAGGGAATTGAAACCGGAAGAATATTCGAATAGTACTATTGGTGCCTGACAAGGCCCACCCCTAATCGTTAGCGTCGATTATGCATTAGGTTATGCCTGGGGTGCAAATATTCGGAACTTAAGTCGTGGGAAACCGAGTAACGACTTGGAGCGGGGCACAATTATTATATGTCTTGGTTTGATTATAGTCTCAAGTAGATTTATAGGAATTTGCAACTCCTATATATTGTCATAACATGGTATTCCCAAGTATTCAAGTTTTAGAAACTGAAAACCTGTGAACTCACCAATATATTTATATTGACGAAACTTTTTAAAACATATCTTTCAGGTAACTAGAAGATGAAAGATCAGGCAAGCAGGGTCGGGGAATCTCCAATGCAACGACGAACTTTTGTGGGGTTTCACCTTTATTTCCCAAGGCATTTGGGATATATATGAGAAACCTCTAAGTTTATTTCGAAAACAATTATCTTTTGTGTAATGTTTGAAACTGATTCGACGTCATAATAAATGACCCATTTTCTTAAATTACTTGTGTTTAGCCGTAACCTTGACTTTATGCTTTTGAACCGTCGCGCCACGTGTTTCCGCCTTTGTCGTGGTGTGACACACCGGGATTTCATACTATCCCGAGAAGTCATTTGGAAATGGTGAAGATTATATTCTTCAAGGATCCGACAATAGTTTGGGGAAGAATTTGTGGTATGTAAGTCCTAATCTTCAAAATCATATTGCGGGTAATTTAGATTTCTTTCTCAAATTAAAGAGATCTTTTGGGGTTGAAAGCAAGATTAGGAAATAATTTATTTTCATAAGGGGGGTTGGAATTGTAAGCATTTCTGTTGAAGACCAACAATTGGTCATACCCAATGTGTTTTATTCAACAGATTTGGAAGACAATATACTAAGTCTTCCACAACTTATACTACAAGGATTTGTGGTAAAGATTGTGGGAAACTTTTGTATAGTGGAAAATATGTTTAAAGACAAGAGTATGCAATTCCGTTTCATAGAAAACAATAGTGAGTCCAAAGAAGAAATATCGAAATTGTTAGAAAATAATGATGAGGATCATAATCGGAAGAAAGATAATTACTTAAATAATTATTTTGAATCTATTTCGGCCGAAGCCGATTCCATCATTAAGGGAGAAGATGAGATTGTTAAAAATATAAATATAGACTCACTTGACAAGTGCATTGAGTTATTGGACATCATAAATGATATGGAATATCCTTGGGCACATAGAAACATCCTTAAAGAACCATTTATACAAATGGTTTCTTGGTTTCTAAAGGAATTCCTAGGAATAACAAATAGACCAATTCCTCCAAGGTTTGAAAATGGGAAGTGTGTTGAGTTATATGATCTATATATAATGGTGCAAAGAGAAGGTGGACATAGACGGGTTTCTATGTATAATATTTGGGTTGTGATAGCAAAGGAATTGGGATTTGACTATGAGGACAAGGACATGATGAGAATCTTGTATGCACAATATCTTGATGTCTTAGATTGGCAATACATTGTCCATAAAAATGCCCGGAAAACAGCCGAGAATATGATAAAAGAAAGGCATGAAAGTAGTCAAGTAAGAAGGGTAAATACATCACCAAACATGTCTATGAATGCTCAATCGTCAAGCAAAGAAATGAAGCCAAATGAAGAAGACTATGCATTGTACATGGGTGGTGATTGGAGGGCAGCAAAAAGGTTTATGAAAAGAAGAAATTTCGACTTCACACAAGCCGAAATAGCCCTCAAAGAAGCCATTGAAACTCTACCAACAAGTCCCATGAGCCCTAGTTATATTTAGGGGCGAGTGTTGATTTGTAAATATAACTTATATGTATATTTGTATGTGTTGTGTTGTACTTGTAACTACTTATATGTAATGTATGTATCATGTAGAATAATTATATTAGGAACTTAAGACTAGATAGTGATGTATTAGAAGGACAAGGCAAATGGGTCAAAACAACTTGGCAAATCGATGATACACGGCTGCAAACTAGATCAGAACAAGGCTGCACATCTCTGTTGGATACAAGACATATCAGTGCTGAATCAGAAGCAATGCAGAACGAAAACAGAAGCAGTTCAAGTGTTACAGATTATGTTTCGAAGACTGAAGATAGGCAAAAGGACCATTATACCCTTATGGTTATTATAGTTATTTTTGCCGCCAAATATATTCAAACTAACCGGTGGAACAAAAGACATAACGGTTCATGGAGGGACACAACCATTCGAAACATATATATACAAAACACATGGCAAACAGTTTCAGTTATCAAGATTGTCCCACAACAAACAATCCTATTGTCGAAAACATTCCAGAATTCATTTGATTTCTTTGTTCCTTTTATTAAACATTAATCATTTAGTCTTGTAATATCAATTATCTTTGTTTGTGTCTATCTATTTGTGTTTATATCTTGTCTGATTCGCTGCAAATTCAAGTTCTGGGCCAACAAAACCATGAAATAAAAAAATTAGTGCGTCATACGTATCCAAATCAGCTACAAAGTATCAGTTGAAATAAATGAGAGAAAAGCCATATACCTCACTAATGAACTGCTAAATTTATGCATGATGTTATGTATTAGCAAACTTATAGGTGCAATAGGTTTAGCACTCATGTGTTGGATATTAAAAGTTTTCATTTTGTAGGTCCTGTCAAGTGTGAAGGCTGTTCAACTAAGTCGCACCTGACAATTTCGCCTCTTATAACCTTTGAATGGAAGGAGTTTTATTTATATTCTAAATTGTATTATTTCACTTGATGATATAACTGCATAAATTATTAGCTTTTGTATACAACAATCTGGAATAAAGTTGTTTTACTTTGTCGAATTGGTCATTAATCATGTAAAACATTACCAATACTTGATTAATACAATACAAATATAAATAGAGGCTACCAAAAAAATTGCAATTTGCAAACAGTGAATGATGATTTGGATGTAGACAACACAAACACTTAATTCAGTTGATAACATTAAGAACACAAATGAAATAAAATCTAAGTAAATGAAGAACAAACATACCTTGGAAAAGCAGATCTGTATGTGCATTATATATTGCAAAAAGGACCTAGAAATAAAAAACTTCTTATATGAACACAACACAGGAAAATCCAATACATATAATAGAAGTAATGATAATCAAGAACTCAGCAACTATCAATTAATGGTCCTTTTACTCACCTTTAATAAATCCAAATTCTACATTAAGCCTAAATGATGATGATGATGATGATGTATTAGTAGTCATAAAAACAAACCTCTCTGTAGCCTGCAAACAACTGAGATTAACATTTAAAAACCAGTGAATCAACAATAATAATCACATCAAAAGACAGATGAAAAACCTATGGCAAAAATAAACTGTGCTAAATGCAACAGGAATAGAACCTGAATTACATTCAAGTATCATTGGACTTTCTCGGTATCGTCATAATAATGGTTGTAAAAATCCTGACTAAGCGTCGATATTCAGATTATATTATATTACCTAAAATACAAACATAGCAATTCATCAATTGTAATGTATATCCATTTTTATTGCAGTTATAAAAGATATGTCGAATATATTGCTCAAGAGAAAATGGTCACATGGCCTCTATTAGGGTGTGATCTAAACATCATTAGGAAATCAAACACAAGTCTTGTGTAACCTTATACTCCTCAAGAAGAGTACATGTTCCTGCTGTATTCACTTTAAGATTTACAGATTTCTCTGGTTCATGCCAACCACCAAAAAGTTTGACCAGCAGGGAGACCACTTTATTACAAATCTCTAAATTCGTAAGTCTTGCTACCTTTTCATGAATATATCACTAAACTTCACCTATAATAAGCCAAGAAACAACATTAAAATGTGTTTGATAGTGGATTATAGATAATATTACTCATTACTAGCATGCTTTCATACCTGCCATTTGGCTTCATTGAAAAGTAATGAATCAATGCTGAATAAGCTATCAAGTTGGCCAAGTTCAACCGAAGCATTCTTGGCATCTTGAACCAAGTTTTTGTTTTTTGCTAGCTTTGTAGAAATAGCCACGGTTTTTAACATCAACAACCAAATGCTTTCAAATAGTTCCACTATTCACTAGAGTTGATTCATTCCCCAATATCTACATGCAATATCTTGATAAACATCGAAAAAAATTATGTAACTGGAAAGAAAAAGATCAAGAACAAAAACAAACTAGATTAGTTGATATCTTTGGTGTGACACCAGTCAACGATCCAGGTTAACATTTGTACACATTTCACTCATTATTGTCATTTCATGTGCATATTAACCAATTTTGCACACACTACACTCCCCCAGTCTAGTAAAGCTTGAGTTATTACATAAATACAATAGATCATCCGTTTACGCATACAACACCCGAAATAATTGGCGTTGAATAGTCAAGCCAATCACACGCTCAACAGAGAGCAACCGGATGCCCAATTACCACACAGGAACAAAACAACAATACACGTGACATTACCCAAGTGGAAAACTACACAATCCACTCAAACTCGAATAATTTACAATTTGTTTTATGAGGTTAACACTCACACAAATCATGAAACACTACCAAGGAACAAACATGTGTTATCACAAGTTAATAATGCCCAATAACACATGAATAACCCCTCAATAACATATGTGTGTATATATATATATATATATATCTTACATGATCACTAATGATATCATATGTTAATATTCAATAACTAAATTCTATTGATGATGGATATCTATGACACACCATATACCACACATATCTATATTATATCGAACGACTCACCTATGTACACACTTATATTGTGAAACAAGCCAACCCAACACCTATGTGTGTGTTATCAAACCAAAACTAATATCTACACATATATACACACACACTCGACACCTATATACCTAGTGTAGATGGTTAGTTACTTTACATACTTCATGACAACCACATTTACACCAAAAAGGACCCTTCACATTGTCAAGATCATGGAGGTTTGCCACAAATGTATTTTTGTCTTCCTTTGGGCCGAAAAACAAGAAACAACATGGGACAAGGATTGCCAATCATTCTTATACCCTTTTAGAACCTTGTTGATGACAACACACTCCCCAAAACCTTGAGCTTAACCAAACCTATTGATCTCCTCTTGCACCTATACTTCGGCCGAAAACATCCAAACCAAACCATGTTATGTCCCTTTCCAAAGAATGTCCAAAACATACACTAATATGGCATGAAGATATCCTGAACACACATCCCTTGATTTATGATCTCAACCCCAAAATAGCTTGATCTTCTCTTTGTCTTGTTCTCGACCGAAGATCACCCCAAGTTCATCTCATGTCACTTTCAAACACAATGACACAAACTTACAAGAACCTTCCTTGGATGTTGAGCACCAATCGGCTACATGGAGAGACAATGATGATCCATCTCTATCATCCAAGATTGAAGACAATCTCTTTATCTTGTACTCGGCCGAAGACCTCTAAGGGACATATGATCTTGTGCTAGTTGTCATTGTACACCATATTTAGCACCAAAACAAGCTATGACAAACCTCCAAAGCTAGTCAACCTTTCCAAAACTATAAACTCTTATACACTAATCGATTGGAATCCATGGAAGGCATGCCATCATATCATGCACCATTTGATGATTAAGATCATGAATCACCACTTCATCCAAGGTGATTAACCTTACCACTAATGTTCTTGTCCACACTTGGATCGATCACTATATAAAGAAGCATTGTGACCGCCTTCATTCCACACACAACCACCTTTTTTTCTTTCTTGTATATCTTGACCAAACCCCCATCACACAAACACCAAACCCATCTTTCCTTTTCAAGCTCCAAAGCACAAGTTTAGGAGGCAACAAGAGGCTTGAAGGTCCCATCAATCGGTCATACCTTTGCATCTACTAGGTACATTATCAACTCCGCATCATTTATAGTTTTAAATCAATACCATCGGCCCTCATGTCCTCTCGATTTTCGACCCTTAATCATCAAAGTACTTGGCCATATCCACACATAAGATGATGATTTTATAAGCATTGTGATGTTTATTATCAATTGATTTCAAACACATATGATTCACCTATATATGATCGCATACAAGCTAACCACACACATAGGTGACACCAATCGGCCTAAAGCATACACTGACATTATAATCAATGTTTTATAAACCACATTCGGCTTTTATAAGTGTCAAGAAATCGATTTTGAACCAAGACATACATATATATATATATACACTCGACACTATATCACACTTTGAGAATAATTATACTCGATTTCCTTAATGACACACTAGCAGACACTTATGGTCACTAAATTATACATTGGTAAACACAAGCGAGTTGTTTTGGATGCTTAAAACAATCAAATTTAAGACATGGTTAATGAAAGATTTCGATTATGCTATTATAACATATGTTAACTTAACCACAACATGTGTTAGAACCACCTTTTGACATTGAAAGGCATAAACATATGTTAAAAACATTCGTTTTGCTATAAAACAACCACACGTGTTGAGATTGGGAATATTCTACACCCATGACAACGTGTGGGGCCTATTTGTTAAACATAGATACATTTTTCATAATAAAACGCCCGAGATTCACGAAACCGTATGTATTGAAAAGTACACATAAAACAAGTAATAATTATCAAGTGCACAAACTATGGCCCACATATAACTAACAAAAGGGTCCACAAGTCGGGTGAACAACTTGTATGATAAACGACAAGAACATACAACTTACTATGTCCTTGATAATCATAGGGCAATCATTTCCAGGACGGTAGTTACCTCACATCTCAGATTTACCAGACCATAGGTACTATCACCAAGTGAGTTTCACGACCCCATTTTACTATTTTCCATTTTAAGGGATTAACATGCTACATTTCTAGTACATTACATTTTTGTGTGATATTCTATCGTGACTACCATGTGGAACACGAGATATTCGGTTCATGAGCTCAACAGTCCTCATACTTACAATTGCACTATAACTATTAGCTATCAAAAGCTATGGAACACTTAAATAGATCTATTGGGATTGACACCCCCACTCTTGGTTAGTCGCTCTAACCGATTACATACAAAAGAGTGATAATATTTTACTATACATATGTTGTCTTTATTGTACAATGCGCGAGGCACAACAGTCAAGAGGTTTGGTTATGGGACTCATGGTTTGCACAGTAATCATTCGCTTAGCTAGCCTATGATTGTTCATACACGAATTTCTTGAGCACTTTACATAGTACATTAAAACCTGTGAACTCACCGACATTATGTTAACAAATCGATCTTTTATGCATGTTTTTCAGGTAATTGATCATGCGGATCAGAGGCTTGGGAAAGAGGTTGGAGCATGCATATTGTGGTACCATCATCGGGTGGATTTCATTATTGTCGGTTGTGTTGTGTCTTGGTATTTGATACAATGGTTTTTCAGACAATATTATGTTTTTCTTAATAATTTATGACAATGATTATCTCTTGATGGTATCTATTTAAATTACATCTTATGTGTTGCTCAAATTTTGTGCTTGAAAACCTTTCGAATCACATCCCCGTGTTTCCGCCTTGGCGGGGTGTGACATTTGGCCTCTTGAGATCATCCACACATTTTGGTCTTACATCAGTCAATGCGATAAGATCTCCAACCACAGGTACATATGATCCTAGACCATTTCTAAGCAAAATGGTGTATACGAATGATTTGTGAAGTAAAAAACCTTTAGCTAGTTGTACATTATATATCTCTAAGGTAGGATAATGGTTGACTCCTAGGATCTTGGAAAACAGGTCTGCATGAGTCTCCTAAAAAAGAGGATAGATGAATGAGCTGGTGTAGTCAGATACCGAAGAAAATGTCTTCGGAATCACTGATACCTTTTAAAGTAGTACAAGGTTTGAAACCGGCAAAGATAAAAAAGAATTATTTGTAAGTTTGGTCTAGCAAAATCATAAGCATTTTATGAGGTTTTTAAACTTGTTTCGGTTTCTAGGTAGTCTGCTAGTCAAAGAAGTAGACTCCATTAGAGTCCGCTAGTCAAAGAGCAGGCTCTTATTTTTGGAGTTTTGTCATGTCAACATTGTTCGAGGATTTCGCTTGCCACATGAATTCAGATCATTTTGCTAGACCACACCGAAATAATGCAAAGAATATATAAGCGAAATCCACCAAGCTAATAACAACAAATAATGCACCAAGCTAAGTTTCTTAGTAAATGTAACCGAAATCCACCAAGCTAATAACAACAAATAATGCAAAGAATATATAAGCTTTGGTAGAGATGCGATTGAACAAATCAAAGGGACATTATAAATACACTATGATATGAAGTAAGGGTGTCGAAAAACCATTGAAACGACTGAACCACCCAAACCAAAGCAAATCAGCCAGTTTGAGATCCAAACAGTTCGGTTTTGGCAGTTTGGAAATTGGAACCAGACGTGTTGTGACACCCGGCATGTTCGGCTTAAACATATTAGTAACATCTAAGTCTACCTTAGCGAGAAACGTTTATAAACAAACTTAACTGGGTTAGTTGAGTCGGGTCAAGTTAGGATTGTCCAGGGTACAATGATCTGGAGGATCATTGGGAGTCGTTTTGATAACACACTAGTACCGGGTTCCGTTGCTGGTGACATTACATGAACTAATTAAGTATATGTGTAGATTATGGGTCGTGTGGTGGATTATATACATAGACGTGTTTAAATGATGTGTAAATGATTATCTATGCTTAAATGTGTTAAATATAGACTAAGGATGCATGCTTATGTGTTAAGATGTGTTAGAATGCGTTAAACACGACAAACTGGAAAACTAGTTAAAAAGAGGTCTTGGTTCGACCACTTCGAGTGGTCGAAGGAGAAGAAGTTGTCTGGTTCGACCCTTGTAAATGGGCGAACCAGGGAAGTGGAATTTAAGGAATTCCCTTCGACCAGACAGGGCTCATTCGACCCTGTGAAAGGGTCGAAGGAGACCACCTTCGACCAATGAATTGGGGCGAAGGAGGATTAGTATAAATACCAACCTTTGTCATTTTTCATCATTTCACAAACCCTAACCGTCCCAAAACGCTCTCAAACGATCTTAAACACTAAGGAAGGAGTTTTTGCTCTTCTTTTTCATAATCTAACCTATCTACAACATCTAAACAAGAATCCAAGGTGTGTTCATAATCCTAAACCTTTTAAAAACATTTTGATTCGTTTTCATTTAACCCTAATTGTCGAGATCTGTTCTAAGGGTGTTTTTATGATTAAAAACCTTTTAAACATCTTTCTAAATCAAAACATGATCATTTAACATAGGTTTTCATGATGAATAACATATGTAAATTGTGTGTTATGTGGTGTTATGTGTTGTTCAATGATTTGCTGCTATATCTATGATAGAAACATGATATAGGATTGTTGTTAATGTTGGAATATTGTTGTTTAGGGTTAGGATTGGATATGATGATATTTGGGGGTTTTATTGGATTAAAACTTGATGTATGAATATTTATGATCAATAGAATGGATAGGGAAAGATCGGATAATCGACAAACTGAGTATTTTAAGCTAAGCATGAATCGATTTCAAAAGTTTCCAAATTGGGTAAATAATTCATGCATGAAAGTGATGTTTCCATAATCTTTACCATTTTGGGAAAGGGCTGAAACGGACGTGTTATCGGGGGAAATCGGTGGGGTTTTGTAGGAATAAGTTATCTATGCTTGACTGCTGTGTTTGATGATGTTTCGAGTCGTTTTGAATGTGTTTGAAGCGTTTTTAGGAAAAATCACACAACAGGGGCGAACCTGGCCTCCTTCGACCAGTCGAAGGTGCGAAGGAGGGATCCAGGGTCGAACCTGGGTTTTTATTGGGCGAATGTGACAAAACGGGCGAAGGAAGCATCAAACGGTCGAACGAGAGGTAAAACGGGCGAAGGAGACTAAAAGGTGCGAAGGAGACTTAAAACTGACTGGTTCGACCGTTCTGATGCAGAAATGAGATTTTTGATACAAACTAAGTGTTTTATGCTTGAACCTTGTGTGTAATCTATGTGTACTTGATTAGTTAGGGTAATGGGTCACCAACGGGATGTCGGGTCGGTCTAGTGTGTCGGTTAAACATTTAAACACGTTTTAAAACATACTTGGTTACGATCTGGACAATCAGGGACTAGATAACCTTATGGTTATTAGTCGGAACACTTATGTGAACATTTTGATAGATCTCCGGTAGAGGGATTATCAAGGGCTAAACATCTTTACTTATATTTGAAGAACGCTACTTAAGGTGAGTTCACGGCCCCACTTTTACTGCTTTAACTTTGGGGGAGAAAACATGCGCTAAACGGTTTTGGTAACTTATGTCATACTATGGTTTTAACTTTATTTTGCTGTACGATCTTTTGGAAAGTCCCGGGGGAAACCATGAATGTGCGGGGTTGCACAACGGGGGAAATGTGGATAGATCTATTGGGCGTGACCTGCCCCACTCGTCGGCTTGGAGGGCCGGGCGGGTGCATATTGTCTCAAACAGGTACATTGGTATCATGCTGAACATACGAGCTGCTTAAACATGCTGAACATTGCTAAACGTGTCTAGTAATGGTTTCCAATCGTAGTAGTAATGAAACATACGCCTAGCTAGCGTACTTGGTAACATTGATATAGTATGGACATGGTAACGTTTTGGTAACATTTTGAACAAACCTGTGAACTCACCAGCATTATATGTTGACATCTTTTTGGCATGCTTTTCTCAGGTCGCTAAGGTAGCAATGAACGGAACTAGGCGCACGGGTCTGCATTGGCGTCTAGATTTAGTGCACGTTTTGTAATAAAAGTATTTTGAACAACTTTTGAGATGATAGCATAGTTGATTAAATGCTACTGAAACGCTTCCGCTTATTAAATTAAATGTTATATGTCTATTTACGCTTTCATATAGAGTTGTTTATCGTGATCGTTGACTTGGATCCTGGTTTGTCATGCGCCTCGCGGTAAAACCCCGCAAGTGGTAATTTGAGGGTGTGACAGATTGGTATCAGAGTCAATGGTTATAGTGAACTAGGACTGCATGTAGAGTCTGGTCTATAGCCGAGTCGCACACACTAGACGGTCACATACGTTGGGTCTATTAATGGGATATGTACTAACGTTGTCGGGGTGTCCTTACATCATCATCATGCTTCTCCGTTACATCATCCGTTTTTATTTGGGTTCTTACCTACTCTAGTCTTCTTCTTCTGGATTGAAGAAGGAGGGGTTGATTTGTTGGTTCTAGCACACACATGCCTTCTTACACTTGCACACGTTATTAGGCGACAATGTTCGGTGACTGGGGTCTAGATTAGGGGTACATCTGGAGGACCATGTAGAGCAGTTTATCATTTCGGGTGCACACGAAATAATAAACTGGAATGCATGAAAATCCCGATGGACTTCGAGTTTGGATGTATAGTCCTGGATTTGTCCCTAGGTTAACTCTTGTAAATTTCTAGTGGTTGACACTGGAAGTGGCTCTGAATCTCTCGATTTCTTGATTTGTTAGATCATGTCTGGTGCTCGCGGTGGTGGACGTCGTGGTGGCGGCGGTGGCCGTGCTGGCGGTGGTGGTCGTGCCGGAGGCGGTGGTCGTGGAAACATCAACATGACCCGAGCTGAACTGAACAACTTGCTCCAGCAGCAAGTGAACATGGCCATGGCTAATTTCCAGGCTGGGATTAATGCCATGGGTGGTGAGTTGATTTCTGTCGACCTTGTCTCATTTTCGGGTTTCGTGTCTTTTCGTTTGTGTTTTATTCGTGTACCGTGTTTCAGGTGCTGGTGCCAATCCACCCCCACCTCAGTGCTCTTATAAGAAGTTTAGGGACTGTCAGCCCCATAACTTCGCTGGAACTGAGGGAGCGGTGGGACTGCTCCGATGGCTGGAGAAGGTTGAATCTGTCTTTGTTATGTGTAACTGTCCTGCTGGGGACCGGGTGAAGTATGCTACTGCGACATTTGAAGGGCCTGCATTGTCGTGGTGGAATGCTACTACACAGAACGTGGGATTGGGAGAGGCTATTGCTATGCCTTGGGCGGAGTTTGTGCAGCTTTTGAGAGGTGAGTACTGTCCGAGAGAGGAGATACAGAAGTTGGAGCATGAGGTCTGGAGTTACAAGATGGTTGGATCGGAGATTGAGGAGTACACTGTGAGGAGGAACGAGCTGGCGGTGTTGTGTCCTGATTTACACACACCCGATTACAGGAGGATCGAGCACTATGTGTCTGGACTAGTGCCCGAGATTGCTGGGTTGGTGGCTGCTGGGAATCTTCCCACTATTGCTGAAGTTGTCTGATCAGCTCATCGGATGACTAACCTGAAGGTGGCGGAAGGCGTTTTGCCACCCAAGGGTGCTACTGTGAAGGTTGCTGAGGGGAACAAGAGGAAGTGGGAGAGTGTGGTGCCAGCTCAGCCGGCGAAGAAGTTTGAGTCATCTGGGTCTTCTTCTGGGCAGAAGACGAGTGGGTATGTTGGGAAGCATCCCAAGTGCAACAAGTGTGGTTTTCATCATTCTGGGAGTTGTGATAGGGCTCGTTGTCATTGGTGCCATCAGTTGGGGCACCATGCTAAGGATTGCAAGGTGGCACTCACCCCAACTCAGACTCATGCGGCTACTCCTGCTCCTGCTGCTCAGGGGACTCAGGGGAGGCAGGGGTGTTATAACTGTGGTGACACGGGACATTTCAAGCGTGATTGTCCCAAACTGAAGCAGGGCGATAATGGGAGGGGCGGGAACGGTAACGGGAACAACGGCGGCGGAGGCAGGACTGCACGTGCTTTCGTCATTGGATCTGCAGAGGCTAGGCAGGATCCAGACACAGTTACCGGTACGTTCCTTCTTAATGATCGCTATGTTTCTGTCTTGTTTGATTCTGGTGCCGATAAGAGTTTCGTATCTTTGGATATTAGTCGATTGCTAGATTTAGTACCCACACCTTTAGAGGCTAAGTACTTAATAGAATTGGCTGATGGTAAGAAAATCGAAGCGACACACACCCTTAGGGAATGTCGCTTGGAACTGTCGGGTTTGTCTTTCCCCATTGACCTTATGCCGGTACCTCTGGGTAGTTTTGATGTCGTGGTTGGCATGGATTGGTTATCGTTGTATCGCGCGGAGATCGTTTGTTTTGACAAGGTTATTCGGATTCCTCTCCCTGATGGAGAGATTCTTTCGGTTCATGGCGAGAAAAGCGGTGCTCCGCTGAGTATCATTTCTAGCATGAAGGCCCGTAAGTATCTTCGGAAGGGCTGTTCGGCCATTTTGGCGCTTGTTAACGTTTCTACTGACGATGAGAAGAAGATCGAGGATATCCCGGTGGTTCGTGACTTTTCTGATGTGTTTCCTGATGATTTACCTGGTCTTCCTCCCCATCGTCAGGTTGAGTTTGGTATTGATCTCACTCCGGGCGCAGCTCCTATTGCCCGAGCTCCGTATCGTCTTGCACCTCCCGAGATGCAAGAGTTGTCCAGCCAGTTGCAGGAACTCTTGGAAAAGGGTTTCATTCGACCGAGTTCTTCCCCGTGGGGAGCTCCTATTTTGTTTGTGAAGAAGAAGGACGGAAGTCTTCATATGTGTATTGATTATCGTGAGCTGAACAAAGTGACCATCAAGAATCGTTATCCTCTTCCTCGCATTGATGATCTCTATGACCAGCTTCAGGGCTCTAGCTACTATTCGAAGATTGATTTGCGGTTCGGTTATCACCAGTTGCGCGTCAGGGAAGCTGACATTCAGAAGACTGCTTTTCGCACTCGTTATGGCCATTTTGAGTTCTTGGTCATGCCTTTTGGTCTCACTAACGCACCGGCGGTGTTCATGGACTTGATGAACCGCGTCTGTAAACCTTACCTTGATAAGTTCGTCATCGTGTTCATTGACGACATTCTGATTTACTCCAAGAACAAGGCGGATCATGAGGAGCATCTGCGGTTGGTCTTGGAACTTTTGAGACAGGAGCAGTTGTATGCTAAGTTCTCGAAGTGCGATTTTTGGTTACGTGAAGTTCAATTCCTAGGACATGTGGTGAATGAACTGGGAATTCATGTCGATCCGGCTAAGATCGAAGCTATTAAAGACTGGGAAGCACCAAAGACGCCATCTGAGGTGCGGCAATTCCTAGGTATTGCGGGTTATTATCGTCGTTTCATTGAGGGATTTTCGAAGATCGCTCAACCCCTCATTGCTCTTACCCAGAAGGACCGAAAGTTCGTCTGGGATGAACCACAAGAATCAGCGTTTCAGATGCTGAAGCTTAAACTTTGTTCTGCACCTATTTTATCCCTACCTGAGGGTACGGATGATTTCGTTGTGTACTGTGATGCTTCTATTCGTGGTCTCGGTTGCGTGTTGATGCAGCGCGGGAAGGTTATTGCTTATGCTTCTCGTCAACTCAAAGTTCATGAGAAGAACTACACTACTCATGACTTGGAACTGGGTGCGGTAGTCTTTGCGTTGAAAATCTGGAGACATTACTTGTACGGTACCAAGTGTGAAGTATATACCGATCACAAGAGTCTTCAGCATATTTTCGACCAGAAGGTGTTGAACATGCGGCAGCGTCGCTGGGTTGAACTCCTAAACGATTATGACTGTGCCATCAAATACCATCCTGGCAAGGCGAACGTTGTGGCGGACGCCTTGAGCAGGAAGGAGTCTGCGAACCCTCGCCGTGTTCGAGCCTTACAGCTCACCATTCATTCGTCGTTGCCTGACCGAATCTGTTCTGCACAGTTGGAAGCCTTGAAGGAGGAAAACCTTAAGGCTGAAACGATGCATAGTGCTGACAAGCATCTTGAGCTCAGAACTGATGGCTTACACTATTTTGCGGGACGTGTTTGGGTCCCGTTGTTCGGGGGATTGCGCAAGCTTGTTCTGGATGAAGCTCACAAATCCCGGTATTCTATTCACCCTGGCTCCGATAAGATGTATCAGGATTTGAAGATACTTTATTGGTGGCCGAACATGAAAGCTGACATAGCTTCTTACGTCAGCAAATGTTTGACTTGTGCTAAAGTCAAGGTGGAGTATCAGAGGCCGTCTGGTCTCCTGCAACAACCAGAGGTTCCAGAATGGAAGTGGGAACGAATCACGATGGATTTTGTCACCAAGCTGCCAAGGTCACCTAGTGGTTATGATATGATCTGGGTGATTGTTGACCGGCTGACAAAATCGGCACGTTTTATACCAATTAAGGAAACCGATGGACTCGAGCGGTTGGCTCGACTTTACCTTAAGGAGGTGGTTGCTCGGCACGGAGTGCCTGTTTCTATTATCTCTGATCGTGATTCTCGTTTCGCTTCGCGTTTCTGGAAGGCTCTGCACAAGGCTTTGGGTACTCAGTTGGATATGAGTACGGCTTATCATCCGCAAACTGATGGACAGAGTGAGCGGACGATTCAAACCTTGGAAGACATGCTTCGGGCATGTGTTATCGATTTTGACAGAAGTTGGGAGATCCACCTGCCATTAGTGGAGTTTTCCTACAACAACAGCTATCACTCTAGCATCAAGGCAGCTCCGTTCGAGGCTCTTTACGGACGGAAATGTCGATCACCACTTTGTTGGGCCGAGGTGGGCGAGAGCCAGCTCACTGGTCCGGAACTCGTGTACGAAACTTCGGAGAAAATCGTACAGATCCGTCAACGTTTGGCTGCTGCACGGGATCGTCAGAAGAGCTATGCCGATCGCCGTCGAAAACCTTTAGAGTTCCAGGTTGGGGACAAGGTACTTCTGAAAGTTTCACCATGGAAGGGCGTCATACGCTTTGGAAAGCGTGGAAAGCTTAACCCTCGTTATGTCGGACCGTTCGCAATCCTAGATCGGATTTGACCGGTGGCATACAGACTTGACTTACCGGCGGAGCTCGGTAGTGTGCACAACGTCTTCCATGTGTCTAACTTGAAGAAGTGTTTGGCTGACGAATCTCTCATTGTACCACTGGAAGAGATCAAGGTTGATGATCGTCTTCGCATTGTGGAGGAACCTGTCGAGATTCTCGACTACAAGATTCGTAGCCTTCGTCGGAGTAAAATCCGCATCGTTAAAGTCCGTTGGAACTCGAACCGTGGACCGGAGTTCACATGGGAACGGGAGGATCAGATGAAAGCTAATTATCCTCATCTTTTTCCGAAACGCGCGTTTGAATCAAGGCATGTTACTGCCGAAGCGGAATGAATCTCGGGCCGAGATTCCTTTCAACGTGGGGATGATGTGACATCCGGTAATTTTCTTTTCGTTCTGTTCTTTTTGTTTCCTACTTTTGGGGCTTTGCGCAATTTTCGGGACGAAAATTCTTTCAACGTGGGGATGATGTGACACCCGGCATGTTCGGCTTAAACATATTAGTAACATCTAAGTCTACCTTAGCGAGAAACGTTTATAAACAAACTTAACTGGGTTAGTTGAGTCGGGTCAAGTTAGGATTGTCCAGGGTACAATGATCTGGAGGATCATTGGGAGTCGTTTTGATAACACACTAGTACCGGGTTCCGTTGCTGGTGACATTACATGAACTAATTAAGTATATGTGTAGATTATGGGTCGTGTGGTGGATTATATACATAGACGTGTTTAAATGATGTGTAAATGATTATCTATGCTTAAATGTGTTAAATATAGACTAAGGATGCATGCTTATGTGTTAAGATGTGTTAGAATGCGTTAAACACGACAAACTGGAAAACTAGTTAAAAAGAGGTCTTGGTTCGACCACTTCGAGTGGTCGAAGGAGAAGAAGTTGTCTGGTTCGACCCTTGTAAATGGGCGAACCAGGGAAGTGGAATTTAAGGAATTCCCTTCGACCAGACAGGGCTCATTCGACCCTGTGAAAGGGTCGAAGGAGACCACCTTCGACCAATGAATTGGGGCGAAGGAGGATTAGTATAAATACCAACCTTTGTCATTTTTCATCATTTCACAAACCCTAACCGTCCCAAAACGCTCTCAAACGATCTTAAACACTAAGGAAGGAGTTTTTGCTCTTCTTTTTCATAATCTAACCTATCTACAACATCTAAACAAGAATCCAAGGTGTGTTCATAATCCTAAACCTTTTAAAAACATTTTGATTCGTTTTCATTTAACCCTAATTGTCGAGATCTGTTCTAAGGGTGTTTTTATGATTAAAAACCTTTTAAACATCTTTCTAAATCAAAACATGATCATTTAACATAGGTTTTCATGATGAATAACATATGTAAATTGTGTGTTATGTGGTGTTATGTGTTGTTCAATGATTTGCTGCTATATCTATGATAGAAACATGATATAGGATTGTTGTTAATGTTGGAATATTGTTGTTTAGGGTTAGGATTGGATATGATGATATTTGGGGGTTTTATTGGATTAAAACTTGATGTATGAATATTTATGATCAATAGAATGGATAGGGAAAGATCGGATAATCGACAAACTGAGTATTTTAAGCTAAGCATGAATCGATTTCAAAAGTTTCCAAATTGGGTAAATAATTCATGCATGAAAGTGATGTTTCCATAATCTTTACCATTTTGGGAAAGGGCTGAAACGGACGTGTTATCGGGGGAAATCGGTGGGGTTTTGTAGGAATAAGTTATCTATGCTTGACTGCTGTGTTTGATGATGTTTCGAGTCGTTTTGAATGTGTTTGAAGCGTTTTTAGGAAAAATCACACAACAGGGGCGAACCTGGCCTCCTTCGACCAGTCGAAGGTGCGAAGGAGGGATCCAGGGTCGAACCTGGGTTTTTATTGGGCGAATGTGACAAAACGGGCGAAGGAAGCATCAAACGGTCGAACAAGAGGTAAAACGGGCGAAGGAGACTAAAAGGTGCGAAGGAGACTTAAAACTGACTGGTTCGACCGTTCTGATGCAGAAATGAGATTTTTGATACAAACTAAGTGTTTTATGCTTGAACCTTGTGTGTAATCTATGTGTACTTGATTAGTTAGGGTAATGGGTCACCAACGGGATGTCGGGTCGGTCTAGTGTGTCGGTTAAACATTTAAACACGTTTTAAAACATACTTGGTTACGATCTGGACAATCAGGGACTAGATAACCTTATGGTTATTAGTCGGAACACTTATGTGAACATTTTGATAGATCTCCGGTAGAGGGATTATCAAGGGCTAAACATCTTTACTTATATTTGAAGAACGCTACTTAAGGTGAGTTCACGGCCCCACTTTTACTGCTTTAACTTTGGGGGAGAAAACATGCGCTAAACGGTTTTGGTAACTTATGTCATACTATGGTTTTAACTTTATTTTGCTGTACGATCTTTTGGAAAGTCCCGGGGGAAACCATGAATGTGCGGGGTTGCACAACGGGGGAAATGTGGATAGATCTATTGGGCGTGACCTGCCCCACTCGTCGGCTTGGAGGGCCGGGCGGGTGCATATTGTCTCAAACAGGTACATTGGTATCATGCTGAACATACGAGCTGCTTAAACATGCTGAACATTGCTAAACGTGTCTAGTAATGGTTTCCAATCGTAGTAGTAATGAAACATACGCCTAGCTAGCGTACTTGGTAACATTGATATAGTATGGACATGGTAACGTTTTGGTAACATTTTGAACAAACCTGTGAACTCACCAGCATTATATGTTGACATCTTTTTGGCATGCTTTTCTCAGGTCGCTAAGGTAGCAATGAACGGAACTAGGCGCACGGGTCTGCATTGGCGTCTAGATTTAGTGCACGTTTTGTAATAAAAGTATTTTGAACAACTTTTGAGATGATAGCATAGTTGATTAAATGCTACTGAAACGCTTCCGCTTATTAAATTAAATGTTATATGTCTATTTACGCTTTCATATAGAGTTGTTTATTGTGATCGTTGACTTGGATCCTGGTTTGTCATGCGGCTCGCGGTAAAACCCCGCAAGTGGTAATTTGAGGGTGTGACACGTGTATTTTTCACCTTTGAAATATGTACTAATATGTATGATAACCATGAACCATCTTCATCGTTTATATTTTTTTTTTACAAACTAATGAATACAAGAAAAAAAATCAAACCATTAAACCACCAAACCAGCCGGTCAAGTTGACTAATTCAACCCATTGGTTGGGTCTGTCTTTCCCTGAAACTGTAGTTAGTGGTTCGGCCGAAGTTTTTTTTGTCAAAACTAGTCAAAGTAAACCGCAAACACCCCTATTGAAATAGTGTATATGCTAACATGTTGCATACATTTAAAATTATAAATTTAGAATTTACCTCTGAAGCACTTGGAGTGAATTGGCTTGTTGATTCAGATTATCTTTCCACCTCATAAGAGTCTTCTAAATCTGTAACTGCTACTGTAAATTATACGTTTAAAACACAAATTTTGAGTTTTAAGTCAATCAAACCCTAAACGCGCAATGGCAATCCGACAACTTTTTTAAGGGTGGATTTTAGTCATTTCATTAACAGAAAAACATAATTAATTTCTAAAGAATGGCAGGCACATTTAGTTATCGCAATTTTTTGTTGTTGTTTGGGCAAGATCAAGATAAAAATCAATGGTATTACATCTAACACGCTTTACGCTTTTATATACTTTGGTTTTTACTTTGTTCGCCTGGAATGAACTTTTGTGGTTTAATTTGAACTAATGTACAGGGTTTGGAAGAATCGATCGATTGGTGGCCAAAGTAGCTATGCATAGAGGTGATATTAAACTTGTTGTTTACGATCTATTCATCTATGGGGAGTACATGATTTGTAATATCACTATTATTTTTTAGTTTAAAAAAAAATGATGTGCTACGTGACTAACAATATCCAGGGGTGAGCAGTAACCGAAAACAGACGTAACCAACCCAAATCAATTGAAAACTGAATTAACCAAACAATCGAATTAACTTAAAATTGGTTATCGGGTTTTTTTATACCATTAGTTAACCAAACTTTACCAAATTAAAAATCAAACATTTCATATATTCTTAGCTTCCAATTCATGTATTTATAGTTTTATACCCTCATTTCATGTACCTCTAAGCCAAAATTTTAGACAAAGTTTGGTTTGGGTTATTAAAAACAATTAACTGAACCGAATTAAAAACCAACAATGTTACAAAATAAACTGAATCAGTTAACCAATTGTCAATAAAATCGTTGAGCCGGTGACTTTTGTTTTTGTTGAAACTAATAACCGAATTGAACCGAACCATACACACTTTTAGGAAATGATTGTGTTCCCCACCGCATTACGCGGGCATCCAATTAGTATACATAATAATTTAATTAGCCATTAAAAAAAAGCTTATTCAAGCAAATTGAACTCGTAATTGCTGATCATCAAATAAAACCATAGTTATCAAATGCGTTAGGCGCATTCAAAGCGCATAGACCTCACCTCGAGCCTAGGATTAAGAACCGATGACTTTAACAAGTATGATTAAAACCACATACTATTAAATCGTTAATTATGTAAAAACATCGATATATTTACAACTTGCATAAGGGAACTTATCATTTTTTTCATACTTAAAACATAAAAATGCACACAAAAGCAAACACCTAAATCAGTTGTGTTTAAACTTTTAAATCATGCAACCAAAACATAAAGCAACCCCTATTTGAACTTGTAAAGCTTAGACTGCCATTGGAAATGTGGTTGCCACCATTGATGTATTCCATGAGACTGCTTAAAATCCTCTGAAGAACTCAAGTTCACGGTCAAATAAGCTGTAGGCAGAAGATGCACCGGCTCCGAATCTCTCCCAATCGCTCCGGAAACCAGACTCCCTATCGAATACTTGGTCGCGATTCGCTCAATCTTCCCGACACCAATCCGCTCCATCTTATCCCTATGCTGAAAGTACCCTATGTACTCAGCACAAATAGGGTCAGACGGGTTCACAAACACATTCGGTATCCATTCAGACAACAAAACAAACGGATCCTCTTCCGGATCCTTGTTTCCACGCTTAATAGCGGCCGCGATTCCAGCCGTTACAAGGCTGCCTGCGATGCGGACGCCGTGTTTTAACGTTTGGTTTGATATCATTTTCTCGAGGGGGACAGAAATGAAGGGTGGGTTAAAGAGATAGGTTTCGAGTTGGAGTCGAGACTTTGCCATGTTCCGCCCGGCTAGCATTGCGATTGACGCGCCTAATGAGTGTCCGGCTAGCCACACGCTTCGGGCTCCCACGTTTTCTACGGCTTTTGAAATAGCTTCAAAAGCCGTACGGAAACGTGGGCTTTGTTCGAGGTTATCGAACACGCATTTTAAGTTGAGTCGCATGTCTTCGGATCTTGTGAGAGATCTCGAGATTGTTCCACGAAAAGCTATTACATACCTATTATATTAGAGAGAATATATTAATTAGTTAGGGTTTATTTTGTTTTGTTATATTAGCAAATGAACACAGTAAGAGGACAACCTATAACATCAAATTAAACACGGTAAACAATAATATGTTTGAATTTCATTAAACCAAAATACGAAAGTTACATCACAATAGAAGGTAGACAGGCAACAAGCTGCGCCGTCACCCCTTTCTGAATTGCGAACCTTAGTCTACCAAAGACAGATCCTTATCCCCCTAGGGATGAACTATTGCTGTGGACAACCCATTGGACCCTGGTCAAGAAACGAATAGCTTCTAAAGCTAGGGAGCCAAATGTATCAAAGGCAAAAGGGATAAAGACATGTTGGTTCTCTGCGCAAACTTTAGCATGTTTATCTACTTTTATATTAGCTATCTCATAAAATGACAAATGATAAAAATATAATACAATGTGATCTTAATATGTATAGATTTTGAGCATTTAGTATAAATTATAGCAACAAACAATATATACACACAATATAGCTTTTCTTTGTAGTTATTTTTATTGTATTTCTACCCATATAGTTAGATCACTAATGCATAACTACATAATACCTTATAGGGTTTTCATTATTCTATAATACGTACCTTGGAGGGAGCGGGGTAGACTGATAGAAAAACGGATGTGCATATTTGAGCTCATAAATCGCTCCAAAATACGATAAATCACTATCGTCAACAAGCACATGATTCAACTGAAAGTGCAACCGTTCCCACCATGGCGAAGCGTGAGTTTCGTGTTCATGCCCGATGCTTCCACGCTGCCGATCCTTTTCCAAAACGTAAACGCCTTGAACAAGGCACGCAGCAACGGATCTCCGGTGAAATGTGTTTCTCCTGTAAAGCGTAATCGAAGGCGGTTAGTCATATATTCGACAACTTAAAAGAGAAATTTTCAGGTTTGTAACAATAATATATACCTACCAATCGAAAGAGTTTAGCAAGTGCAAAGGTCCTGAAACATCAAAGATTTCTCGTTGGGATGCCATTATCAGTCAATTCAAGCTTATGTTTCAATGGTTGAAATATATGAAGATTGAGATGCATCTTGTATATGATCCAACATATTTTTTTAATATCAAAAGAGTACTAAAAAATATAAGCAATTTGGGGTTGACTTAGACTTTGCATATGCATGCTTTCTTTGCTTCTATAGTGGGTTGTCATTTAGCAAGTAGCAATAGACAATCATAAGTACTAATTTGACTTTTGCTAATGTAATATAACATAAAAAATAATATAACAAATCATGATTCATGATTTGATTATATTGCAATTCCCACTCGTTTTTAGGTTTTTCAATGTGTATATAATATATATATATATAGATTCTTCTTAAAAGTCAAAGTTTGTGTTGAGTTGTACGACACCACCAACCCACATCTAATATAATTACTTATGGATTTACCTAAAATGCGTATATATTGATGTTGATTTGGTGTAATTAAATACATGTGTTTGTTGTTGGAACTACAAATTAATATAGGTTTATAAAATTAGGTTTCATCCTATAATAGTTCATAGCGGTATAACAAAACAAGAACCGGCTTAAGAAGATTTTGGGAAAGGTCATTTCAGAGACTCAGTCGGCGTTCTTTTCGAATCGTTTTATTCTAAACGGGCCTCTTGTGATAAATGAATTGGTTGAATGGTTGAAGAAAAGGAGAGTAAAGGCTTTTCTTTTAAAGATAGATTTCGAGAAGGCATACGACAATGTTAATTGGAACTTCTTGTTATTGATTATGGCTCAAATGGGTTTCCCTTCTATTTGGTGTGCTTGGATTATAGGTATTCTTATTTCGTCCAGAGCTGCGGTTCTTGTCAACGGTTCTCCAACTTTTGAGTTTAAGTGTGAGAAGGGTTTACGACAAGGCGACCCTATTTCCCCTTTTCTCTTCCTTATTGTGATGGAGGCGTTGTCATGTTTAATAAATAAGGCAAAGGATATTGAGGAGCTTAAAGGTATTCGCTTCTCGAATAATGAAACGGACGTCACTCATTTATTCTATGCGGATGACGCCTTAACTATGGGAGAGTGGTCTAGGGAAAACCTTCAAAGTACGGCTCGGATTATTCGTATTTTCCATTTGTGTTCGGGTTTGCGCATTAATATCTTTAAGTCTAACCTCTTCGGGGTTGGGACTGAGGATGATGATGTGAATGATATGTTGCAGGTTTTGGGTTGTCGTAGGGGGTACCTTTCCATTTGTATATCTTGGTATCCAAGTTGGTGCTAACATGTCTCGGATTAATAATTGGAACCCGGTGGTGGAAGTGATAAAGAATAGGCTTGTTTCCTGGAAGGCCCGTTTTCTTTCTATTGGAGGCCGCTTGATTTTAATCAAATCCGTCCTTGAGAGCTTGCCTTTATATTATCTTTCACTTTATAAAGCCCCGAAAGCGGTGATTGAAAAAATAGAGTCCGTTATGAGGCGTTTTTTATGGGCAGGCTCTAGTGTAGATCGAAAAAAAGATTTCATGGGTTGCTTGGGATGATATAACATCCTCAAAAAAGAATGGTGGTCTCGGGGTTTCTAAGTTAAATTTCATTAATGAGGCTCTCCTTCTAAAATGGACTTGGCGCTTTAAAAGGATAGTAAATGTTTATGGAAATCGGTCATTATGGGCTGTAATGGGTTAGCAAGGTCTTGGTCTTTGTTACCGTGTTCCTCCTTAGCTAGTGGGTGTTGGAAAAACATCGTCAAAATAGGCGAGAAGAGGTTACCAGATGGGCAGTCCCTTAACAGCTTGTTCGTGGGTTCTATGGCAACGAAGCAACTATAACTTTTTGGGGAGATACTTGGCTGAGGGCCCAACCTCTTCGGATTGTTTATCCCAATCTGTTCAGATTGGAATCCAACAAATGGTTCGCCGTCTGCGATCGCCTGATGGTCTCTGATGGGATCAAAACTATGACATGGGGCTGGAATTCTATTCCTTCGTCTTCTGCAGCCATTTCGGAATTGTTTCATCTGTTGGAGGATATACATGAGTTCAACTGGAGAAGGGGTAATGATGATTGGAGGTGGCAGCCAGATTCAGAAGGTTTATTCTCAGTTAGCTCAGCTAAGAAGGTCTTGAACGAAGCGTTTTTTCATTCTTCTCCGAGTATCAGATGGAATGGTTGGGTTCCGTTAAAATGCAAAATTATGGTGTGGAGAGCAGTTCGTGATCGTCTCCCGACATGTACGGAGCTGCATAAACGTGGTGTTCCACTACAGGATATTTTGTGTACGCTGTGTAAAGAGAGTCAAGAAACAGCGATGCATATGTTTTCTGGGTGTGCTTTTTCCTTCGAGATATGGAACAAAATTATTGCTTGGTGTCATCTTACTCCTTTTTTTCGCATTTGATGTGTCCGATGTTCTGAAGATTGAGGATTGTATTCCATTACCGAAGGAGAAAAAATATATCTTGCGAGGTATCATTTTTACAACATTGTGGTCGATATGGAACAAAAGGAATGAACGTATTTTTAAAGGCAATTCACGAAGAGTGATTGAAGTTGTGGCTAAGATTAAGTCCACTTCATTTTTTTGGTTTAGACATAGGTCGAAATTAAAAACTTTGGATTGGAATTCGTGGTGTAATTATCCGTTAGACTTGATGTAATCCGTGTGTTTTTTGGCCAGGGGTCCTTGTTTTGAGGTCCGCTTATGGCGTTTTTGAATGAAAGTTACCTTACAAAAAAAAAAAAAAAAAAACAAAACAAAAAAGTTTTTTACTTTTTTTTTAGAAAATTACACAAATTGTCCTTTAGTTATTAGCGAAATTGCACTCTCTGTCTTTTATTTTCTAAATTTGTTACACCCTCTATCCTTTAGCCTAACTTCGTTCAAAAACCTGGTTAACTTTGAATATAAATTTAAACTTTTAACCCTTATAAAATAATAACATGTCATTTTACCTACTTATAGTTTCTGGTTCCTAATTCAAGCTTTTTCGAACCCTAAGCTTTAACCCCAAATCAATCGACGAAACTAAGGCACGACATGAAACAAAATCCATATGGCTTTTAAACTACATCAAATTCCAAATAAAAACCATATAAAATAATCATACTAACCGGTTAGAAACGAGGTGTAATCATCGATTAAAGGCTCGCAACTGTCGATTCTATTGGAGCCTGATTTGAATGTTTTTGTGGAATGTTTTGTACAGAACATGTCGCTTAGGATGTATGAATGTATTTATGGTCTCAATTTGCAGTATAATCGACTGAACAACCAAGTGGGTTCGTTAAAGGTATAATAAATCGATGGCGGCTTAGTAATTGGGACTTTAAACACATGATAAAGCAGGTATGAGGGCGATTTTGAGCTTGAACCATATGATAGAAACCAGATCCAAGTTTGGGTGTGATTTGGAGGTGTAAGATCTGTTTTTGTTAACGCGGGTCGAGTTATGTTTGGGTTTTTGACCCGTTTTGCGATCTAGTTTGAATCGGTTGGATTCGATATAAGTTTTTAACATGTTTTGGTCAGGTTTCATGTTTGTCAGGTTATGTTTGACGTAAATTCGCTTAACTTCGGTTATATATATGTGTATGTTTATATATAAAATGAGTTTTTATAAAAGAAAAATATGTTTTTCATCAATCGTTTTACCTCAAAATTATGGTTTGTACACGGGTGTTCATCGGGTTTGGTTTTCGGTTATCGGGTTATTCGGGTCGGGTTATTCGGGTTTTCAATGGTGAAAATATTACAGATAACCGACCCAATCATGGTTATCGGTTATGGAGTTAATCGGGTTTGGGTTTTTAAGATCGGGTTAAATGGTTATCGGTTAAAATAGTCTAAAACAGCCGGAGACAAGTTTTAAACAACTAGAAGTGACTTGAACCAAACGTGCACCTTGCTTGACTCAGTGTACACTTTTTAAGCATTGTGTGCCTTAAACATTTAACTACCTAGGTGTTCTTACAAATTACAATCTTCATTTCCACAAATATACCCGGTAATAGAGGCTTTTCAATTGCAAATTCATAAAGCAATTCAGAGTACACAATCGTTGGTTTTAGTCATGCATTTGATACAATTCTATATTTCCTCTAGAAATTGACAACAAATCAATTTTGAATCCAAATTTCTTCTGGTGCAATATACATAATAAGAAAACTCATATGAAGTTGAAATTCAAGAAAACTTTGAAGATGATAATGATGCTTGAAAGTAAGGATTAAGAAGCACACAAGTTATAACACATATTCTAAAGATAATATATTAGAATTAAGGGAAAAACCTTGTTTGATTACGGATCATGTTG
This sequence comes from Ambrosia trifida, assembly GCA_028751855.1. Lineage (NCBI taxonomy): Eukaryota > Viridiplantae > Streptophyta > Magnoliopsida > Asterales > Asteraceae > Ambrosia > Ambrosia trifida. The sequence goes on along the minus strand of CM054126.1, from coordinate 11,123,857 downwards.
ATATATATCTAGAAAAAGTCTTTAAGTTAATTTTAAAAATATATTAGAAAAAATAAGATAGAAATTACTCTTTTTTTTTTAACGATCAACTAAAGTATTGTCGGGTACTCTGTACGCGGCCCCAAATGGCCGAAAGGGGCCCCAGACGGCCTCTAGTCCGTACGGACAGAGCCCTTCAGCCCACCCGTCTCCTGTTCCAGGGAAAACCCGACCCACAAACCCGCCCGAAGGCACGACGGTAGTGAACCGGTAAAACCTGGAGGGATCAGGAGTCGAACCCATGACCACAAGGGTCAAGGGTCTCTCCATCACTTTCCAACCACCTACCCCACCACAAGGGTGGGGGTATCCATCACATGCCTCCCGTAAGAATCGAACCCGGCTCCCCCAAAGAAAGAACCGACCCTTTTACCACTAGGCTACATAATCAGGATAGAAAATTACTCTTGTTAGTTAGATTTAAACTAAAGGCAATTAAATGCTAAAATTGGTATTAACAACCACTTTTAGTTGTATAGGTATTAACAAACCAATAAACCAACCCATGAAATTGTGTTTGGTCTAGAAGGAAATCGTAGAAAAGTAGAAAAAATAGACATCAACAAGGATTGAACCTGGGAAAATGAGGATAACAATCATTGTGACTACCACTAGTTTATGGTTAGTTCCGATACATGTTTTAGTTTTATATTTAATATTATGGTCAAACTTCTAACAAAACTCAATATAAAAAATGTTGGCCCCTAAAAAAGGGGCCTCGGCTAGGGGTGCGGCTCACCCACCCCCAGGGCCGAACCTGGAGATTTTATAACCATCATCCAATTGGTGTGCTTCTATTAATCAGTGAAATCCAGAATTTTTTTCATCAATCTTCAACTGTTTATAACCATCATCCAATCGGTGTGCTTCTATTTTGTTTTCCCCATAAAAAACCCATCAGATTGATTCCAGAAGCTTCGTAACGCAAAAATTAGGGTTCTTGTAAGTTACCCTTTCAATTGAACTATTTTTTCCTTTTTTCGCTTTTTGATTCGATGATTTGTGCATATCTGATTATTTTGGGTTGTTGCTGACGAATCATGAAGAACTGTTGGATTTTTTTTTAAACACGACTGATTGTTGAATCTAGGTTGTAATGGTTGTTTGTTTGAGAAAGGAAGGCCACTCATTTGGTCACTGAAGACAAGATGAGTCACCGGAAGGGGATGAGTGGGAGGAGATGACGATACAATGAGAAACAAAAAAAAAAAAAGTCTAAACTACCCCTTTTAATTAACTGAGATTGAGTTTATTGGGTTGGGTTATTCTACAAAGGCTACAAAAAATGAGAAGGGTGAGAAGTCACTAGAAAATGACATGTGTCCAAAGATAAAACAAGTGGGAGGGGTAATTTTGTCAAAAACACATGCACATGCTAGTCACATGCCATTTCCACCTTCATTTTTAAATGTCCGTAACTTTTTTATACGTCATCTTTTTAAAAAAAAAATATATACCATAAAATTGAGCGTCTTTTTATCTTTAATATGAGTACCATATTGTTATACTTTGGAAAAAAAATTCAAAACCCACTTACGTAAGACACAATGGAGTGTAAAACACAATGAGCACCAATTAAATATAGGGCATAAAACATAACCAAGAGTCTATTAAAACACAATGGACGACATACTAAAGACACAATGAATACTTTTGAAAAAAAAAAGTTAAAAACACAGTTGCGTAAGACACAATGGATGACATACTAAAGACACAATGAACAAAAACACTAAAACACAATGAATACTTTTGAAAAAAAAAGTTAAAAACCCAATTGTGTAAAACACAATGGACGACATAATAAGGACACAATAAACAGAAGATTAAAACACAATGAATACTTTTGGAAAAAAAAGTTGAAAACCCAGTTGCGTAAGACACAATGGAGATAACGTAAAACACAATGAGTACCAATTAAATATGCAATGAACAATAGAGTATAAAACACAATGAACAGTCTAATAAAACACAACGGATGACATATTAAAGACACAATGAAAAGAAAACTAAAACACAATGAATAATGAACTTAAACACAATGAACAACATAATAAAACACAATGTACATCTAAATACAAAACTCATTTGCGTAAAACACAATGAAAAACATACTAAAACACAATGGACAAAGTTAAATCATGTGTAGACTAAAAAAACATAAATAACATATTTATAAAGCACACATGCATACTATAACACAATGAACGATCAGAAGACACAACGGAGAAGAAAACCCATTTAGCACGATTTTTTTTTTTCAATTTTAATGTAGCAATGTGGTACTCATATTAAAGATAAAAAAACCCTCGTTAATATGGTGAATTTTTTTTTGGAAAAAAAAATGTCGTATGAAAAAGTTATATACGTTTTAAAATGATAAGGGGAATTGACATGTGCATTGCATGTGGAGAGAGAAAGTCAACAAATGTGATTTTCCTTTTATGCCCTTCCTTTAATTTATCATTTATTTTTTTTAAACAAACTAATCTCAACCCTTCAAATATATGATCAATGGATCACATTCTTTTTCAACCTTCGTAGATAAAGTGTCTTGTGTATTTGATTCTAACCCTGAGTTTATTAACTAACCATAAGTATAATTTACATGTATCATATACTTTCTCTTTGGATAGATAAAAAATCTAAAGATACCCTAATTAAATAAAACATAAGTTAAAAAATATATATGCATTAAAACTCTATATCTTTTAAATTTAAAAATCTTAACCTTTCTTTCCCGTAAATATATTTTATCTTTTGTAATACAATTTTTTAATCTAATTTAATACATACTTACCATAATATATTTACACTAGTTTTTATCCCGGGAGCGTCCCGGGTTGAAATATCTAATGACATAATAAAATATCTAATATGACAACATAATTAATGACTTGCCATTATTATTATTATTATTATTATTATTATTATTTATTTTAAACAAATTTATGCCATAAGTTATCATATTCAAATATATATATAAAAAAAACAAATCTCTGTGTCGGGGTATAAATCTAGTGTCATTACAAAATATTATATAATGTCAAATGAATTCGGAAGTTTGTAATCGATCATTCTAAAAAAAATTAACATGAAATAAGGAAAAAAAGTTATTTATTGAAATATCGAAGGCATTAGTCTAAGGGTTATGTGATGCGTTAAAAAATTCATGGGTATATGATCGGGTATATAGTTTGGGTATTTGGGTATGTGGTTTCGGGTAATTGGGTCGGGTATCACCTAATCCCAGGCCCGACCCAAACCCACAATTTTTTTTAAACTAATTCCTAACCTGACACAATACCTGTCGGGTTACAAAAAATAGTCGTTTTTTTCTCCGTTTTTATATAGCACTATGGTACTCGTTGGAAAGATAATAAAACGCTCGTTAATTTGGTGTAATTTTTTTCTTTAAAAAATATCGTATATGAAAGATATTAAAGTTTAAAAGTTATGAGAGGAAACATGAGAGAGAAAATAATAAAGTTTTAATATTTAAATTTAGTAGATTAGGTATTTAATAGATTAGGTTAAACCATATTTAAACCATATTTATTTCTTTTTTTTAATTGGTCTAGAGTTGCCACATCACATCCTATGTGGCATCTCTCAAAGGAGAGATTGCATAAGAGTATGACATGTAGGATTATTAGCTTTGCAATATATATATATATAGGGGAAAGTTAATTTGAGAACACCTATATTTTGTGCGAACCGTGAGAACGACATCTAAAACCATTCAAATTAAAAATTTCTTTTTACACCTGTCGTTATTACTAAAATACAATCTCAAAAACACAATTTACGCGTAAAAATTCAAACGTATACGCAAATAATTTGTTTTTACACATGTGTAAATTTACTGTTTATACATGTGTAAACTGTTTCATTTACACATGTGTAAAAAGTTAATTTGAAAGTGTTTTTGCAAGAAAAGATGAATTATTTGAAAAGAAAATTCATTTATTAATGTTGTATTTTGATAATAATGAGGTTTGTATTAAAAAAATTTGATTTTGATTGATTTTTTTATTTGTTCTCACGGTTCTCACAATATTTAGCGTTCTCAAGATAACCCTCCCCTATATATATATATATATATATATATATATATATATATATATATATATATATATATATATATATATATAGGGGAAAGTTATTTTGAGAACACCTATATTTCGTGCGAACCCGTGAGAACGGCATCTAAAACTATTCAAATTCAAAATTTCTTTTTACACTTGTCTTTATTACTAAAATACACCCCCCAAAACACAATTTACGCGTAAAAATTCAAACGTATACGAAAATAATTTGTTTTTACACATGTGTAAATTTACTGTTTATATATGTGTAAACTGTTTCATTTACACATGTGTAAAAAGTTAATTTGAAAGTGTTTTTGCAAGAAAAGATGAATTATTTGAAAAGAAAATTCATTTATTAATGTTGTATTTTGACTATAATGAGGTTTGTATTAAAAAAATTTGATTTTGATTGATTTTTTTACTTGTTCTCACGGTTCTCACAATATTTAGCGTTCTCAAGATAACCCTCCCCCTATATATATATATATATATATATATATATATATATATATATATATATATATATATATATAGGGGAAAGTTAATTTGAGAACACCTATATTTCGTGCGAACCGTGAGAACGGCATCTAAAACCATTCAAATTCAAAATTTCTTTTTACACTTGTCTCTATTACTAAAATACAATCTCAAAAACACAATTTACCGCGTAAAAATTCAAACGTATACGAAAATAATTTGTTTTTACACATGTGTAAATTTACTGTTTATACATGTGTAAACTGTTTCATTTACACATGTGTAAAAAGTTAATTTGAAAGTGTTTTTGCAAGAAAAGATGTATTATTTGGAAAGAAAATTCATTTATTAATGTTGTATTTTGATTATAATGAGGTTTGTATTAAAAAAAATTGATTTTGATTGATTTTTTTTACTTGTTCTCACGGTTCTCACGATATTTAGCGTTCTCAAGATAACCCTCCCCCTATATATATATATATATATATATATATATATATATATATATATATATATATATATATAGGGAAAATGGCCAAAATAGCCCCTTGACCGGGCGTTTTGCGTAAATGGCCCCCTCCACCGTCTTTGGAGAGACGGGACCACGGTTTCCAAAAGGGCTGAACCGTCTCCCGAGATCCTTTGGATTCCAACCAGTAGCAACCCAACACGTGGCGGTTACGATCCCGATGTCTGCCACCCGGCTCCCGTGGCGGCTTGAGACGTGTCAGCGCCGCAAAGCCGTCTCCGGTGGGGTCCCTGAGACGGTTCACCAACGGCTCAAGTTAAGCCGTCTTCGGCTCGGCTTATAATAAAATAATATATCCGATCCCACCGGAGACGGCTCCTGAGCCGGTTCGGGTACGAAAAAGCCGTCTCCGGTGACGTCTTTTAAAATTTATCAACCGTCTCCTGAGACGTCAGCGGGTACGAAAAAGACGGCTTCCCGTACCGTCTTTTTACTGTTTCTGAACCGACTCGATGCCGGACGTCGTACATCGACGGAGACGTTTTCGGTGATGTGACGTCCATGACGAACCGTTTGTTATAAAATTAGTAAATTTTGTAACAATTTTGTTTGAATTTTTTCTTGTATTCCTTATTTTTCTTTCCAAGTGTTAAAAAAAAGTTGTGTTTTTAAAAATGGTTAGTTTTATAATCTATAGTGGAGGCAGGTGGGAAGTTGTCAACGGTCGAATGGAATACGTTGTTGATAGTAGCTGTAAAAGACGTGGTTTTGAAATTGATTCAAATATCTCGTATCTTAGTTTTTTAAATGTAGTTTCCGATGTGTGTGAGATTCCAAACATTTCAAGGTTATCTTATAAAATGTCAGCTTTTGATGATGCAATCGACATTTTTAATGATCGTGATGTATCTTTTCTTTTTAAAGTTGCTTTGCAAAACCCCCATGAAGTATTGAAGTTGTATGTTGTAGATGAACCAGGTGTGGGTTCGTCTAGTAATGCTCATTTAAACGACGTACCTTCAAATGATTCAAAAGTCCCTGATCTAAATGTGTCTATAGAAAATTTTGATCATTACACACCATATGGGTGTTTTGGAAATTTCGATGATGAGAAAGCTGAAAAAGAAGAATTTTATGGAAAGCCAAGTCCTGAATTGTTTTCAGATATAACCAAAAGCTCTTTAGTTTTTTCTGAAGGTTCCGTATTTCGTAACAAAGATGAATTGAAATTGCAGTTAGGAAATTTTTGTTTGTCTGAACGTTTTTCCTATAAAGTCGACAGGTCATCTAAAACGAGGTATGAAATTTCATGTGTAGTTGATGATTGTGATTGGCAATTTAGGTCACGTTCTGTCCCAACTTCAGACACGTTTTTTGTTACATTTTTTAACAACAACCACACATGTTCTAAAACTCAAACACATCCCCATCTTCGTCAAGCTAACCCGCAAGTAATTGGTAGCATACTGAAGCACCAATTGCGAGATACTAGACGTGTTTATCGTGGAAACGAAATAGTACAAGATTTTCGAGAAAGATTTAAGGTTGATATATCATATACTCAAGCTTGGCGGGGGAAGTGTCATGCACTTGAGCTTTTGCAAGGAAGTAGCAAACAATCGTTTTCTGAGCTTCCGTTCTACTGCTATAATTTGCGAAATGCAAATCCAGGGACTGTTACTGAGATTAAAACTGATGAAGACAATCGTTTTGAAATGCTTTTTATTGCCATTGGTGCAACGGTCAGTAAAATATTTTTACCTATTTTCATACCAACTTAAATAAATTATTGATATTTTGGTTTACTGAAGTCTAAAATTTATCTGTTTTTCATTTTATTAAACAGATTCGGAGTTTTCTTCTGTCTTTAAGACCGGTCATTATTATAGACGCGACACACTTAAAAGGTGAATTTAAGGGAACGTTATTCCTTGCTGTTGGCATGGATGGTAACAACCAAATTTTACCCGTTGGATATGGTATCGGCAAATCCGAGGACGGTGAGAGTTGGACGTGGTTCTTATCGAAACTTAAAGAGTGTATCGGTGAGCACCCGGATTTGGCGATCATATCTGACAGAGCCAACTCAATAGATTTGGCAGTTCGGACGGTTTTTCCTAATGCATTTCACGGGTTGTGCTGTCGACATTTGATGGTGAACTTAAAGATACCAAAAAGCAAAAAGAAGGATTTAGAGACACTGTGGTGGAACACTTGTAAAGCTTACCGGGTGTCTGATTTTGAAGAAAGTTTTAACGCGTTGTGTGCAGCCCTACCACGGGTTAGGAATACTCTATTGAGTATCGGTTTACATAAGTGGTCAAGAGCACACTGTTCGGGGAAACGATATCATTATATGACATCTAACAGTGCAGAGTCAATCAACGCCTTATCTAAGGACGAACGAAAAGTTCCAATCACCCATTTGGTTGAATTTTTTAGACAAAAACTTCAACAATGGTATTACGAACGCCGAAATGAGGCTATTCAAAATAAACACGTACTGACTCCTTTCGCGGTAAAAAAAATTATTAAAAAGATTGAATATTCTAGAACGTGGAAGGCTTATGGCGTTGGGGTTAACACTTTTCAAGTTCTAGACGGTGGGAAAAATGGTTTTGTTGATCTGTCTAATGAAACATGCAGTTGTTGTGTTCCCCAGATATCTGGTTTCCCATGTGGCCACATGATTGCAGTATCAAAATTACTGAAGGAACAGGACTGCAGTCATTATACGTCACCTTGGTATAGCAACCAGTTATACAAAACAACATATGAAGAGGCCATTTATCCTTTACCCCACAGGTCTGAATGGGAGACGCCAGAGTATTTGATTCCTCTACAACCACCACATATCACAAAACGACAGTCGGGACGTCCTCGTGAAAATAAACGAATTCTATCGAGAGGCGAGGAACCTACGCCTGTATATTGCAGTCGTTGTAGAACTCACGGTCATCATCGTGACCGATGTTCAGCTCCTGTTGCCTCACGATCAAAATCTGCTAGGCGTGGTTCAAAGAAAGAAAATCATCATCAAACACCGTCCCCCACTTTCGTTGAAGCAGATGACTTTGCAGAATATGTAATTCATAATACTTGTTCGACTGTTAACCTTGCTGATTTTTAGTGGTGCTATTTACTTTAATTTATTTACTTAACAATGTTTATAACATAAAACTTACAAATAACTTCGATATATCAAGTTTTACATCAATACATAAACTAGGTAGATAAATATTTAAATATTTGACGGTGCAAAACGACCAGCATAAATTTCATCTGCCATGAAACGTCTGAATCTCATGCAAGCATCATGTAGGCTGCCTTCTCTCCAAGTCAATGTAATGTTTTGAACAAGATTTCTCAGCAACATACAAACGATTACCCCTGAATGTCGACCAATGCGACTATTGGTGACAGGCCAGACAACATCCCCCGGAAATTGTAATGATTCAACTTCGTTTCTACCAGACTTTTGCCAGTACAAGTGGACGGACTTGCAAAACAAGTGCCGTCTCTTCGAGGGGTTTTATCAAACCGCTATCCGTGAACTCCCACAAGACACTGCGGACCATGAAAAACTTGAACATGCCAAGATTGAGCACGAGTTTTCGGGCCGACCACCCTTTACTCATTTGTCGGCGTGGCAGATGATTCGTGATGTCGCCGGGGCTTTGGATTAGTTTTTTTTTCTTACTTTTAATGCTCCTTTTATTTTAAGTTATAATAAAAAAAAATGTTTATTTTAAGTTTATATTGTTTAAAGGGAGTGTTTTGTTTAACACCAAAAAGTAGAGAACACATGACCTTAAACAAACTTAACATAAACAAATAATAATAGGGATCCAATAAAAATACAACTAAAGTATTAAAACAATTACAATATACAAACAATTATAATTCACGAAGTCGTTCAACACGTCAAACACCGAGACATTTCCGTTGCTTGGAACGCCAAGATATATTTTCGCAGTGTACTTTATACCCACTGTCCAGTTTCATCTTCATCACCCTAAATACGTACATAAATATATGTACGGACAGATGCTTACCAACGGTCCGGACAAGTCAAAGAACAAACTCTCCTAAATATCACATCCGACCGTCTTGTACATGTAAAAGACGGATGATCCAGAAGAACATGATAGAGATTTAGGAAAAGGATGAACTTGCCAACAAAGTAGACTACAAAATCGTCGATGCAAATTACACGGGTTAACCCACGTGTAGATGCAACAACAATCCAAGTAGTATTATGTAGATGTAACAGCGATCCAACAGAAGCCTTTTTCGCTTTACTTCTCACTAACTCCGACCGAAACCTATCCATCACTTCAACCTTTCGCTCCAAATGTATTACCAAGTGGTTGGAGGTCAACTTAAGGCTAAAGAAAATGGGTGAAAGGATTTTTAAGGCCAAAGAAAATGGGTGAAAAACTTCGGATCAGAAGCTTTCCATAGAATGGGATTAGATAAATCCCAAAGGCTTAGGTTTAAAAAGTGCCATAATTTTTACCGAAAAAATATTCGGCTATTCTGAAGCTCAAAAACACGTCGAATAATCAAACTAAATTTGAAAAAAACATTTGAGAAGATTTTGTTTGATTTGGTAAAATATTTTGGCTTGGTAAAATATCTAAACGGGCTTGAAACAAACATTTGAGAAGATTTGGTTTGATTTAGATGTGTTTTTTTTTTTCAACCAAACCCACATATTTATACCCAAACAAAATTTGAAAAAAAAAAATAAATTAATTAATGGGGCTGAAGACGGTTCAGCCAAAACGGATTCGGCTAAGCCAAGCCGAAGACGGCTTAACTTGAGCCGTTGGTGAACCGTCTCAGGGACCCCACCGGAGACGGCTTTGCGGCGCTGACACGTCTCAAGCCGCCACGGGAGCCGGGTGGCAGACATCGGGATCGTAACCGCCACGTGTTGGGTTGCTACTGGTTGGAATCCAAAGGATCTCGGAAGACGGTTCAGTCCTTTTGGAAACCGTGTCCCGTCTCTCCAAAGACGGTGGAGGGGGCCATTTACGCAAAACGCTCGGTCAAGGGGCTATTTTGGCCATTTTCCCATATATATATATATAGATATAGATTTACAACAACAAATAAAATTTATATAATTAAACCAATAAAAATAAAGTTCCGGATCCTTCTATAAAGCCCTTGACCCATATCTTCAATTCTACATCTTCCCCTATTAAAACCCCCAATTACAAACCCTAACCCTAAACCAACAATAATCTCAATCCAACCACTATACTAAACCAATGGCGATCCTCTCCGATTACGAAGAAGAAGACAATACACAACAACAGTCTGTGCAGACGCCGTTCAACGCCGTGCTCGACTCCGCCGACCCACTTAAGTTCATCCAAACAGCTTTCGAATTTGTTGCTAAAGAAACCGATCTGTTCAAGAAAGATTCCGTGATTAAGGATGTTAATGGGTTAGTTCGGTTAGTGAAGGAAAAGGTTGATGCTGATGAGAGGAAGAGGAAAGAGAAGGAAAAGGCTGTTTCTGGTGCTGGTAATGGTGTGAAGAGTGATAATAATAATAATAATATTAGTAATAATAATAATAAGAGGGTTAAGGAGGATTTGGGGTCGTCTGGAAGTGGTGTTAAGGAGGTGGTTGATCAGAAGATGGAGGAGAAGGATGGTGATGATAAGGGGTTGAGAGGTATAATATTATTATATAACAGTTTCTTGATTGAGTCTTTTTTTTTAAAAGATTGTTGCTTTTTATGTGATATGGTTAGTTATTTGATTGGATCTTATTTTGGTTTATGTTTTTAACATGTTTTGGGTTATATTGTTTGAATGTGTAATGTGTTATGTGCTGGCTAATGGGATAAGTAGTTGGTTTGTGATTAAGTTTTAGGGTTGATGAATTTATCTGTTCGGCCGATGGGTATATCGAACACTCGAGTATTGTCATTGTGTTAGGATATGGTTGTAGGAGGGTGGGTTATGATTGATAATGCAGTTACAAACATTGCTGTCTTGTTGTAGCCTAAAGATCTTTTGAATTAGAAATCATTAGTCGTGTGATGGCCGATGGGTGAACACTAGTTTTTTTTGTCGTTAAAATATTCGGAACCGGACTTTAACTATGTAATTAGTTTTTATCAGCATTAGGGCCTTAGGTGCACGGGAGAAGGGGGTGCCTGTTTTTTTTATGATGCCATCTTACTTGCAATCATTACGAGAGTGTAGCAAGTGTTACTTGATTAATAACCTTGTCAGTTGGCTAGCTAAGTCGTTTTGAACATTGTTATTAAGCAAGTGTAGTGAGGGTTATTTGTTTAATTTTGCCAATCTAAATGTTTTAGATGATAACATATTCGCGGTGTGTTTTGAGACTTGTTAATACTGTTGTTCGCTTTACCATATTTTGATACACATATACCACATCAAACTGTTTTACTCGCATCTTGAATGATTCATCTTCTATTATTCAACTACGTACTTTTGGACCTTTTTTTTGTCAAGAATGTTTTTTTCATCACTTTTGAATTTATGTGCAGCTCCGAATAAAGGGAATGGACTGGACATGGATAACTATTCTTGGGTTCAAAGTTTGCAAGAGGTCAATGTTACCATCCCTGTACCTCCTGGAACCAAGTCAAGACTTATAGACTGTCAAATAAAGAAAAACCATATTAAAGTTGGACTCAAGGGTCAGCCTCCAATACTTGAAGTAAGTGTGCTAAGTGGCATTTAACTATTTTAATGCGAGTTTTTATTTTTAATTAAATGCTAAGAGTTTTACTTGTATACACAGGGGGACTTGTACAAGTCTGTCAAGGCCGATGATAGTTTCTGGAGCTTAGGTATACTTCTTACGTACCATAGTTTATATAACTTTTTATATGGCCTCTCATTGCGTCTTATTTACATGCCCAAATGTATTTTCTTTTCAGAGGATCAAAAGGCCATCGCGATACTTCTAACCAAACAGGATCAAATGGAATGGTGGAAGTTTTTGGTCAAGGGTGAACCGGAAATTGACACTCAGAAAGTAGAACCTGAGAACAGCAAACTAGCTGACCTGGACCCAGAAACACGTTCTACTGTTGAAAAGATGATGGTAGGAAGATAGTTTGTTACACATTTTTTTTCCCGAAACTTTAGTTTTTACTAATGTCTCCTATTTGTGCTTTTTTTAGTTTGATCAGCGTCAGAAGCAGATGGGCAAACCAACAAGTGATGAGATGCAGAAACAAGACATTCTGAAAAAATTCATGTCTGAGGTAAATTTTACTCTCTTATAGACTAAGTTATTATAGGGTGGTAAACTGGTATGTTTCGGTAAGTGGGTCAATAGAGGTTCTGGTTGACGTTGAAGTTAGCCACAGATTTTTTTTTTTTTTTAATAAAAACCTGTTGGTGACAAAGCAAAGCGTGAATTGACCACAATTTGTGTGTATATTGGTGGGTTGACTTCAAATTGACTTTAAATTTGTGCAGCATCCGGAGATGGACTTTTCAAGGGCTAAGATTAACTGAGGGTGTAATCTGTGACCGCCTATTTGGAAGACAAGACATTATGTTTTTGGTTTGGTTTTGCAAATGCTTTAGGAGATTTTGGGAGATGGAATTGTCCTCTTGGGAAATAGTAGAATCCTATTTTGGTGAAATCTGTTTATAAGAACTTTTGTCGTTTTTGCGCTATAGTATTCATGTGGAAGGATTTATGTTTTAAACCTAGTTTTGTCGTATTCATGCGTAATTTGTGTTTCGATAACTGTATTCTTTGGTAGTGTTTCCCGTTGCTGCAACCGCGGCTGGCTGTGGCAGCATTGGCCATCGTGTTTTGGTTGTCGCTATGGGCAACACCAGCCGTTTCTCTTCACCTGGTTTATCTGTCCCAATTAAATAATAGATATTTTCTATATGTTGATTTGCAAACCGATGGTACATATTACAATTTGGTGATTCCCAAATTCATGGTACATAAATAATTATTAGAAACCGGTGGAGTGGAGTTTAAACCACAGCTGATTTGTATACGAACACTTTTGGGTTCCAGTTAGGTTGGGTCGATTGGTCGAACTTGGACAATTGCTCAAACCTATTATAATTTTTATTTTTTCAATATGTATTTACGTATGTAATAACTAGTTTTTATCCCGGGAGCGTCCCGGGTTGAAATATCTAATATAACATAATAAAATATATTATTATTATTATTATTATTTTAAACAAATTTCTGCCATAAGTTATCATATTCCAATATAAAAAAACGAATATCTGCGCCGGGGTATAAATCTAGTGTCATTACAAATGAATTCGGAAGTTTGTAATCGATCATTCTAAAAAGAACTAACATGAAATAAGAAAAAAAAAGTTAATTATTGAAATATCGAACGCATTAGTCTAAGGGTTATGTGATGCGTTAAAAAATTCATGGTTATATGATCGGGTATGTAGTTCGGGTATTTGGGTATGTTGTTTCGGGTAATCGGGTCGGGTATCACCTAATCCTAGACCCGACCCAAACCCACAATTTTTTTTAAACTAATCCCAAACCCGACACAATACCTGTCGGGTTACAAAAAATAGTCATTTTTTTCTCCGATTTTTATATAGCACTATGGTACTCGTTGGAAAGATAATAAAACGCTCGTTAATTTGGTGTAATTTTTTTCTTTAAAAAATCTCGTATATAAATGATATTAACGTTTAAAAGTTATGGGAGGAAACACGAGAGATAAAATAATAAAGGTTTAATATTTAGATTTATTATATTAGATATTTAATAGATTAGGTTAAGATTATAATAGATTAGATTAAATCATATTTATTTCTTTTTTTAATTGGTTTAGAGTTGCCACATCACATCCTATGTGGCATCTCTCAAAGGAGAGATTGCATAAAAGCATGACATGTAGAATTAATCCCTTTGCAATATATATATATATATATATATATATATATATATATATAGATTAACCATCTTTGTTGTTGTAATAAAGGATAAACAAGATACTCTGTGGGAAACGTTAGGGGTCTCAACAGAAAAGTCAAGTGGACATAAGGAGTCATGGTGGTGGAATGAGGATGTGAGGACCAAAATAAAGGATAAACAAGATAATCTGAGGGAGTTTTTGAGGTGCAATGACGAAGAGGAGAGAGTGAGGTTGAGGGATATATACAGAACTGCAAGGAGGGAGGCGAAGAAAGTAGTAACAGAGGCAAAGAACACAGCCTATAAGAGGATGTATGAACACCTAGAAACAAAAGATGGGGAGCATGATATGTTCAAGATTGCTAAGGCTAGGGAGCGTAAAGGGTCGGATCTTGCAGCAGTAAAGTTTATAAAATGGGAAGATGGACAGGTGTTAGTCAGAGAACATGACATTAAGTTAAGGTGGAAAACCTACTTCCACAATCTCTTCAACGACCAAAGGGGCTTCCGTCTAGAAAGCGAAAACCCTCAATCGCAACTACGGAATAATTATTATTGTCGGGGTATTACTCAGGGAGAAGTAAGAATAGCACTTAAGAAGATGGGAAGAGCTAAAGCAGTTGGTCCGGACAACATACCGATAGAGGCGTGGAAGTGTTTAAGGGAAGTAGGAGTGCAATGGTTGACTCGTTTGTTCAACACTATTTTTAAATCTGGAAAAATGCCAAATCAGTGGAGGAGTAGTGTCATGGTGCCTTTATACAAGAACAAAGGAGATGCTCAATGTTGTGGGAGTTACAGAGGGATAAAGTTATTAGCCCATACTACGAAATTATGGGAGAGGGTAATTGAAACTAGAATTAGGAGAGAAACTCAGGTTTCGGTAAACCAATTCGGTTTCATGCCAAGGCGGTCAACTACAGAAGCGATACATATCCTAAGGAGATTGATAGAAAAATATCGGGAAAAGATGAGGGATCTGCACATGGTATTTATTGACCTTGAAAAAGCCTACGATAGTGTGCCACAGGGCCTAATTTGGGATAGTTTGGAAGGTAGAGGTGTACCTGGGAAGTATATAGACATGATGTCACACCCTCAAATTCCCACCTGCGGAGTTCTACCGCGAGGCGTGTGACACACCAGGATCTAAGTCAACGGTCACAATAAACGACGTCTAAATGTAAAACATACGTAAACAGAAACCATGCATAAGTTTAAAACCAACATTCAACAGTGCGGAAGCATTTAAAGTTTACAAAAGTCATTCATAAATAAAACATAAGTTCAAAAGTTCATGATTCCAAAACGTGCAAATGAGACCCTAGACGCGAGACGACTCCAGTGCGACCTCGTGCGCCTATCCGACAGCTGCTACCTTAGCGACCTGAGAAAACATGCTAAAAGAGTCAACATATAATGCTGGTGAGTTCACAGGTTTTATTTAAACGTTTAAAGCGATCCTTCGAAAACCGTTACCATCACAGTTACTACTATGCTTGTGAGAACGCTAGCTAGGCGCAGAATGAGATACTCATACGGGTGAAACCATTGCTGACTAAGCCGTGTAGTTACCCTTAGTTTCCTATGGGCTACCGTCATCACCGGTAGACCTTGTTTTATTAGAGACAATATGCACTCTCCGGTCCCACCGTCGAGTGGGGTTTGTCAGTTCCCAATAGCGCTATCCATATTTCCCCGCCATACACCCATGTTAGTGGTTTCTAAGGGACTTTTGATGAACCGTATAGTACGATAAGTAAGCCATAGTATAACGTGATAAAGAGTCATGAGCCATAAGAGTTTAACAAGTCATAAGTCATAAAAAGATTTTTAAGCATGTTTCTCCCCCGAAAACATAAACCGTAAAATGTGGGGCCGTGAACTCACCTTAGGTTGCGTATTCCGTTTAAGAGTAAACCGTATGCGTGATATGAGTAAACCGTCTGTAAGATATGATAGCCCCAACTATTGGCGACCTATCATAAGATATGTGTCAAGTTAGACTAATAACCCATCGGGTTCGTTAGTCCCTAAGTCCAGTCCATGACCATTATGTGTCCGAAAAGCGTGTTTGACCGACAACAAGACTACGTAAGACAAGACTCGACATCCCATTGGTGACCCGACATTCCACGTGTTAGATAAATACAAGACATCATGCAACATATGCAATTAAACACTTAATACGCGCAACAGTTCACTTAGTCTAGCATAATGTCCGATTAAAGCGTAAACAGGTCCGAACACGTGTTACTAAGTCATTGGGTGTATCCCGGGGTTCCTATCATGTTCCTAGGTGTCAAATCATGTTCCGGGATGTTAAAATATACATACAACAGCATTATACGCGATTAGGAATCAAACTAGCATTTAGGATTGTAAATGCCTAAACATTAAGCATTTAGGATTGTAAATGCCTAAACATTAAGCATTTAGGATTGTAAATGCTAGTAGTTGAGGTGAATAGGCCTCTATTCGCCTATATATAGGCGATTAGGGTTTGTATTCGCCTGAACATTAGGCATTTAGGAGCCTACTCGCCTGAAGCCTCATGCGAGTAGGATCCTACTCGCCTCTGCAGTTCTGTAGTGCAATTTCGCGCGCCGAACACTCCAAATCAGATCCGAAACATGTAAAAACACCCAATAATCATCCTAACACCTTAACAAACATATTTCAAGCAAAACCCCTAAGTTTTCATCGTTCTAACAGTTCCGAATGCGAGCGTTTTCCCAAAATAGCAACTTAGCATGTAAACATCACATCAACATGCAAGAACTTGCCCTAAATAGCAATTATTCATATTAAATCACATAACCACGTTGTCCGATAGCATCCTACTGTTCTAGCATCATCCTAGAGCAAACCCTAACATCATACAATCAACAACACACCTCATATCATCCTTAATCATCCTAAATCCTTCAAATGGGTCAAAACATCAAGTATCAACAATACACAACCAAAACCATTCAAACTCCTAGGACATCATCATACTAACTAGTAATAGCCATAAACATCATAATAACACAAAAACAACCATGATTCAATCCTAAAAATTCTATCTTTAATCACATATAACACATATAACACATGTAAAGGTGTGGGTTTGTTTAAAAACGGTTTTAAATGGATTTTCAAAGACAAAAACATTTATAAGTCAGGTCTGGACTTTTAGGGAGTAAAACATAATCATTTAAAGGTTTGGGTTTGAAGAACACACCTTGTATTCAAGAGGAGATGATGGAATAAGCTTGGAAATGGTTGTTTTGATGTAAAAATAGGTTCCAGAGGGTGTTTGTGGGTTGAGATAGGTTATGGGATGGCTAGGGTAGCATAAATGATGTTTTGGAGGTCAAGGGTGGTATTTATAGGCGTTTTTAATCGTTCGGAGCAGTTCAGGCGAGTACGCAGCAGTATAGGCGATTAGGGCTGCTATTCGCATGAAGCTTCATGCGAATAGCCCCTATTCGCCCCTACTGTCTCCCTACTCGCCTATCGCCTATGTGTCCGGGTTTTTGGCGCGTTAAACCCTATTTTAACATATGTAAACACGTTTCCACATACCGACAAGTCACATAATGATTACCAACATATAATGCATGATAAATAACACGTTCCCGCCCGATCACCAATTCCCGGGACCCGAGACTTGCGTATGTTAAAACCCAATGATGTGCGACTCGACTCGACCGACCTTGTTATGTGTAACGTATGCGCGACTCGCTAAGGTAGACTTACTAAGTTTTCAAAAGTTAGTTACCGGAAATTGCCGGGTGTCACATCATCCCCCTGTTGAAAGAATTTTCGTCCCGAAAATTTCCCGAAATCGAGGAGAGAAAACAAATAAGAAGAAAAATTTTCCGGGTCGTCACATCATCCCCCTGTTGGAAGGAATCTCGTCCCGAGATTCTTTCGGCTTCAACAGTGATGAGTGTCGACCTCTGTGCCCAAGTAACGTTTCCCCAAAATACAACAAGTGAAGGTCATAAACCAAACGTGACAGTAACAACCGGGAAACCACTTTCCCAAATGTGAGTATGAGACAATAGACCCCCCGATCGAAGGCCTACTGGAGACTACTATGATCGGTATAACTAGCCCACCGGTACCGTCCAAGTAGCATCCCCAAAGGACCCTCATCGACCCAAAGAATGAGAAACAGAGACCAAACCACAAAGAAAACACCCGAAAACACGAACGCACAACGATGCGGATAAAAGTATAACCAAAGCGTAACAAGAGATAAGAGAGAATACGTACGGGTAACAGTGTCTGGGTCCATCTGGTTCTCCCTAGCACCGATCACATAAGCATGAGCACGGGTAAACCGGCCACCGCCTTCATTGTCTCCATCCTTCCCTGCAGTCCCTGTGCCCCCTTGATTCAACTTGGGACAGCTTCGCTTGAAGTGCCCCGCTTCTCCACAATGAAAGCAACCATGGTTCCCCTGTGGAGCAGGGGTAGTAATAGCAGCAGTCTGAGTCGTCCTGGAAAGGTTGACCCTACAATCCTTGGCAAGATGCCCCGTCTTCTGACAACGCTCACAGCGAAAACTCTCACAAGTACCATAGTGATGAAACCCACAACGCACACACTTAGGGCTTTTCCCAGCATAGCCCCCTTGTTTTTGGTCCGATGCTGACCCAGAAGCTTCAGCCTTCTTCGCCACCGGTTGTCGCTGAACCCCCGATGAACCCTTATCCACGCTTTCCCACTTCCTCTTGTTCTCTGCCGGCGCCTTCACAGAAGAGCCCCTAGGAGGCAAGACACCCTCAGAAATCTTCAAGTTGGTCATCTTAGTAGCCGACCGCACAGCCTCTGATATAGTAGTAGGATCCCTAGCAGACACCAATCCCGCAATCTCTGGCACCAAACCCGCAAGATACTGCTTTATCCTCCTATACTCTGGTGTAGACAAACCTGGGCACATAACTGCTAGCTCGTTGTGCCTGATCGTGTACTCCTCAACCTCAGAACCCACCATCTTAAGATTCCCATATTCCTGTTCCAACCTCTTAATCTCCTCACGCGGGCAGTACTCCTCCTTCAACCTACGCACAAAATCTGCCCAAGGCATGGCGTTGGCCTCCCCGAGACCAAGTGTCTGTGTGACGCAGTTCCACCACGTCAAGGCGGCTCCTACAAAAGTCCCCGAAGCAAACTTCACCCAATCCACCGCTGGAGTCTCACATAAAGCAAACACCGACTCAGTCTTCTCCAACCACCGTAGCAACTCCACAGCCCCCTCTGTACCCTGGAAGCTGAGAGGCTGACAATCCTTAAACCGCTTGTAGGCAACACCTGCCTGAACCGGAGGAGCAGTAGCACCCATAAAAGTCTGCTGGGCAGCCTAAAAAGCAGCTAATGCAACGCCCAACTGTTGCTGCATCATCTCATTGAGCTCATCATACGTCAAGGTGATGTTACCACCACCTCTACCCCCACCAGTGTGGCCTCCACGTCGTCCCCCAGTGCGTCCTCCAGTGCGTCCTGACATCTTCTGAGAAGGAACAAGAAACAAATACTCAGACCCATCACCAACGCAAAACCAAGAGAATATGAAAAGCCTAGGATCGGGTTCGAACGTGACCATTAATCCCAACACGAGATCCACCAAGTCTTCCATGCATCTCAACTTATGATTTCGTGTGCACCCGAAATGATAAATTGCTCTACATGGTCCTCAAGGCGTGCCCCGAGCTCGAACCTCAAGTCACCCGGTTCCCGCATCTTAGAAAGGTAAAACCAACTCAAAAGATCAACAAACATGTTCCCTCGACTGCAAACCCGAAGAAGAAGATAAATAAAGCTAGGAATAACCAAGTATGAGATAGGTAATGTGACATTGTGTGGTAAGGATACCGACACCCCGACAAGGTTAGTATGTTTACCAAAAGACACGACTCAAATGTATGTGACCGTCTAGTGTGTGAGACTCGGCTATAGTCTAGACTCTACATGCAGTCCTAGTTCACTATAACCAATGGCTCTGATACCAATCTGTCACACCCTCAAATTCCCACCTGCGGAGTTCTACCGCGAGGCGTGTGACACACCAGGATCTAAGTCAACGGTCACAATAAACGACGTCTAAATGTAAAACATACGTAAACAGAAACCATGCATAAGTTTAAAACCAACATTCAACAGTGCGGAAGCATTTAAAGTTTACAAAAGTCATGCATAAATAAAACATAAGTTCAAAAGTTCATGATTCCAAAACGTGCAAATGAGACCCTAGACGCGAGACGACTCCAGTGCGACCTCGTGCGCCTATCCGACAGCTGCTACCTTAGCGACCTGAGAAAACATGCTAAAAGAGTCAACATATAATGCTGGTGAGTTCACAGGTTTTATTTAAACGTTTAAAGCGATCCTTCGAAAACCGTTACCATCACAGTTACTACTATGCTTGTGAGAACGCTAGCTAGGCGCAGAATGAGATACGCATACGGGTGAAACCATTGCTGACTAAGCCGTGTAGTTACCCTTAGTTTCCTATGGGCTACCGTCATCACCGGTAGACCTTGTTTTATTAGAGACAATATGCACTCGCCGGTCCCACCGTCGAGTGGGGTTTGTCAGTTCCCAATAGCGCTATCCATATTTCCCCGCCATACACCCATGTTAGTGGTTTCTAAGGGACTTTTGATGAACCGTATAGTACGATAAGTAAGCCATAGTATAACGTGATAAAGAGTCATGAGCCATAAGAGTTTAACAAGTCATAAGTCATAAAAAGATTTTTAAGCATGTTTCTCCCCCGAAAACATAAACCGTAAAATGTGGGGCCGTGAACTCACCTTAGGTTGCGTATTCCGTTTAAGAGTAAACCGTATGCGTGATATGAGTAAACCGTCTGTAAGATATGATAGCCCCAAATATTGGCGACCTATCATAAGATATGTGTCAAGTTAGACTAATAACCCATCGGGTTCGTTAGTCCCTAAGTCCAGTCCATGACCATTATGTGTCCGAAAAGCGTGTTTGACCGACAACAAGACTACGTAAGACAAGACTCGACATCCCATTGGTGACCCGACATTCCACGTGTTAGATAAATACAAGACATCATGCAACATATGCAATTAAACACTTAATACGCGCAACAGTTCACTTAGTCTAGCATAATGTCCGATTAAAGCGTAAACAGGTCCGAACACGTGTTACTAAGTCATTGGGTGTATCCCGGGGTTCCTATCATGTTCCTAGGTGTCAAATCATGTTCCGAGATGTTAAAATATACATACAGCAGCATTATACGCGATTAGGAATCAAACTAGCATTTAGGATTGTAAATGCCTAAACATTAAGCATTTAGGATTGTAAATGCTAGTAGTTGAGGTGAATAGGCCTCTATTCGCCTATATATAGGCGATTAGGGTTTGTATTCGCCTGAACATTAGGCATTTAGGAGCCTACTCGCCTGAAGCCTCATGCGAGTAGGATCCTACTCGCCTCTGCAGTTCTGTAGTGCAATTTCGCGCGCCGAACACTCCAAATCAGATCCGAAACATGTAAAAACACCCAATAATCATCCTAACACCTTAACAAACATATTTCAAGCAAAACCCCTAAGTTTTCATCGTTCTAACAGTTCCGAATGCGAGCGTTTTCCCAAAATAGCAACTTAGCATGTAAACATCACATCAACATGCAAGAACTTGCCCTAAATAGCAATTATTCAGATTAAATCACATAACCACGTTGTCCGATAGCATCCTACTGTTCTAGCATCATCCTAGAGCAAACCCTAACATCATACAATCAACAACACACCTCATATCATCCTTAATCATCCTAAATCCTTCAAATGGGTCAAAACATCAAGTATCAACAATACACAACCAAAACCATTCAAACTCCTAGGACATCATCATACTAACTTGTAATAGCCATAAACATCATAATAACACAAAAACAACCATGATTCAATCCTAAAAATTCTATCTTTAATCACATATAACATATATAACACATGTAAAGGTGTGGGTTTGTTTAAAAACGGTTTTAAATGGATTTTCAAAGACAAAAACATTTATAAGTCAGGTCTGGACTTTTAGGGAGTAAAACATAATCATTTAAAGGTTTGGGTTTGAAGAACACACCTTGTATTCAAGAGGAGATGATGGAATAAGCTTGGAAATGGTTGTTTTGATGTAAAAATAGGTTCCAGAGGGTGTTTGTGGGTTGAGATAGGTTATGGGACGGCTAGGGTAGCATAAATGATGTTTTGGAGGTCAAGGGTGGTATTTATAGGCGTTTTTAATCGTTCAGAGCAGTTCAGGCGAGTACGCAGCAGTATAGGCGATTAGGGCTGCTATTCGCATGAAGCTTCATGCGAATAGCCCCTATTCGCCCCTACTGTCTCCCTACTCGCCTATAAAAGTGGCGATTAGGCTATCACACATAGCCTAATCGCCTATCGCCTATGTGTCCGGGTTTTTGGCGCGTTAAACCCTATTTTAACATATGTAAACACGTTTCCACATACCGACAAGTCACATAATGATTACCAACATATAATGCATGATAAATAACACGTTCCCACCCGATCACCAATTCCCGGGACCCGAGACTTGCGTATGTTAAAACCCTAATGATGTGCGACTCGACTCGACCGACCTTGTTATGTGTAACGTATGCGCGACTCGCTAAGGTAGACTTACTAAGTTTTCAAAAGTTAGTTACCGAAAATTGCCGGGTGTCACATCATCCCCCTATTGAAAGAATTTTCGTCCCGAAAATTTCCCGAAATCGAGGAGAGAAAACAAATAAGAAGAAAAATTTTCCGGGTCGTCACACATGATTAGAGATATGTATGTTAAAACGAAGACTTTTGTTCGTGCGCCTGTAGGAGATACTGATCCATTTCCCATGGAGGTAGGACTGTACCAAGGATATGCTTTGAGTCCATTTCTTTTTGCCATAGTATTAGATGAGTTGTCTAGGTCAATTCAGGAGGCAACTCCATGATGCATGCTTTTTGCAGACGATATTGTGTTAGTGGCAGAGACTAAGCAGAGTTTGAATACTAAGTTAGAGGAGTGGCTTGTAGCTTTAGAGGGCAAAGGGTTAAGAATTAGTAGATCCAAGACTGAATACTTATATTGTGATTTTAGTGGTGCAGGCGTTGATGACAACACTCTGATTACCATTGACGGGCAAGAGGTTCCGCGTGCAACTAAGTTCAAATATCTAGGTTCATTTGTGCAAAGGGATAGGGAGATAGATAGTGATGTAGCCTATCGCATCCAAGCGGGTTGGTGTAGGTGGAAAGCAGTCACAGGGGTATTGTGTGACAGAAGGTTTCCAACTAAATTAAAGGGGAAATTTTATAGGGCCGCAGTTAGACCTGCTATGTTGTATGGAACTGAGTGTTGGGCCATTAAGAAGACTCAGGAGCGCAAGATGGATGTAGCAGAAATGAGGATGTTAAGGTGGATGTGTGGGCATACAAGGTTAGACCGGATAAGGAATGAGGCTTTTAGGGAAGGTTAGGAGTGGCTAGTATATCTGATAAGATTAAGGAGGGAAGATTAAGATGGTTTGGACATGTGAAAAGGCGCCACTGGACAACGCCGGTTAGAGCAGTGGAAACCCTCACGGTGGAGGGTAAGAGAAGTAGAGACAGGCCCAAAGTGACTTGGGATGAGCTGCTTAGACGAGATTTGCTTGAGTTGCACCTCTCTGAGGACATGATCCATGATAGGAGTTTGTGGAGATGTAGGATTAAAGTTAATGATTTTTAGTTGTAGGGATTCTTTAGTTTTGTTTTAGTGCGTATTTCTCCCCCACTTTATGTTGAACTGACTTATGATTGCATATTCGAACGTAGGCGTGTCG
Source organism: Ambrosia trifida (assembly GCA_028751855.1). Classification (NCBI taxonomy): domain Eukaryota; kingdom Viridiplantae; phylum Streptophyta; class Magnoliopsida; order Asterales; family Asteraceae; genus Ambrosia; species Ambrosia trifida. The sequence continues at coordinate 11,100,010 of CM054126.1, read as the reverse complement.
TTTCTTTTATAATGTCAAAGTACTTATATTATTTACTTTCCTCAACTTCCTTTGTTTGTCTTGTGTACTAGTAGTTTCTTGCTATATAGTTTGTTGTTGTGCCGTCTTCTATTTGTATTGGAGTCGGGGGTCTCTTTGGAAGCAGCCTCTCTATCCCTATGGATAGAGGTAAGGTTTGCCTACATCCCACCCTTCCCAGACCCTAACAGTAGCTTGCTATCTGTGGGATTTACTGGGTACGGTTGTTGTTATTGTATTGTTGTAATACAGACTTTGTTTTTAAAGGAACATAATACCTCAATAAACCCGTTAGTTTAGCCAACTCATGTAACCTCATTTGGTTATGTTATGTTATTCTCTACAACCATAGTGGGTGCATTAGTAGGAGTATAAACGAGTTAAGCCTAAGAGGGAAAGGGCACAACCTTGGGTTGGGTTGTGACAACTTGACATTCTCATCAATAATGTACTGTCATGACATTTTCACCCTTAAATACTCTCAAATCATAAAATTACAAGCACCATAGTCCATATACACTTGTGTACCATAAAGCTTTATGTTTTTTTTTTAATTCAAAATATACTTAAAAAAAAAAAAAAAACTCTTCTAGACTTCTTGCCCAAGCCAACCCCAAGCCAACATTCACAAATACTCATGTAATTATGTTTTGTCCTACTTAACCCCAACGCAAGCCAACATTCTTGAATATCAAATAGTAATCAACTAAGAAGGTCAAGGACAAAAATGTAATTTGATAGCAGTATAAAAACACCACCAAATCAAAAATGGGGATATGATGAAAAAGGTGCTCGGGGAAATGAGGCTCCAGCGAGAAAGAGACAGGGAGAAATGAGGCTCCGGCGAGAGGGAGACGGCGAAAATGAAGCTTCAGCGAGATGAAAAAGATGCTTGGCGAGTTTTTTTTTTTTTTTTTTTTTTTTTAACATCCTCCAACGGTCAAAAGGACCTTGGAATTGGTCCCCAACGTTCGATTTTGCAACGATTGGATTGTGTCTTTCATCGGGTAAAGCAAGCCGAAGCAATGAACCCACCAGCAAACCCGTACTGGTGACGACTGTGTTCTTTCTCAGCTTGGTATCCTGAAGGGCCCGAGAGGTGCCCGGCCTCCCTAAGCTCAACTAAGTTTGAGTTTCTTTAATTATGAAAGATTGGCCCGGTTTGTGTTGGAAATTAGAGGGCTACATTGATACTGAATTGGTTTGATAGATTGATATGTTTGATTGGTTCATCATGCTACTAATTTCTAGTAGCTATTTATAAGAAAACAAAGCAACTAATGATCATAAAAGAAACAAAACTAATAGCTTAAATCAAGCAATGCTTGATTTACGCCTTTGACTTTGACCGTTGACTTTGACTTGAGATCTTTGACTAGAGGCTTGTAATATGGATCTTTGACTAGGGAAATGATGCAAGACTGATCTCTAAAAATCCTCTCTTTCTAACACTCCCACTCAAGTTGAATAGTGGAATTATCCAAAATTCAACTTGACCAAAAGTGTCTTTGATTTTCCCAAATGGTTATTCGAATCATTCGAGCCCAAAGGTAGTTGTTTTTGTTTGTGAGCCACCATTATTTCAAACTCACAATTTTGTTTTGTTTTGAACAAACAAAATAAAATTAATTTTGTTTGTTTGGCTTTTGGTTCGGCTACCGTCTTCTTGCCATGGCAGCCTGTGTTGGTTTGATTTGAGCTACCGTCTTCTTGACATGGCAGCTTGTTTTTGTTTGATTTGAGCCACCATCTTCTTCACATGGCAGCCTGTTTTGGTTTAGATTTGAGTTACCGTCTCCGTGACATGGCAGCCTTTTTTTGTCTGATTTGGACTACCGTCTCCATGACATGGCAACCATTTTTTTGTTTGAGCCACCGTCTTCTTGACATGGTGACTTGGTTTTGATTTGGACTACCGTCTCCTTGACATGGCAGTCTGTTTTGGTTTGAGCCTCCGTCTTCTTGACATGTTGGAAATTAGAGGGCTACATTGATACTGAATTGGTTTGATAGATTGATATGTTTGATTGGTTCATCATGCTACTAATTTCTAGTAGCTATTTATAAGAAAACAAAGCAACTAATGATCATAAAAGAAACAAAACTAATAGCTTAAATCAAGCAATGCTTGATTTACGCCTTTGACTTTGACCGTTGACTTTGACTTGAGATCTTTGACTAGAGGCTTGTAATATGGATTTTTGACTAGGGAAATGATGCAAGACTGATCTCTAAAAATCCTCTCTTTCTAACAGTTTGAGATTTGTTTTTAAAACTCAACTCGTGGGTAGTTTTTCAAGCTCAAGTTTGGCTTGTTTATTATATTTATTGTAACTATTATTTTCTTTAAATTCATATATATCATAAAATATATAAAATATAGTTTATATATACACACATATCGCGATAGCTGGCTCAAGCTTGACAAGTGAAACTCGGGCTCACACACACTTACTAAAGACGCTTATTTTAGGCTAACACTCGAACTTGTTTAAGCTCTGCTTATTTCGAGCTTCTTTTTAAGCTGAGCTTAAGTAGCTCATGAGTAGCTTAAACTCATTTACAACCCTAGTCTTTAGGTATGGAGGTTGTCAAGATTGGTTGAACCGTACTGTGTAGAGCAAGCAATCGATATGATTTTGCAATTTTTTTATCTTATAAGTCCGACTATGTAGGAAAGATGAAATAAGAAAGTGTGAGAAAAAAAGTAAGAAAAAGATGATTGTGTTGATCAAACGACTTCTTTACCGTTTTGAGAAAAAGACAAAATATGCTAAGTTTACTTTTTTTCACAACACATGATCTTGGCCATCCGTTTCAAATTTCAATGGTGTAAGATTGAGGCTTGAGAGTTTTTTTTTTTTTTTTTTTTTATCTCACATAGGTTTTCAAAATAACTCTTCCCCGTGCATGTGTGACACTTTTACTAGAAAAATCATCATCATCATCATCATCATCATACTCAGTTAATCCCACCTATAACAAAGCTAAGGTAGGGTCTGAGGAGGGTAAGATGTAGACAGCCTTACCTCTACCCCTAAGAATAGAGAGGCTGCTTCCAGTGAGACCCCCGGCTCGATGTGGTTTGGTATCAAGCCTTGGACATAAGGCACGGAACACTTAGCAATCGGGACAAACCCGATCAGTGCATGTACCCCTTTGTCTTTTGGCTATTCACGCCACCACATGATGCATGATTAACCGTTGGTCGTTTTTAACGTTATTTTCACGAAATTAGTAAAATAACGTTAAAACTAGTGCAACTTTACTTTTGCCCCCCAAGGGCCACACACATATACATTATATGTGCACACCGTAAGTGGGACGTACTTTTACTAGAAAAATCATATATTTAAATTAAAAGCTAACACTCAATAATTTTTTTAACGGATTAACTTACTCTATTCTGTTTAGGCTCATATTAAAAAAAAAAAAAAAAAAAAAAAAACACCCTAATTCTCATTGAACTAACTAAACCTAATGATGATTTTAAAATCTGAACCCAAAAAAATAAAGACTATGTTGTCAAGTTTAATGCATTTTGATGTAGTTGACTTGAAATAGTACACAGCTTGATACGTCCATATAATATGACATGTTCTTAAGATACATTAACAATAACAATACATGTAAAGTTCGTCCTTTTCTATTGAAGTACATTTTATTCAAATTTTAACAGTGTTAATACATTTCTTCAACCAAATTGTCACTTATATCCTTTTGAGATAAGTAATAAAAAAAGTGATCAGGATAATCCTATTTCTATATAACCAATAGATGTATAGAACCAAATAACCAATCATAAGTTCGATTAGACTCTCAACCCGAAATAATGGATTAAAAGGGTGAATAACTACAAAATTTATGATTATATCTTAGGTTTTCTCTTTGCATTTCATTTTCATGTTACTTTATTTTTATCAAGATAAGCTATATTAACTCTTATCTTAATCATTATTCTTGAAAGCTAGGCAACATGGTATGAATTTTGCTGAATCAGAAAAGCATATGTAATAGGATGTGAACGAGTTTTTTCAAGAATATAAATAAATGGATGAGTCGTATCATAAGGTTTTTTTTTTTTTTTTTTAGCTATCAATATTTCATCTTACTCACGGGCAATAATTCGGTAACTATATCTCGAGTGTGACATCTCATATAAGTTTGTAAAATGTACCACTTATCAATAGACAAGAATCGTGCAATGATGTATTGTTCCATTCAGCTAAATAACATGTGATGAAATAAAATAAAATGAGAAATACTATGTGTATAAACCAAAGGAAAAAAGATCAAATACAAACAACTTTTCGGTACGAACTGTACGAACTGAAGGAAAAAACACGCGGGGCATGTATAACTAGAGTAACTATATAATTACTCTAGTTATACATGCCCCGCGTGTTTTTTCTTCAGTTCGTACCGAAAAAGTTTTTTATACGTGTGACACCTGGCAAATTCTGGTTAACAACGTTGTCTAGATGAAAGTCTACCTTAGCGAGTCACGCCTTAGCGAGTCACGCGTATATTGTACTTAACTGGGTTAGTTAAGTCGGGATATGGTTCGGGAACTATTGGTTAGTCTAGAAGATCATTGGATGTTGGTCTAGAGGTTCGTTAGATGTCGGTCCTTAACCAAGTGTACAAACGGTGACGATTTGTAGGATCGTCAGGGCATACGGAACGTACGAGTCTCGAGTCCCGGGAATTGGTGAACGAGTGTAAATATGTGTATTTATTTGTGTTATGTGTTTACAATCATTATGTGACTTGTCGGTACATGAATATGCATTAACATATGTTAAAACGGGGTTTAACGCGCAAAACACACAAGGCCAAACCCTATAGGCGAGTAGGAGGTCTACTCCCCTATAGGGGAGGCGAGTAGGGAGCCCTTAAGGGCGAGTAGGCCCTAATCACTAGAACTTTCAGGCGATTACAAGCCCTAATCGCCTGAACTGCTGCACAATCGCATGTAACGTGCTGGAACGACTAGAAACGCCTATAAATACAATACTTAACCTCCTAAACTCCCTAATATCAACCCTAGTCGTCCCATAACCGCCCCAAACACTTAAACAACCTCTGGAAGGCGATTTTGATAAAAAACACAAGGTTTCAAGGTCTAACCATCATTCTTTTACAATTCCAAGGTTTGATTCTCATCCATAACACTTTGTAAACGTTTTTAATCAATCCCTAATGGTCCAGACCTGTTCATAAACGAAAAAGCTTTCTGAAAATCGTCAATAAGGGTTGTTAATCGGATTATAACTAATAAACATGCGTTATGGGTATGTATGATTAGAAAGATAGGATTTTTATGAATCTTGATGATGTTTTGATGTGTTATCATGCTAGGTCAGAATTTATATTGTTAGTATGATGATAGAAATCTCAGTAATTGGATAATAGGGTTATGATTACATGCGTTAATTGAATGTTGCATGCTATGTGAATGGTGTTTGGATTGCTTTGGTTGCATGCAGGACTGATTTTACGAGGTTGAACGAAGGGTTTCGGGTTAAACATGTTTAGGATAGTGTTTGGGATGATATTGGGTAGTTACACACGCTCTGGATCTGATTTGGAGCGTTAAACGCGCGAAAAACCGGAACAGCATGACTACAGGCGAGTAGCAGTGCTAATCGCCCATAGTCATGCGAGTAGAGGTGCTAATCGCCTATAAAGTGGCGAGTAGAAGGCTAATCACTAGTAAGTTCAGGCGAGTAGCCCTAATCACTAGTAAGTTCAGGTGAGTAGCCCTAATCACTAGTAAGTTCAGGGGAGTAGCCCCTAATCGCATGAAATAAAGGGGAGTAGCCCCTACTCGCCTATAGTAGGGGCGAATAGGGCTTCTAATCACTAGTTGACTTTCCTAATCACTAGTTGACTTTTTCTAATCGCGTGTACTGCTGCTGTATGTGTAAATTAGCATTCCGAGACCCGATTTAACATGTAGAAACATGCTAGGAACCTCGTAACATATATGGTAACTTGGTAACATATGTTTGGATGTAATTCGGTGATACGTGAACTATGTGCTATAACTTGTTGTGCGTTAACGTATGTTAAGTGTACTTGCGTTATTGTATGTTTTGGAGCGTAAACATAACACGGGGAGTCTCGGGTCACCAATGGGATGTCGAGTCTTGTACTTTGGGTTGGTTAAACAGTCACGGTGTTTTCAAACGAACTTGGTTATGGTCTGGACATCTAGGGACTAATTAACCTGCGGGTTATTAGTCTAAGTACTTGTAACTGTCGTATGTTAGGTCGCCGCTTTACGGGACTAGCATAGCAGCTGAGTTTACTCGGGTTAAGGAGTAACGGAACTTAAGGTGAGTTTACGGCCCCTCTTTTAAACTGGTTTTATACTTTCGGGGGAGAAAACATGTGTTAAAACGATTATTTGGTAACTACTGCCATACTATGGGTTTCTATTGTGTACTACACGATCTTTGGAAGTCCCGGGGGGAACCATGAATGTGCGGGTTTGCACAACGGGGAAATGTGAATAGCGCTATTGGGAGTGACCAACCCCGCCCGTCGACTTGGAGGGTCGGCGGGTGCATATTGTCTCAAACAGGAACAACAGGAACAACAGGAACATACATCGGGCATACTTTTGGTATTCGAGTTAGTAATGGTTTTCCAATCGTGGTAGTAACAAAACGTACGCCTAGCTAGCGTATACTGGTTTTCTATTTGTTATAGTATGGACAGGTGGACTTGGTACTTGAACTGCAAACCTGTAAACTCACCAGCATTTTTGTGCTGACGTAAACTTTTACATGTTTTCTCAGGTCGCTAAGGTAGCACAATGGAACTAGGGCGCACGCGTCTGCACGGCGTCTAGATAGAGTTGCATGATTTCACAAACATTGAACCTGATTTAATTATGTTGGATTTTATTTGAATAAGCTTCCGCTGTAAACGGGAATATTAAACTGTGTTTTGAAATTACATTTTGATTCATTTAGACTTGTTTATTGTGATCGTTGGTTTGGATCCTGGTTTGTCATGCGCCTCGCGGTAAAACTCCGCAAGTGGATTTTGAGGGTGTGACAATACGTGAACCTACCCCTAAACCAAATTTATACAGAGACACAAAAGAATCGCATAAACAAATACTATGAACATAACATGTGGTGAGTGAACAATTTAGTGAAGGGTTTGTTTATGTTCATTCATCCAAAAACCAAAAAGAGAACCAACATGGAAAAAAAAAGTTTTTAATACAACTAAATGAACTAATATGAATACATGTCTTGCTCGTTTATTTACGTTTGTGCACGTTCCTTCCATGGTCGGTTGGGATCCTGGAAGGAGGGGTTGGGGCTGGGTGGGTGACTGCCTAGGGCCCCCGCCTACCCAAAGGCTCGATTTTTTTAAAAAAAAATCTGCATTTTTTAAACCTATATGTATTTAAAATTTCTAGTTTATGGCACATTTATTAAACGCACCCTGGCCTCTGGATTTTTTAGGATTCTCGAAGACAACCCTAATTCCTTCTTTTGTGTTCATTTATGCTTATTCATTAAGGTTCATTTTTGTATGTACTTTTATATTTGTTTACATATTCATTCAAAAATGTTAAGCCCGCCCGTTTTAAAACCATCAGTTTATCTATTTCATATTTTAGAACAATTAGCCAATTACCCACCCTGGGGGCGTATCCACTCAAGGGGGCAACCCCACAGGAAAAAAAAAGTTAATTTTATTTTTAGGCAAAAATTCTGATCTCCCTTAAAAGTTTGGTTAAGCCTCTTGGTTATCCCAAAATAAAAATCTTTGGTCCGCCACTTTACCATTAAACCATTTCACTAACCAGTCTTATTTAAAAAAAAATATCTTTCTGTTCTTTAGTTCACTCTATAAATAAAGAAAGAGCTTACCAACATCTAATTTGTGCTTTGGAGTGGTGTGATCTTTTAGCTTAAAACTTCTCAATAAAAGAACAAAGATTTTGACTTTTTTGGTCAAAGAAACATTTGTGTATGCTGAAACTGGTCCAATGTTCCATCACTTTCAGAATTTCTCACCTGATGACCAACATTTTAATGATTTCTATTCCTCACACAACTCCAATGATATCTTGGTAACTTAATGTCACTATTTTTATGTGTTTTGTTTGTAATTTAATGTTGACTTTCTTCTTGGTCAAAACCTTAAACCCTATACAAATTCTTGGTTTAGATCTCTGCTATATCAGATTATGACTTCTGGGGCCAATGCGATCTCTTCGAACCACCTCAGTCGATGATAGAACAGCCACTGGTTACCCTTGATCACACACCATCTACCATGTCAATGGTCTTATGCAAAAAAGATGATATCTTTGCACAAGATTTATCATCACCCTCACAAATCATGAACTCCAACACTTATGTGGATCGCGGTCAAACTAGCCCGAGTTCCATGAATTATACTGAAATGGATTTGAAGGTTGATGGTATGAGAAGGGAGTGCAGTGAAGTATGCATAAAGGTTTGGTTTTTTTTTATCTTTTTTCAGTGTGATTGTGTAAATGTGTAGGCTGTTGATCTATATATATTATGTATTTTCAGCCCCAACTTGTGAGTGATCATGCCGCCGAAACCCGCCTGCAGAAGCTTTCAAGATACAGAGAGAAGAAGACGAGGAGGAATTTCGGTAGAAAAATCAAGGTCATACGCTCTTTAAATCTATTCTTAAATTTTTATTAATATAATCATGGAACTAGAACCCTTAACCATTTAGCGAAAACGAAAAAAACACATTTACTACGCATCATGAAACCGGTAAGATACAACACCTATGTCTTACGGATTCTAAAATCTTACGGTACAGTAGAATAATAATACATGTTGACTTTTTAATCTTACATTTGTTTCATCTAGTCCAAAAAATAGTAATACATGTAGACGTCTACTTGTTAATCCTACATTTGTTTCAGTCCAAAAAAAACAAGTTGAACTAAAAATTATTGTGGTTTACTTGTTAATCCTACATTTGCTTCTTTCAATATTTGGCTAAATTTTAGTTATCATCTAAATTTAGCCCTACACTTTAAACATGTATTATTGTGGGTTTTGTTTTTTTTTCTTTTGTTGATATTATTGTATTTCTTTAAAGTTTTTTTTTTTTTTTTTTTTTTGTGCTAGCTAAAATTTAGCCTATGCTTTATCATCTTAGTTGGTACATACTTCTCCAAGGATTAATGCATCATAAATTAATTTGTTTTTTCATAAATTAATATGAAAAAAGAAAAAAAAAATAGAAAACTCATATTGGACTCCACCACCACCTACGGATTTCGTCCTTCTCCAAGGATTTGCCCTTGTCCTTGCTCTTGTCTTTCCCTCGACTTCATCCACGTCCTTATGAGTGTCGATCCAAAATACAGTGATGGAGATAGTCTAAAGCTAACAAGGGTTCATTACTAAACTAGTTACTTGATATGGTGTTAGTATGCTTGCAGGAAGATATTAGCGGATGGGCAGCCTCGGATTAAAGGACGGTTTGCTAAGACAGAAGAAATTGACATTTTGAGGAACTAATCAAATGCTAGCATTTTGTATGTTTCGTTTCGTTTCTTTCTTTCTTCTTTTTTATTTTTATGTAATATTATGTTTGTATGTGACATGTATTTGTTGAATAAATGCAATACTTGTTCAAAGATGGTTATAACAGTAAAGTTTTGTACCCAGAGGTTTGATGGGTTTTTGCCTTTTCGGATCAAGGATTGTATTATTTGTTTCATGATGGTCTCAAATTAAATAAAATATAAATTAGTTTTTTCTTATCATCATGAGTAAATGGCCAAATTCGTTCCTGAGATTTTGTCAATATTGTTAGATCCATCCAAAATAAGAATTTTTGACACCTGAGTCACTAAGGTTATAAATCTAGTGCTAAATCCGTCCATTTACTAACCATGTTAAAAACTAATGTTAACTGAAGGGGTACTTTTGTTCTTTTACCTTTAAAATCTTAATAAATTAATATATATATATATATATATATATATATATATATATTATATAAACCCAACCCCCATCTCACCTACCCCTACCCTCATTCTCTCTCTTCAATATCATCTTTCATCATTCATCTTCAATATCATCTTTCATCATTCAGTACAACTACCACCACAAAGCTTCACCAATTAATCACCAACCCATTATCAATAACATCATCCACCATCAGATCCGTCATCAACAACCACTGCAACCTTCGCCGAAACCACCAAGCACCACCATCAAAACCCACCCTCGGTACCCGTGACTAAACAACCCTCAAAGCACCGTTGTCCTATATGACAATACCTCCACCGTGCTCCTTCCTAGCGTCATCATGGTCCCCTTCATTGACTGTGGTTGGAGACCTAACATTACTATTGTAACTGATTTCTAAACCCATAACCGTAACCGTTACCGGTCCATCATCATCAACTCGTCAGTAGCCCTAGCCGCCACCGTCATCATACCCTAAACAATCATTCCCACCACTGTACTCCTCCCTAAGCGCCGTAGTTGTCTCCACCGTTGATGGTGGTCGGAGACGTACCGGTCTCCCCCCCTCTATTTGATGGGTGTAGGTATGTGTGTTTAGGAAGATGAAGGATGTTGGTGGTTTCTTTGTTGCAGCGCCGTCATGGCACCACCATAATCCGTCGTCCTCCACCACTAATGTGGTGGTTGGAAACCCACCAGCTCCTCCCAGTCTCTCTTTCTAATATCTGAGTGTATTTGTGTGAGGGAGCAGATCAAATGTGAGAGATCTAGTGTTTTGGGGATTTTATAATGGGTGGGTTTTGATGGTTTGGGAAAAACTGTGTAATCAAAGCATTGGTGGTGGATATGATTGGCTGAGGTGGTGATTGGTGGAGACAGTGGCTGAAGTGGTGATTGATGGTGGATATGGTGGCTAAGGTGGTGATTGGGGTTGGATATGATTGGCTGAGGTGGTGATTGATGGTGGATATGGTGGAGACGGTGGGTGAGGTGGTGATTGGTGGGAGGGAATTTAAGGGATAAAAAAATGATTGGAAATGACCAACATGCCCATGATTTAATGTTGGTATTTAACAGAGTTTGCAAATTGGACGAATTTAGCATTAGATTTCTAACCTTAGTAACTCAGGTGTCAAAAATTCTTATTTTGGATGGATCTAGCAATATTAACAAAACTTCAAGGACGAATTTGGCCATTTACTCTATCATTATACGTGCATATAATTTGCAACAACTTTTGAAAGCCTTATTCGGTTGTACATATAGCTTTGGGGGGTTTCCAAAAGAGTTAACAGTCAAATTCGTCCATCAATTTTGCGTATTCCATCACAAGAAAGTTTTTTTTTTTTTTGTAACTTAACACCTCAGGTTGGTAATTTGTTGTTATTTTCATCCAATTCGTTAACCCCGTCCAAAATTTTTGTTAAGTCAAAGGGTAATTTAGTGTTTTCAGTCAAATGTACAAAATACAAGTTCTAAGTAGAGTTAATTGTCAATTTAGTCCATGTGGTTTGTCAAAAATTGCCACTTTCATCCAAATCTTTTTATTTTGTCAATTTAGTCCCTGTGGTTTCATTTTTTTGTCATTTTAGTCCGTGTGGACTAACAAGATTTGGATGAAAGTGGCAATTTTTGACAAACCTTAGGGACTAAAATGACAAAAAAATAAAACCATAGGGACTAAATTGACCAAAAAAAAGATTTGGATGAAAGTGGTAATTTTTAACAAACCTCAGGGACTAAATTGGCAATTAACTCTTCTAAGTATTAAAAACAATAGGACCCACTTCTTCATTTTCTTTGATAAAATATCCTCCACAACATTCAAATTCCCAAATGCATATTCCATGGTATATAAGTTAAAAAAAAAAAAAAACAGATGTTACAAATAATTGTAAATGTTAACTTACAGATTTCATAAAACCAGATGGAAGTGGCTATTGGAAACCCATAAACCAAACAACAAACAATGCTCATACAAAATTACTACCGAAATATAATCACTAATTAATTAATTTGATTTTGATCCATAAACCTAGTAAAAAGGGTACCCAGTTTCAAAAGCATCCAGAAGCTGGAACCCAGAAAACAAATTAGAATCGATACAAAAGTTTCCTTGACTTCACTAACCACCACCTCTTTACCGACCACCTCCTAAATCACCATCAACAACCACCTCTTTGACTTCAACCCATAATAACCATCATCGCCCCACCTCCACCCAAAACAACCTTCGTTGTGAAGTTGTTATCGCTCTCTAATCTTGAAGTTGTTCGCATCAAATCAGACATAGGTTCATCACGATAGAAAGCTGGAATCCACATCGATATGATCTCAAACATATCAGTAAGCCAGTTATTCTGATCCAGCTTGTAATTAGTCATTATAACACCCCATTCAAAATCAAATTTCTCTGGACTAATCGAATCTGTCCAAACTATACTATATATGCGATGATTGACTTCATCATCACTACATAACATCACTACATAACGCAGTTCCAACCTAGCAAAAAAAAAAGTTTCAGCAAGCATAATCAATATGGGAAAAAATGAAAAATATAAAACAATACTCAAGTATAAAGTAGTTTGAACGCAAATATAATAATGATGATATAATTTAAACGCAAAAGTAAAATAAAATAAAACGCAAGTTTAAGACAGATATAAAAAGGTACCTTGTCATAAACTTTTTTCATTATATGCCACATGCAAAGTCTATGTCTGCTAGAATGAAATACACACTGTATAGCATTCTTCATCTCAGGGTCCTGATCAGTAACAACTACCTTTGGATGTTTTCCAAATGATTTAACAAGCATCTCCAAAAGCCACTTGTATGACTCCGTAGTTTCCGAAGACAACAAACCAGCATCAAGGGTTACATTGCGGCAATGGTTGTCAATACCGGTAAATGGGACAAATACCATCTTGTATCTAGAAAAAACAGTAAAGATTACTATAAGAAAATAACACAAAAAAAAAAACATGAAAACATATATAGTATAAAAAAATTAGGCCTACTTATTGGTGTTAAATGTCGCATCGAATGAAATAACATCCCCAAACTCCATATAGTTCTTCTTACATAAAACATCAGCCCAGAATAACGCAGTAAGAGCATTATTAGCATCAGTTGAATACTCAAATGAACAGTCCGGGAGGTACTTTTTCTTATCATTCAACTTAAAAACAATCATATCAGCATCATATTCACCAATGAAACTGTTTAATCCACTTTTAAAATTTTTACAGTCAACAGCAGTAGCACTAACATTCACAAATCCACCATATTTTGTCCGCATAATATTGAATGCTTTGACTGGACCAAGGTTCAATGAAGATAGCTCACAAATCATTTCTTCTTGGACATATGTTAAGTGCCTATTAGCTGCCAACAAATGCATATCAGACTCTGACACAAATGGATGATTGTGGCCTTCAACAAACTTATAAATCTTATACGTCTTTCCATCCTCGAAACCACAACAAATATGTGCTTTGCATCCCGTGCAAATAGACGGTCTTTTCCTTGGCTTTTTGATCTTTTTCTTGTTCTTGGAACTTTCACCATGAACAACTAAATCGTCACTACTGCCTCTTTTAAATCCCTCTTTGTAACATGTAAAATACTTAATAGTGATAATATTCCCAACAACACTTTGAGTACTTTTCCTGGCACATAAACCTGACTTCTTTGCATACTCTTTATAAAACTCGTATGCAATTTCTAAACTCTCGAATGTCATTCCAACTTCCGGCTTGGGAATTCCTTCAATGTAACACCCCGGCCCGGTTCATGGTCCGACGTGTCACGATTACAGAATCAGATAAAAAAAAAACTTATTTTATTAAACATTCCAACTTTCTTACAAAAAGAGTTATTTCGATAATTTATTTAAATACATAAAAGCTACATTGCTTCCAACTTGATTATTTAGCTCTCTCCACACATTCCCGCTATCCCTGACAACCTGTTAAAAAAAAGAAAAAGAGAAGGAGCAAAATGCCACGAACGGATAATAATAGCAGAGGATACGGAATATGAAAGAAAAGATAATAATATAATTATAGTTATATGACAGAATTCAATAATCTTATCATGTTATCAGAAATACCCATTGAGCCCGAAATATATATCTATGTATAATAACAGAACAGAGGGAACCGGGTAGCTAGCCCGAGAACCTGTGTGATGGTGTATGGGCATCATACTAACCACCCACCAGAAGTATATATAATAATATTAATATCCTAGGATCGATCCATACGCCTCGAAATATATATAACCGGTATTTTTCAGAGTAATCAGAGCGAGACGCTGTGATTTAGGCTCACCGTCACAGTCGGTGCCATGCCATCGATGCCGCAATGACATGCTTGTGGTCACCCCCACAAGTAGGGGCGTGCTCGAGTATCAGAATACAGAGGTAATCGATTATAATAATGCGTATATTCAGATATATCTTTATTCAGAATGCGATAATGAGTACAATTCAAATGTAAATAATATCGCATGTAATATAGTTTCAGAGTCAGAAGAATCAAGCCAGGTGAATGTAACGAATCAGAATTTAGTTAGGATATGAGACGAAATTTAAAATGCCAATGCTATACAGATAGTAAAGGAGGACACTACAAGGAAGTCGACCTTTAGCGGCCACGCCTGCTGCCGCTAAAGGTATACCTTTAGCGGCAGCAAGACCTTTAGCGGCGACGGCTGCCGCTAAAAGTCCTGTCAGCTTTAGTCTGTCGCTATTGCTCCTGTTGCCGCTAAAGGTGTCGCCGCTAAAAGTAATTATCTACGTGGCATTATCTTTTAACTTTTTTTTTTTGGCCACGTGGCAGATTCCTGTGCAATCTGGGCAAGACTTTTAGCGGCGACGCGTCGCCGCTAAAGGTCTTTTTTTTTTTTTTTTTTTTTTTGCTATTCGTTTACTCCGCACACGCATAACCAAACTACATGATAACAAAAATAATAAACCAACATCTACATATATATAAATAAACATAACAAAGTTAAACCAACATTTATCAAAACATATCAAACAAAATAAACTAACATACCAACCTAATATTTGATTCAAGTATACACAATCAAAACTAAACAAACATACCAAAGTTGCCTAAAAGTCTTCGTCTTCGTCTTCATCATCGTGATCGTGATCGCCACTATTACCACTTCCGCCTTGATTTCCAAGCCTTTGTTGAACCAATTGATTAGCCATTTGGAGCAATTGCGTTTGGAATTGAGGAGTCGCTATGATATCATTAAGGTGCTCCTACAAAATATATTTATACCAAATGGGTCAACTATTAACAAATAACTACAAATATATACCAAATGTGTCAAATATCCTATTTACTAAACATATTTATACCAAATGGGTCAATTATCAACAATTAAACTACAAATATATACCAAATGTGTTAAACTAGGTTTATTCCTGGCGTGCGCGTTGCGGGACGCTAAACTATGGCTTTGAACATGTTATGATATCGGCAAAAAATGTTGTTAGATATGTAAAACGAAACATATAAAGAGAATCAGAGAAGTACGTAGGTCTACTAAAGTATGTTCTCTCTTTTAAAAGGTATTGCACTGGTGCAATGGTGTAACATTTTTTTTCCAACGTAATTCACATACCAATTTACAATGGTCAACACGTAAATGACATTATTTGCAATGGCAAGTATAACCAAGTGATTAAAAAATCTTATTATAGAATGAGCAAAAGTAACATAAATATACACAATTATTAGCTGTAATCTGTGATAAAGCATACCATGACTTTAAGAAACACGTATAGCTGAATTTAAAAAAATGTAACTCAATTCAATGTCTAGAAGTACCTCTGTTTATTAATGCCTGAAATATTATAACAAATTGCTTCTTCCACTATACTATATTAGATTTAAGGAATAAAATTACTACATCAAGGTATAAACTTATCAATTAACATAAAAAAAATAATAAAAAAAATAACTTATCATCAAAAGACATTACCAGCCTTCAAGGAAACCAAGCTCGCTTCTAAGAGACGGTGCAAAAAATCATTCTATAAACTTGAAATTAGTTATTTTTAACCAGAATTAGACCCAACTTTATTCCAAAAGATGAGCACAAAAGCTTAGCAGGCATACATGATACAACCAAAGACACCCCAAACAAACATAAGAAAAATACAACATAACCCAATATCCAACAGCCTACAAAATGCCTCTCTCTATAAAAAAAAACCTTTAAAACAATAAGATGGGAAACATTAAATCAATACAGTAAATTGTATTCCAGCATACTTAAAAATTAAAACGAACCTTGTTCTTCTCTCTCAATTCAGAACCGGTATATCCCTTACGAAATCAGTCAATCACCTTGCAATCTTTCATCCATACAACTCATCGTAAGGTTGCCGACTCGATATCTGGTTAGCTGCACAAAAGTGTATATAATTAGTTTCTAGTAGAAGCAATTTAGAACATAAAAATATTTTAAAATATTGAAACAGACCTACACCAATGACATCCTACTTCATCCACTACTTTTGAATATTAAACTAGTATGCTTACGCGCGCTTCGCCGCGAGGTCAAGCATATTAATTATTTGTATGTACACCCCCTTTTTAACACCAAATATTTACATTACAAACGGGATTAAACCTAATTCTCCCATAAGCAACCAAAGGCTACTACCACTGAACCAAGATCCTAAGTGGCATGCTTATATGAATGTGTAAAGTCTTAAGAGTCACGTATTCGTAGGCTACCCAATTGTCTAAAAGTCCATATCAATATCTATCCGTTGGAAGTCTTAGATGCCACGCTTATTCCCATAAATGAAATAAGACCACGCATACTTTCATTGTTTGTTGTTCAAGAAATACAGAGTGTTATTGACTTTATTAAAAAAAAATGAGAATTGAATCGAAGTCTAAAAGCGCAAAGGTTATGGCATATAATTTATATGCCAAAGGAAAGCACAATGATGCATAAATTAGACTAATGAGCAAAAGGTATAAATAAGACAAATGAACTATTAATCCCAAGTGAATGGCAAATGCAAAACACAAAGTATAAAAGCGAAACGTGTAAATTTTATTCGAAGTGTAAATCTATTTAGATGATTTATTAAAGTAAACTGTTGGAGGAAAACCTTGGCAAGTTCATTAATAGTGCTTCATGAAGGCATACCCATATGTGAATCCCATGAAACCTGGGAAGAAGGATGTTGTTTGTTACCTTTTTTATCCTTATTGGAAGTCTGAAGCTGCTTTCTGTTTCACAGTAGCATACCCAAGTGATATGATTTAAAAAAAATCCCCACAAAACACATGGCATTCAAGTTATTTGTGTTTGCCTAATTCTTCCATAGGCTCATGTCCGATCTTATGCCTGAAATAAAAGATTATTACAGCTTAAAGCACCCACTAAAAGCCCATTTATATGTTCAAACCTTAATTATATGCTTACCCATTGAAGAGCAGAATTCTGGCGCGCCAGTTAACCTCGAAGCCTTGATTCTGTCTCAGAGAGGTAGCGGTGGTGGTGGAGGTAGGCAAGAGGCGCTGCGATGGAATCATTAAACAAAACATATGTTGTATAATCAAACATTATTCTCTAATTTCCCCACAAGATATTCAGCCCTGATTTCATACTCCACTCAACTAAAGCGTTATCATCATTGATGGAAGAAACTGACAGTCATCTTTTGTAATTATTCTCTTGTGCCTGGGTAAAGTCTGAGTGGGAAAGGTTTAGCATCATGATATTTCCTTCTGCTACAAATGCTAATTATAAAAAGAAGCTACTTGTTCAAACTTTGATGCTCATAGGCTCCAATATTAATTTACTATATTTTGGCGCTAACGAAATCTACTTGGAAATGCCCTAACCTAAATTTGAGTTTTCAAAAGACATTCTTTTGTTGGATATCGGGTCAAGAAATGTTAAGAGTGGATAGTTCTTTACCGGAAACATGACCTGGTTATGCCTTCAATTACATCGAATATTACATATATTATCGAGCGATCTTAGAATATTACAAAGAGCCATATATTATAGCAAATTTTGTGTAAAACATGATTAATAATTAATATTGCATGCGGAAAAAGAGTCGAGTGAAAGTTCACATGTTTTAGTAAAAGCTAACCTCGCACACCCAAAAACCCCTACTAATCATACTCCTAAATCTACATTAATATCCATCACAAAGGGACACGCTAAATGCTTTATAAATATACAAAATTTTCATTCACGCATAAACACAAACACTTGGCGTGCATGTCAAAATGCAATACATCAAAGGCCAAAATCATAATAGTAAATCCAGGTGAATCAACTAAATAATAAATTTCCATGTGTCTAGTCATCATTTATCCAAATGAAAACAATCATTTATTCATGAATTTCATTGAATTATAATAGCATAAAAAGCCTTAAACATCCATCGTACTAACATAAGAGCAAACGGAAGAAGAAAAAAAAACACACAATGTCTGGTAATCATGAATTCAAATGAAAGCAACGATTCATCGCATTGACATAAGAAAAAAGTAAAAAAAAAAAAAAAAAAAAAAAACTGAAAAAAAAAAAAAAAACCGAAAAAAAAATAAAAAACAAAGAATAAACAGAAAAAAAGAATATAAAAAGAAAAATTAAAAACAAAATAACAAAACCCCCCAAAAAAAAAAGAAAAAAATTGAGAAATAGCTTACGAGAGGGAGAGGGGAGACGAGAGAGAGATCCGGTGGGGCTGCTCGGTGGTGGTGGTGGGGCTCGGCGGTGGTGGGGCTTTCGGTGGTGGTGGTGGAAAGAGTTTGTGGGTTTTAATTTTTTGGAGAGAAGGTGAGAGTGAGAGAGTGAGAGGATGCAGAGAGGGTGAGAGGGAAAGAGTTTGTGAGTTAATTTGTGAGTTTTAACTTTTTGTGAAAAAAGTAGAGGGAAAGTTGGCGGGTCTTTTTGGTGACTTTTAGCGGCGACGGTGTCGCCGCTAATAACATTAGTAGGATTAAATCTTGGCCCTCCATCACACTTTGATCAATGGTTTGTAACTTTTTGACCTTTAGCGGCGACACTTTGGCGGGTCGCCGCTAAAGGTGTCGCCGCTAAAAGTGAAATTTCTTGTAGTGGGATATCCGCACCTTAATTTATTGTAATATCTCAAAGATGTCCCAGCTTGTTTACATGTGTTCGTGATAATCTACATATACATGTAATCCATGAATTAGGCTTAGATTCTTACTACATGAATTGTATAATTTTGATAGGTGGTTATTAAACAAGTTGTGTAAATATATGTTTTTAATTGAAATATACGAAAAATAAAATAATATATATTTTGTGCTTAGTTACTTGTCTATAAACATATTGCTGTTCAAATAATATTCCATAATTTGACATTTATTTAGTGTTACTAAAATTTGTATTTGAATAAAACGTTTAAAAGAACTTGCATAAGTGTGTGTATTTGTTTAAAGATACTAGCAATGAGGTATACGGATACTCAACATTTAGTGAAGTAATATTGTATGATTCTCAATTTATAGCATGAATATAATATTATAAAATAAAGTTTCAGCCTCAATTTGTTAAGAATTTAAGTGGGTCATATAATAAAATAATCATTTTTATATATTAAGTCATCTTCTTTGTTTGAAAAGGTGAAAGGACACAGCATCCATTTTATGAGTGTGCTAACCATGCATACTGGTTAACAAAACATAAGTAAACTGAAGAGAAACATGTTCGAAACCCAAGCTATATGTTTAGTGTGTTTAGTGGTTACCCAGTTCATCTAGATTTAAGTTTGTATAATTATTGAAAAAATTTATACCTCTCTCTTTCATTTCATCTTCTCCGGAGGTTCATCGGAAAAACCCGCAGCTGGCCGGAAACCTATTTCGAATTAGACGAGAGGTAAAGACGTGATCACTAACAAGGTGAGGATAGGTGGCGTTTTTATCTTTTTTGGTGTTTTGGTATGTTTTTTTTTTTTTTTTCTTTTTGGCGCAAGGTGTGTAAATGTAAGATTTCCAAACCGGTTTTTATAACCCTGCTTCCTTCGTGAATAAGATAGTCAGCTAGGAATGGATAAGGCAGTCAACTTCCTTACTATAGAAGATAGTCAAATACTTTGTAAAGAAGGTAGTCAACGGAAGGACAGATGTAAGTTTTGAACACAAATACTTATCCAAACTTCACCTCCTCATTATTTGGTTTAATATTGTTTTAAAGTTTTTACCTATTTTCACTATTTCATGCTTTCGTTTTTTTTTTTTTTTTATTTATTTAGTTATTATTATTATTATTATTATTATTATTATTATTATTATTCTTTTACTTAATTAAGTATTATATTTTATCATGAATGTTTGCGGGTATTTCATTTATACCCCCCTTAAAAATAAATTCTGTCCTCGGAATTTGAATGTGAACTTCACTAACGAATTACGACTATAGGAAAAGTAAGAACACATGTTTCATATTGACGTTGAATTAGGAAAAATTTTACAGCTAGTAATAGGTGAGGGAATACTAACTGGTAAATAAGTTTGGATATTGTGACCGGATTGACTCCTCAGTTTCCCACGTCGCTTCTCGTTCAGAGTGATTTTTCCATAGAACTTTAACAAATGGTATTGTTTTTCGCCTCATTACGCGTTCTTGACGATCAAGTATAGCCTCTGCTTCTTCTTCATATGTTAGATCTTCTTGAATCATATCTAATGGATAATTGATAACATGAATCGGATGATAATTGTATCCTCTTAATAAGGATACATGGAATACGTTATGAACATGAGAAAGTTGAGGCGGTAGAGCAAGACGATAAGAAACTTCACCGATTCTTTCAAGGATTTCAAATGGACCAATGTACCGAGGACTTAACTTTCCTTTAATTCCAAATCGTCGAATACCGCGACAAGGTGATACTTTGAGAAAGACGTGTTCTCCGATTTTAAATTCTAAGGTTCGTCGGTGTTGATCTGCGTAACTCTTTTGTCGGCTTTGAGCTTGTTTCAGTCGTTCCCGAGCAGTAGCGACTTTTTCATTTGTGACCTGAACTATTTCTGGCCCTTCAATAATCTTTTCTCCAACTTCTTCCCAACAGATTGGTGCTCGACATTTACGACCATATAACAACTCGAATGGTGGCATACCAATACTTGCTTGCCAACTGTTGTTATACGCGAATTCCACAAGGCACAAGTATTCATCCCAATTACCACTCCATTCTAACGCGCATGCTCTAAGCATGTCTTCTAGAGTTTGGATAGTTCGTTCTGTTTGCCCATCTGTTTGAGGGTGGAAAGCAGTACTGAACTTCAAGCGCGTATCCCAAGCATTTTGGAAACCTCTCCAAAACCTTGAGGTAAATCTTGGATCTCTGTCTGACACAATGGATGATGGCGTGCCATGTAAACGAATTATTTCTTGGAGAAATATTTCTGATAACTTACTAATAGAGTAAGTTTGTTGAATAGGCAGAAAATGGGCTGACTTGGTTAATCTGTCAACCACAACCCATATAGCGTCATTCTTTCGAAAGGTCTTTGGAAGGCCTATTACAAAATCCATAGAAATTTCATCCCACTTCCAGACAGGGATATCAAGAGGGTGTAACAAACCACTAATCCTCTGATGCTCGATTTTCACTTGTTGGCAAATAAGGCATTTTGCCACAAACTGGGCAACATCTTCTTTCATTCCATTCCACCAAAAGTTCTGCTTCAAATCACGATACATTTTTGTTGATCCTGGATGAATAGAGAAAGGCGAACTATGTGCTTCTGTTAATAATGATTCACGAAGAGTGGAATCGGCTGGAACACATAATCTTTTTCCACACCAAATGACACCTTGTTCGTCTATACGGAATTCAGATTGTTTGCCTATTTCCAGGTTTTGCGAGATTGCCCATAATTCTCCATCTTGTTTCTGAGCCTCCTTGATTCTTGAGATAAGATCAGGTTCAATTTTCAAGCTGGCCAAGTAGCCATCAGACTTCCCAACTTGAATGCCAATTCCCATCTTATCTAGATCTTTAACGACCTCATGGTGAATAGTGAGGCATCCTACCGTTCCTGAACTTTTTCTGCTCAATGCATCTGCCACGACATTCGCCTTGCCAGGATGATATTGAATGTTGACATCATAGTCTTTAAGAAGTTCCAACCATCTTCTTTGTCTCATATTAATCTCCTTCTGAGTAAAAATATATTTGAGACTTTTATGGTCGGTAAAGATGTCACATTTTTCTCCATATAAGTAATGCCTCCAGATCTTAAGAGCAAAAACTACTGCTGCTAATTCAAGATCATGTGTTGGATAGTTGAGTTCATATGGCTTGAGTTGTCGTGAGGCATAGGCAATGACTTTTCCATGTTGCATAAGAACACATCCAAGTCCTTTCTTAGAAGCATCACTGTATACTTGGTAGCCGCCAGAGCCAGATGGAAGAGTGAGTATAGGAGCAGATACAAGTTGTTTCTTCAATTCTTCAAAGCTCTTTTCTCGCTCATCATTCCAAGTATACTTTACCCCTTTTCTAAGAAGTTGCGTAAGTGGTAAAGCAATCATAGAGAATCCTTCAACAAAACGTCGGTAATAGCCTGCTAGACCTAGAAAGCTCCGAATCTCAGTAACCGAGGTAGGTCTAGGCCATTTTGTAATAGCTTCGATTTTCGCAGGGTCCATCATTATACCATCAGCAGATATAACGTGACCTAAAAATGAAACTTGATTTAACCAGAAGTCGCACTTGGAAAATTTTGCGTACAGCTTCTTCTGTCTCAACGTCTCCAGAACTGCATGTAGATGTCTCCCGTGTTCTTCTTTATTCTTGGAGTACACTAGAATGTCGTCTATAAAAACAATGACGAATTTATCTAGGTATTCATGAAAGACGCGATTCATTAGATCCATGAATACGGCTGGAGCATTAGTCAAGCCGAATGGCATAACTAGGAATTCATAATGGCCGTATCGAGTTCGAAAAGCAGATTTAGGAACATCTATATCCTTGATTTTAAGTTGGTGATAACCGGACCTTAGATCAATTTTTGAGAATAATTTGGCTCCTTGAAGTTGGTCAAAAAGATCATCGATGCGAGGCAAGGGATAACGATTTCGGATTGTGATTTTGTTTAATTCTCGATAATCTATGCATAACCGCATAGTCCCGTCTTTCTTTTTCACAAACAAGACAGGTGCACCCCAAGGAGAAACACTTGGACGAATGAATCCTAGATTCAGTAACTCTTGCAATTGTTCCTTAAGTTCTTTCAGTTCTAAGGGAGCCATACGATATGGTGCTTTTGAAATTGGTTCTGCGCCAGGAATAAGATCAATGGTAAACTCCACTTCACGATCTGGTGGAAGTCCAGGTAATTCTTCTGGGAATACATCTGGATACTCACAGACAACCGGATGGCTATCTATGGTTGGTTCTTTAGATAGAACAGATTTGACAGATGCTAAAAACCCTGCACAACCGTGCGACAGAAATTTCTGGGCTTTAAGGGCAGATATAATCTTTAGGATTTTTCGTGGTTGAGTCCCCTGATAGATAAGTTCAGGTGATTGAGGGTCTCCGAAAATTACACGTCGAGTTCGACATTCAATAGTGACGTTGTGTTCGGATAACCAATCTAGTCCTAATATTATATCAAAATCCTCCATCTTCATGGGGTATAGATCTACTTTACGCACAAGAGATTTGATTTGTATGGGGCAGTCTTTATAAACATGAGAAATTAAGACATGATAACCCATTGGTGTTGAAATAGTGAGAGGATTTTCTAGTAACGTAGGTATTGTCGTGAGATGTTTAGTAACAGACAGTGAGATTAACGAAAGAGTTGCTCCTGTATCAAATAAAACTTGAACATCATATAGACCCAAACGGAGAGTGCCAGAAACCGTACCTTGTGTGTTTGTGGCATCTGTGGTATTTAGAGAAAATACTCTCCCTCCAGCAGTGGGTCGAGCAACATTCCCCATATTGGTTCCCTTTGGGTCAGGTTTCGGGCATTGTTTAATCATGTGATCAGTTGCGCCACATCTAAAGCAAGTTCCTAATGCTCGACGACATACACCCTGGTGATTCTTACCACATATATTACAAATAGGGCTTTGGTTTTGGTTATGGTTAGCTTGACGATTGACAGATTGAGTCCTATTGGGAGTTGGATAGGGTTGGGCTTGTTGTCGAACGGGATTGAAAGTTTGAGTTTGGTTCCTTGGTTGCCATTGATTATTGTGATGGTTGTTGTTACGTTTGAATTGATTTCTTCGATCTCCTGTGTAGTGGTTTTGGTTGGAGGATTGCCCGGATGTTATGACATGGTTGTCATCTCGGTTCCTCTTACGGTTTTCTTCAAGTTTAGCCCCTCTCTTCTTGTTTTCTATTTCCAGTGTTTTAACAGCATCAGCAACCTCAGTAATAGTGTTGAACTTTTGCGTTATTATCCATCTTCTGTTCTTTTCACATACTGCCCACTTCATCTTTTCTGCCTGAACTTCTGGGGTTCCAGCAGCCGGTCCAAGAAAACTAGCTAGTCTACAGAATCTAGCCATGAATTCTGACCATGGTTCATTTTCTCGTTGTTCAATTGACGCATATTCTCGAGCATACTCATTTTTCTCTACCTCTGAAAAATATTGCTTGAAGAATATAGAGCGAAAATCGGCCCAAGGAAGAGTAGCTGCATAGCCATTTCCCCCATTAGCAAGTTTGATTCCATCCCACCAAATATGAGCGTCATCTTCCAACTTATACGATGCCAGCCTTGTTTTAAATATGTCATCGACTCCAAGGACTTCAAATATCTTTTCCACATGTGTTATCCAGTTACTAGCCTCCACGGGGGTAGCAGCCTTGCTGAAAGATCTAGGTTTTTGCTTTTGGAATCTCTCATTCCAAATGTGAATCCCTTCAGACTGTTTATCATAGGTGTGTTCCACTTTGTTGTTTCTAGGTGGAGATGGAGGAGGGGTAAAAGGTGGAGATAGAGGAGGCGGTATATGAGGTGGAGTAGGAGGTGGCGGAGGAATTATGTTATTTTCTCGTGCCTAAATATGTTCATCGACACTCTGCAGAATGTTAGGCAATATTCTTTCGAAAACACGTTGCATCGCATCATCAATGTTACGTCGCTTTGAAGAACTTGATTTCCTACGAGTTGATCTTAGAGGAGGCATCTGGAAGGAAAGATAACATAAGAATGATGATACAGATATAACAGAAGATTAGATTTCCTATCCCAGTGTCTATCCATTACCTCACAGGTTTACTTTTAGTGTTTAAGTTTTCTACAAGAAAGAGCCTAAGCTCTGATACCATAACTGTAACACCCCGGCCCGGTTCATGGTCCGACGTGTCACGATTACAGAATCAGATAAAAAAAAAACTTATTTTATTAAACATTCCAACTTTCTTACAAAAAGAGTTATTTCGATAATTTATTTAAATACATAAAAGCTACATTGCTTCCAACTTGATTATTTAGCTCTCTCCACACATTCCCGCTATCCCTGACAACCTGTTAAAAAAAAAGAAAAAGAGAAGGAGCAAAATGCCACGAACGGATAATAATAGCAGAGGATACGGAATATGAAAGAAAAGATAATAATATAATTATAGTTATATGACAGAATTCAATAATCTTATCATGTTATCAGAAATACCCATTGAGCCCGAAATATATATCTATGTATAATAACAGAACAGAGGGAACCGGGTAGCTAGCCCGAGAACCTGTGTGATGGTGTATGGGCATCATACTAACCACCCACCAGAAGTATATATAATAATATTAATATCCTAGGATCGATCCATACGCCTCGAAATATATATAACCGGTATTTTTCAGAGTAATCAGAGCGAGACGCTGTGATTTAGGCTCACCGTCACAGTCGGTGCCATGCCATCGATGCCGCAATGACATGCTTGTGGTCACCCCCACAAGTAGGGGCGTGCTCGAGTATCAGAATACAGAGGTAATCGATTATAATAATGCGTATATTCAGATATATCTTTATTCAGAATGCGATAATGAGTACAATTCAAATGTAAATAATATCGCATGTAATATAGTTTCAGAGTCAGAAGAATCAAGCCAGGTGAATGTAACGAATCAGAATTTAGTTAGGATATGAGACGAAATTTAAAATGCCAATGCTATACAGATAGTAAAGGAGGATATCCGCACCTTAATTTATTGTAATATCTCAAAGATGTCCCAGCTTGTTTACATGTGTTCGTGATAATCTACATATACATGTAATCCATGAATTAGGCTTAGATTCTTACTACATGAATTGTATAATTTTGATAGGTGGTTATTAAACAAGTTGTGTAAATATATGTTTTTAATTGAAATATACGAAAAATAAAATAATATATATTTTGTGCTTAGTTACTTGTCTATAAACATATTGCTGTTCAAATAATATTCCATAATTTGACATTTATTTAGTGTTACTAAAATTTGTATTTGAATAAAACGTTTAAAAGAACTTGCATAAGTGTGTGTATTTGTTTAAAGATACTAGCAATGAGGTATACGGATACTCAACATTTAGTGAAGTAATATTGTATGATTCTCAATTTATAGCATGAATATAATATTATAAAATAAAGTTTCAGCCTCAATTTGTTAAGAATTTAAGTGGGTCATATAATAAAATAATCATTTTTATATATTAAGTCATCTTCTTTGTTTGAAAAGGTGAAAGGACACAGCATCCATTTTATGAGTGTGCTAACCATGCATACTGGTTAACAAAACATAAGTAAACTGAAGAGAAACATGTTCGAAACCCAAGCTATATGTTTAGTGTGTTTAGTGGTTACCCAGTTCATCTAGATTTAAGTTTGTATAATTATTGAAAAAATTTATACCTCTCTCTTTCATTTCATCTTCTCCGGAGGTTCATCGGAAAAACCCGCAGCTGGCCGGAAACCTATTTCGAATTAGACGAGAGGTAAAGACGTGATCACTAACAAGGTGAGGATAGGTGGCGTTTTTATCTTTTTTGGTGTTTTGGTATGTTTTTTTTTTTTTTTTCTTTTTGGCGCAAGGTGTGTAAATGTAAGATTTCCAAACCGGTTTTTATAACCCTGCTTCCTTCGTGAATAAGATAGTCAGCTAGGAATGGATAAGGCAGTCAACTTCCTTACTATAGAAGATAGTCAAATACTTTGTAAAGAAGGTAGTCAACGGAAGGACAGATGTAAGTTTTGAACACAAATACTTATCCAAACTTCACCTCCTCATTATTTGGTTTAATATTGTTTTAAAGTTTTTACCTATTTTCACTATTTCATGCTTTCGTTTTTTTTTTTTTTTTTTATTTATTTAGTTATTATTATTATTATTATTATTATTATTATTATTATTATTATTCTTTTACTTAATTAAGTATTATATTTTATCATGAATGTTTGCGGGTATTTCATTCAACCTCTGGATTAAAAATTTGTTGTGCTTCTTCAACAACATCTTTTTCGCACAAATCTATAAAAATTTAACATTAAGACGCAAATTATAATCTACCAAAACATTTAAAAAAATCAAATCATTAGTTTAAAAAAAATATTAAATGCACATTAATATAAAATAAAACGCAAATAAACAACTTGAATTATTAAACAAAAACATTAAAACGCAATTACTAAAAAATTAAACGCAAATAAACAAACGGCTACTAAATTACATTAAAATGCAAGAAAACTTACAATTAAATCTGAACTAAATAAAAAAACATTCACTCAATTATAAAAAAAAAATATTAAGACTAGAAAATCTATCTATATATATAAAAGAAAACGTATATGCTGATGTGGCGTGCAATGGAGGCCTCAACCTCCCCTTGAGAGTGCCACGTGGCATCATAATAGAAAGATTTTAATGTTTTTGAACTATTCCTTTTTTAATTAAAAAAAAGATAAACATAAAACCCTAAATTAAATTAAGTTATTTTAAGAAAAAAAGAATTTAAAAATAAATTTAAAATTTTCTCTCTCATGTATCCTCCCATAATTTTTAAACGTTTATATCTTTTATATACGGGATTTTTTAAAGAAAAAATTACACCAAATTAACGAGCGTTTTATTATCTTTCCAACGAGTATCATAGTCCTATATAAAAAACGGAGAAAAATCGACTATTTTTTGTGGGGTTTCATTCATATAGGAAAAAAACGCACAAAGTGTTCATGTTATTCATTAATCATGTTTTTTTTTCTTTTAAACCAGGTTCTTATCTACGATGTTGAAAATCAGCCCAATCGTCATGTTATCATTGGAATTTTACTAGGTATACTTCATCAAGAGAAGTTAGGAGAAAGAATCGCGCAACACTGTAACACATGGTGTCACCTTATAGCAAGGTTATTTTTTTATTTATTTAATTACAAGAGTAATAATTATTACTATTAGTATTATTAGAATGGTTATATTTTTCAACCCCGGGACGCTCCCGGAAAGAATTGATAGTTGCTGACGTGACGTTCAATGGTGGCCTCAACCATCTCTTGATTATGCCACGTGGCATAATGAGATGCAATGATTACAACTTCCAACTTAAGTGTTTGCTTAGTTGATTAGGTTAGGAATTATAAGAGCCATTAGAATGTGAGAAATTAAAGAGATGTGATGAGTTTTTTAATAGTTGCAGCTTACATAAGTGAGTCTTTAGATGATTACTGATTAGGTTTTAGATTAGTATCTATGAGTTATTACTGATTAGAATACTATGAACATGCAATGATTGAGAGATTTTGTGGTTAGTTAACTTGAGTCATTTGCAATAGGTTATCACGTAAAATTATATTTTTCAACCCCGAGACCCTCCCGGGGTAATCAGCTAGTGTTATAATATACGATCACAAATTGACTGTATGAAATAAATCTAATAAAAAAACCTTGAACTCTTCGGTGTTCTTCGATAAAGTTAAAATCATTGTTCGAATTCACTTGGCCTTCATGATTTGGATGATCAGGAACAATATCTAAAAAAAAGTGAATCATATTTGAAACAATAGAGCTATCGAATAAGTAAAATAAACGCATTACCTTCAAAATCTCCATATACATTGACGTTGATATTTTGAACTTCATTAAGATATGCAAAAACATAAAATAATTAAGCATAATTCAAATCATTCAGCATCAATTGGACGCTAATCAAGTATGGATCAATAACGCAAACATGATATATGAATCTGCAATTGTTATTTACCAAACATGATGTATGAATCTTCAGTTGTTAATGCAACACTATGAATTTTGATATAGTTATTGAAAATCGCCGTATGATTAAACGTAGAAGTAGGTTTATTATGATTTTGAATTTAAACGTGATCATGCAGTTATATTTGATAAAGGATTGCAACGTTATTCCAGGGAAGTGAAAAAGATTATATTACCCTTTGACTGGCGTACTTAATTGTCGGTTCCCGAAAAAACCGTCTGACATGTGACAAGTTCTCTTTGGTTCTTACACTTTATGTAGTTTGTACTCTAAACTCTCTCAATACTTAATTGCACTTTCAAAACTTCTATAATTTTAATTAAGTTTTCCAACAATTTAACATACCATTTGGTAGGGCTGTAAACGAACCAAACGAACACGAATAAGGCTTTGTTCGTGTTTGTTTGTTAAGGTTTCTTAGACAAACGAACCGTTCACGAACACACTAACGAACATAATTTTATGTTTGTGTTTGTTTGTTAAGAAATTCAGTTGTTTGCGAACTATTCGTGAACACAGGTCTTGAACACAAAGAAACAAAAACAAACATTTAATGTGCAACTAACTAAAAAACCATTGTTAATATTAACCGTTAGACAAAGTACATCTACTAAACGATGTCGATAAGTCAAATTATACTAACTTAGACATAATTATCTAAAATTACTTAGGCATATGCATGAATACGTGATATTCCTAATTCAAAAGTTCATAATTATCCTAAGTTTTAACTAGTGATCAAACATAAACAAACATACACGAACGGATATAAATAAATGAACGTAAACAAACACATTGCCGAACGTTCACGAACGCAATCGAACGAACGAGACATTTGTTCGTGTTTGTTTGTTTAGTTAATCAAACGGAATTTTTTGTTCGTGTTCGTTCATTTATTAAACAAACGGACACAAACGAACTTCCCGCCGAACGGTTTACGAACTGTTCACCAAACGTTTGATTTGTTTACAGCCCTACCATTTGGCATTTGCTATATTTTCTAAGATATATAACTTACTAATATATCTGGCTTTGTTGCGTTCAAACCTATTCGAATAGTCGGAGAGAACTCACCTCATACCATACATATGTATCACAAACTCTAAACACTGAAAATTTTGCAACTTATCATATACTCATGCCTCAAATCTTACACCTCGAATATCTATTTCAGTTTCATGGTTAATAATTCTCCCTCCCAACCTTTATTCTTCTTATTTTCCTTTTTTATATAACTCACCATGAAATACCCATCTATGATAAAGGTACACACCCTTACGACTGACTCCACACTACCCTACCCTGTAAATCATATATGAACATAACACCCAAAAATCAATTCAGCCAAACCAGACATGACTCCGTTAGCTATTTCTACCGGAAAACTATACAAAAAAAAAAAAAAACGTTATTTAGCAAAACATTCACTTATCATCTCCCAACAAGCAAATAAAAAAATGTATTTTTTTTTATGCAAAAGCCGATAGGTATTTCCACCGGAAAGCTCTAGAGAAAGTTTCTTTAAATCATTAATCAAAATGCACAAAACATTCACTTATCATCTCCCAAAAAGCAAATTACAAAACATGTTTTATTATTATTATTTTTTTTAAATGGAAAAACAAAACAGAAAGTCCGGCATATGACAGTCATTTCCGGCAACCATGATATCATTATTATTTCTGTGCTTCATCTCTTTTATAATAATCATAATATTCCTATAAAATCCCCAAAATACCCATCAAACATTTTTTTAATTTTTTTAACCAAAAAAGACAATTAATAAAGTTATATCATTAGTTCAAACCAAAAATAAATTCCTGTAACAAAAACTTGGCGGGACGATGTACCAAAGCTAAAAACAATCTTGAAAAAAAAAAAAAAAAAAAACCATAACAAATGTATCAAACTTCACCTGTTTTTATATAAATCCATACAAAAATAATAATAATAATAAAACAAATCTCTACACAATTCTTGATCTTCAACAACAACAACAAAATGGGCTTTAGTTTAGTTAAAGTTAGAGACTTGAGACCCAATCCAGTGCAAGTTAGCTAAACTTAACTTTCTCTCACCTCATGGATCTTTCAGTCTATCTATACCTATACATACACATCACATTGTATCTATAGGTTTCATAACCAAAAGAAAAAAATATATATATTTACAGTAAAATAATAATAATCTTAATCTTAATCTTTCTTCCCTATTTTTTTCTATAATAATCTCTCTCTCTCTCTAACGTTTGTTTCACGAAATATAGATTATATGTTTAATAATCTAATTATCTAATTCTTTTAATTGTCTTATTATTTTATTTATCAGTTGTTGTTCAAGAAAAACAGAGAGAGAGAGAAACAAAGAAAGAAAGATCCCCTAATTTACAAAACCTTGAAAATTTCCACCGATTTCATCAAATTAAAGTTTAAAGTTTCCATCTTTTCGCTCTTTCTGTTGATTAATCCAATACCCATTTCGATTTCTACCTTTCTGTGTTTGAATTTTTAATTTTTATAGTTTTTTAGGGTTTCGGTATGATTATCAAGAAGAAGCTGAAATCTGCAATGCCGAGTTTGAAGCGGTGCCGACTCACTGAGTCCGGTGATTACGAGTTGGGTTCAAAATCAAGAAAGAAACGAAGAAGGAGTAGTAGTAATAATAATAATAATAATAATATTAATAATAATAATAAGAGGAAAGGTGGGTATTATCCTTTGCATCTGCTAGGTGAAGTGGCTGCAGGAATGATAAGTTTGAGTGAATTGGGGTTTCAATTTGCAGCAGGGGTGATACCCGGGTTCTGTAGTGATTCGGGTACGGTGGTGATCGTTGACTCGAGCCCCCCGAATGGGCCGGAGAAGGAGGAGGTGGAAGAAAATGGTAATGGGAATGTTGAGGAGGCGGTTCGGGTGCAGCAGGCGAGGCCGCCGTTGGTCAGGACATCAAGAGGGAGGGTTCAAGTGCTTCCGTCGCGGTTTAATGATTCGGTTCTTGATAATTGGAAGAAGGAAAAGAGTAGTAGTAAGTTTGATGGGGGGAATGAAGAGGGAGGAGACTTTGACCCTGAGTTTGCACCATATAAGGACAAGTCCAGTTTTAAGATTCCTAAACATAGGGGGGATCATGTTCAGAGTAATAATAACAAGTATCGTAAATCGTCGTTACCCAAGTTTGAGGAGTTTGATGATGATGATGATGATGATGAGTATCCGAGTTTTGGGACGAAAAAGTATTCAAGATTTAGTGAACAAGGAGATAGGAGGTTTATGAAACCGGTTGAGAATGTTAGAGCGCCGGTTGATGAGTTTTCTCCGGGTGATATTGTGTGGGCGAAATCCGGGAAGCATTATCCGGCTTGGCCCGCTATTGTTCTTGATCCGGAAATTCATGCTCCGCAACAAGTTCTTGGATTTCGGGTTGATGGTGCTTTTTGTGTCATGTTTTTCGGATACTCGGGAAATGGTACACAAAGGGTAAGTTTAGTTAAGTGTTTTACTTAGAATTATATATGTATAATTGATGTAATTTAATGTTGTAATTTGATATTATGATATACTGATATTTGACCAATAGGATTATGCGTGGATTAAAAGCGGGATGATATATTCGTTTGTGGAAAATGTTGATAGGTTTGTTTTACTTCACTTCTTTCGTATATGTTATGCTTTAATCGGGAAGAAAACAAATCATTATGATGATATATTTATTGGTTGCATTAGGTTTCAGGGTCAAACCGACTTAAATGATAGTGAACCAAGTGCTCTCCGTTCTGCTATAGAGGAAGCGTTTCTAGCTGAGCACGGTTTTACAGAAATGTTAATGGTTGAAATTAATGCAGCAGCAGGGAACTTGGATTATCTCGATTCTATTCCTAGAGGGTCGAATCAGGAACACGAACGTGTTAAAAAACAGGTAAGTTCGGATCAATGGTTACTCAAATGTTTAAAAGTTTAATGTTTGTCAAAGTTGTTTATGTGTTTTTTTTGCAGGAAATTATTAAAAGGCGGCACACACAGTCTTGTGAAGGCTGTGGGTCAATCATCTCGCTTAGAATGATGAGGAAAATGAATGAAACAGCTCCTGATAACCGTCTTCTTTGTAATACATGTGCTAAGGTCTGTGTTACATGTCTGGTTTTTATGGTATTCTACTTTCTTGATGTTAGTCGTCTACTCGTGATGATGATTTGCTTTTTTTATTGCAGTTGACAAAATTAAAACATCTTTGTGGTATATGCAAAAAAATATGGAATCGTTCCGATACTGTTAGTTGGGTGAGAAACCTAGTAGTTGAAAATTTCTATTTATAGAATTTTTCATTCAAGAACTAAATTTGGACGGTTGTGCTTACATCAGGTACGCTGTGATGGATGTAAAGTGTGGGTCCATGCGGAATGTGATAAAATATCCGGTCATCACTTTAAGGTTCGCTTTACTTTCGATTTTTGCTGTTTTTTTTCTGTCTTTATGACACTTGTTGTGGTTTTATAAGTCGAAATGATTCGTAGGATCTTGGAACAAGTGATTACTACTGCCCAGATTGCAAAGCAAAGTTTAATTTTGAGTTATCGGATTCAGAAACTTATCAACCTAAAAGCAGGTATTTTCATAGTCAATGATAGCATTTCCATATAGTTTGGGTCCTATGGATAGTTATAGGTTTAATAATGTTAAATCTTATATTTCAGATATAATAAAAAGCAGGAGCCAATGGTGCTGCCCGATAAGGTCACGGTTGTTTGTACAGGGGTGGAAGGCATATACTATCCGAGCCTGCATTTGTAAGCATAATTTTCCCTTTAGACTCGCTTAGCTTATGCTTACTTGCTTAGTTGTTTTGATGATGAATTTCCGTAATGATTTATCCATGTTTAATTTATCCCAGAAATACTAGCTTATTCTTTATTTAAAAACAAATATAAATAAAATAAACGATTGTGTATTCTGACGTTCATTTTTGTCTATTTTTAAGAGTTGTGTGCAAGTGCGGATCTTGCGGGACACAAAAGGTGGCGCTTAGTGAATGGGAGAGACATACAGGGTCAAAACTAAAAAATTGGAAAACAAGCATCAAAGTTAAGGGTTCCTTGCTGCCACTAGAACAATGGGTCTGTACACTTAAACTGATTATTTTTTTTTTCTGATTTTTTCATATAGTTGGTGCCATTAATGTAGGACGTATTGTGCCGAAATTGATAAAAATTGACCCAAAAAATGGTATTTTGCAGATGCTGCAGGTAGCCGAGTATCATGCTCGGGCTGTTGTTTCTGTGAGTAATTCTCAAAAACGCCCTTCATTGAAAGCACGAAAGCAGAAATTGCTTAGTTTTCTTAGAGGTACGTTAGGGTTTGTATGATGGGAAAATGTGTTTTCCTTACCCATTTTGACACGTCGGACACACTTTTCGAGTTCTAATGTTTCTGTATATATTCTGATATGGTTTTGCTTATTTTATAGAAAAATACGAGCCAGTATATGCCAAGTGGACAACTGAACGTTGTGCTGTATGCCGTTGGATTGAAGATTGGGACTACAACAAAATCATCATATGCATCAGGTCTAGTCAAAATCCTATTCATTTATTTGGTCATTCATCACTTTCACTTCATGGGCCCGATTTGCATATCATAAAAAAAACATGATTAATTTTCAATGACAGGTGTCAAATAGCTGTGCACCAAGAATGCTATGGCGCAAGAAATGTTCAAGATTTTACTTCATGGGTTTGCCGGTCCTGTGAGACACCGGATATTGAGCGAGAATGTTGTCTTTGCCCTGTAAAAGGCATGAAACTTTACACATGAACTGAAATTTATTGTTTAGTATTAAAATCTGATTATCATTTTTTTTTGTTTTGGATTCAGGAGGTGCTTTGAAGCCTACTGATGTGGAGCCCCTTTGGGTTCATGTAACCTGTGCTTGGTTTAGACCTGAAGTTTGCTTTGCAAGTGATGAGAAAATGGAGCCCGCACTCGGAATTTTAAGTATCCCCTCAAACTCATTTGTAAAGGTACAGTTTTTTTTTTTTTTTTTTTTTTTTTTTTTTTTTTTTTTTTTTTTTTTTGTATTGTACAGAGCAAGAAAGAATAATTACCCCCCACCCCCTACATATATTATTGGGAACTGTTTAGTAGTTACATGTAACATCGAGTATTGACCATAAAAAGGGATTGACACATATATGTGTGCGCGCGCCCGTGCCATAACAATTTCAGCTTTCCTTTGTTTTCCTTTCAATATATTACCCATAAATTAGTATCGCCGTTTTGTTACAATGATAATGGATAGATAAACAATGTCAACTTTAATACTAGTCTTTAAAGGAAATGTTGCAATTTACCATTGGGCTACAATTTATTTTCTTGGATGTCCTAAAAACCGTAGGGTTTCCTGTTAAATTTCTTTATCTTGTTTAAGGGTATTATATATATTTGACAAATGATCAGATATCCTGTATATTTTGACTCAAAGTTGTACTTTGGTTCAGATATGCGTTGTTTGTAAGCAAATTCATGGATCTTGTACACAATGCTCTAAGTGTTCCACGTATTATCATGCTACATGTGCATCAAGGGCTGGCTATCGAATGGAGGTGAGCCTCCT
This sequence comes from Ambrosia trifida, assembly GCA_028751855.1. Taxonomy (NCBI): domain Eukaryota; kingdom Viridiplantae; phylum Streptophyta; class Magnoliopsida; order Asterales; family Asteraceae; genus Ambrosia; species Ambrosia trifida. The sequence goes on along the minus strand of CM054126.1, from coordinate 11,064,131 downwards.
TTTTTTCACTAATTAACACTTCATAGACATGATTATTAATTTTCTTTTTTCTATTTTTCTGAAAAAAATAAGATCAACCTTCTATGACCCGAAAATTGAAAAACTGTTTTTTTTTTAATTTTTTTGTTTTGTTTTGTTTTTGTCACAGCTACATTCCTTGCAAAAGAACGGGAAGCAGATCACAAGGATGGTGTCTTATTGCGCTTATCACAGGTAGTTATTTATGAAAATCTCAAATATTTTGTTTTATTTACTAAAATGATTTAAAATCGATTTCAGGGCTCCGAATCCAGATACAGTCCTAATAATACAGACACCAGGAGGGGTGATTTCGGCTAAAAGCCTGATACAAAACAGTAACAAAAATGGTTCTAGATTGATTTCATCAAGAAGATCTCAACTTCTAGAAGAAACTCCGGTCTCCGAAACTTTGCCACAGTCTGAACCATTTTCTGCAGCAAGGTGCAGGGAGTACCACAGATCACACAGGGTAATTATTTATTATAATTCAAAATATGTTTAATATTTGTTTTTTCTTTTTTCTTTTTAATTTAATTTGATTATGAGATGAAGCCACAGATGTGCTGATTTATATCCTTTTCGTTTTGATTTTATGCTTGCCAGAAGAATGGCGAGGGGCTAATTATGCACCGAATTACTCGGCCTTGTCATCACTCCTTAACCGCTATACAACAGTTGAACAGCCTTAGGGTAATTAATACAGTTGTCATTTTTATTTGTTAATCGTTTTGCTTTAGTTTCAGCAAAAACCATAAAGTTCACATTCATTTGCCTCTTTTCTACAGGAGACTCAAGAACCTCGAAGTTTTTCTACTTTCAGAGAAAGACTGCGTCATTTACAGGCAAAGTTTCAATCTTTTTTAACATAAACATCTTTTACCTATATTAGCTGAACTTTTCTTATTTTACCGTTAGAAATAAGACATAACCCGAATTGATTTGACCATTCAGAAGTAAATGGTTCCTGAAATTTTGTGGGACAGCTGATAGTCAAATCCTGCATTTAATAGATATATTTATCATTGTTAAACAAGTTTATAAAGTTTTGGTTTTTTGTTGCAAATGCAGAGAACTGAAAATGACCGTGTTTGCTTTGGGAAATCGGGAATTCACGGATGGGGTCTTTTTGCACGCCGAAATATTATGGAGGGTGAAATGGTAAATTCGATTAGTTAATGTGTGAAATTTATGAAAGTTTAATGGCTTTCGTCGGTTTTGTCATCGTTGAAGGATATTTTTAGGCATTTATTTATTTATTTTTTTAAATTCATTTACGCTTATATTTTTTTTTCTAGGTTTTGGAATATCGTGGTGAACAGGTGAGGCGTAGCGTTGCTGATTTAAGGGAAGCGCGTTATCGAAGAGAAGGAAAAGATTGCTATGTATGTTTCTTATATCTTTTTATATGATTTATAACTTCAAACTACGAATAGTAAAACAAAGTTGACTTTGTCAAAACTTGTTTCCTTGCAGCTATTTAAAATCAGTGAAGAAGTCGTTGTAGATGCGACAGATAAAGGAAATGTAGCCCGCCTAATTAACCACTCTGTATGTCCCTAGCTACCCTTTACCTGCATTTTATAATCCTTTTTCTGGTTGTGGCAATTTCGATCCATTTGAGTTGTATTTTATGTCTAACGGGTCAAAATGGGTAAAGAAAAGAACTTTAAAAAAAATGCTAAAAACGAAATGGGTAAACGGATCGCACATGTCAGATGGATCGAAACTCGAAAGTTTCCAGAAGTGCAACATACCAAAAAGTGTTTGCGGGTCAACCCGACCTGAGCCATTTTAGCGCATACAAAGAACCCACTTTGACCACGGGTCAAGGGTCCGTCTTGCCACCTTTACCATTTTCTAACATTATTTTGTATCTAGTGTATGCCAAACTGCTATGCAAGGATTATGAGTGTGGGCGGTGACGAAAGCCGAATAGTACTTATTGCAAGAACCAATGTGACCACCGGTGACGAATTAACGTGAGTCATTTCATAACTAAACCAAGAACCAAACAATAAGCTCATAACCAACTGTCATTAGTTAATAATTTTTCTTGATTGGTTTTGTTTGTCGTTTCAGATACGATTACTTGTTTGACACGGATGAGAGTGATGACTGCAAAGTCCCATGTTTATGTAAAGCGCCGAATTGCAGAAAATTTATGAATTAGAGAAGTAGCGATAGCGGAAAAATAGTACAGAAATGACAGAGGAGGAGATCTTCAACTAACCTGTAATTTTTTTAATTTTTTTTTTTGGTAATAAGTATGTTAGATATAAGAAGACTAGCAGGTAACAGGCTCTGTAGGAAGAAAGTTATTAGTTATACATTTATAGTTACGGTGTTCTGTTTTTAGTTTTATAAAGTTTTAAAGTGAAGCCAAATTGGTAAGTTTACATTCTTAAAAACCACTTCATATTGACAAATATTAAAAAAACTATACAGAATTGAAACCAACTGTATTTCAGGTGATTGTGTGAACTAAACTATAGCAGGTGTGTAACCTACTCATGTCAGTAATGTGTGTTTTTTTTTAACTTGTATCAAGTCAAGGCCACTTTATAAGAATCTGTTATAAGCTAACTAGATTATACCCCGGGAGCATCCCAGGTTGAGAAATTTAATATGATACATCAATTTTACATATGAAATAAACTGATGTATAACTCTAATATTAATATCTAACCTAAAACAAATTAACAATGTACAACTCCAATGCTAACACATAACCTAAAAGAATGTAGAACTTTAATGTAACTCTAATATTAACACCTATCCTAAAGACTAAACAAATGTACAACTCTAACATACTAATATTGATAACTAACTTAAAACAACGTATAACTCTATTAACCTATTCGGCCCTGGTTGAAAAAAAAACTTCATATTTACTGATTTAAACATAATTAGTAACTTGTCTATACATGATTAATGATTTACCTGAACACTTTGTGTTTTTTTTCCTGTATGAACAAAACCCCACAAAAAAATTTCTCTGTTTTTTATATAGCACTATGGTACTTGTTGGAAAGATAATAAAACGCGCGTTAATTTGGTGTAATTTTTTTCTTTAAAAAATCTCGTATATTAAAGATATCAACGTTTAAAAATTATGGGGGGAAACATGAGGGTGAAAAATTCAATTTTGTTTTTAAATTATTTTTTTCCTAAAATATCTCAATGTCACATGGGATGACACATGGGACACTCAAAGAAGAGAATGCCTCTTTGAGTGTCATGTCATTAAAATGGCTTTGGTTTATTATATGTATAGATGATTGAATTAAAAGTTTTGTTCTTTACCTTTATACCTGATTGTCTTTTATCTTTAAAATTGACAAGTTTTGTACTTTACGTTTCAGAATTTTGCAGGGTTTGTTCTTTGAGCCCATACCAGTTAACTTTTACTGTTAAGTGGAGGGTAAATTAGTCATTTTAGTCATTTATTTAAAAAATCAGTTTAATAATTAAAACAAAAAAATTATATATATATCTCTCTAAAACCTAACCCACTCCATAACCACCAACCTGCGACCACACCACCCCCTCTTCATCAACACTTTTAGCCACCCTCTCCTCAACGACAAGGGACGTATGATTGCTAGCGTTTCACTATGAATCCTGAAAACGACGATGGTCAGATATGGACAGGGTTTCGAACGGAAGGTGGTTGATGATGGTGACGTGTTCAGATCTGAGATGGTGTTGGTAGGGCTCGATGGCGGTGGTTGGTGTGACGTGGGATGGCAGTGCTGATGATTTTTTCGGAGGTGGTTGTGTACATGCATTGCGTAAGTGGTCGGGTTATGGTTCAATTGATGTTTTGGGGGGTGGGGTTTTCAGGTGCAGGTGTGGTTGATGGTGCGGTATAGAGAGGGGGGAGGGGGTATACAGAGATAAAGAAAGCCCCATGTTTGAATTCGTTTCAGTTAAGGATCATTAGTCAATTTGGAGATTAAGGGTTTTAGGGCTCGTGATGTTTTTGGGGGAATCAAGACTGATTCGAGTTTTTAAATTGGGTTGGTGACGGGTGGTTACGGTGATGGTGAGTTGGTGACGAGTGATTATGGTGGTGGTGGTGGTGGATTTGTGGTAGTAGTGGGTGAAAGCTGAGAGAGAAGAGATGAAGATGGTGTGCAGATGTGGGGTAAGGTCTCGATGGAGGGGAAGGTGGTGTTGGTCGGCGGCAGGTGGTGGTAGTGGTAGTCATTGCAGCGAGTTGTGGTGGTGGTGGTGGGGGGGGGGGGGGGGTATATTAATTTTAAATTTTACTTTTTCTCCAAAACTTCAACTTAATTACACAAATAGCCTCTAGAATAGTAAAAAGAAAAATTTATCCTTGTATTAGTGTTAAAATCTAACTGTGTTAGTGTCAAAGGACGTAAGGTGCAAGATTTTGAAACATAAAGTACAAACTCGTCAATTTTAAAGACAAAGGACATTTTATTTGTAATCGGGTATAAAGCTAAAGGACAAAATTTGTAATTCAGTCTAAGCTAATCATAAGTGATACTTTTAAAATGACCCACCAAGTAACCTGACGTCTTGACTTGAACAATCTATTTTGGCATGTTAGCTGATTCGGCCCGTTAAAACATTCCATTTTTCCTAAAGAGGCTTAAATCAAACACCATCTTTATCATCACTTGCTAAAACTAAAGACAGAGATCAAGAGATGACATCTTTGTAATCCGCAGCATCCAAAAGCATTAGCGCGCTAGCACAATATATCAATTTGTTTTCTTTTTTTATAGATAGGGCATTAACGACATGTACATCATGCAACAGTAGCTTGTACATCATGCATCAATAACAGTTGTACTGTAGTGACCAATTTGAGAGCAACAACATAACAACATTGTCTTATGACATACACAAATATCCAATAATTTCAAGAAGCTTCAATCAAATGAATGTCAGGAGATGCAACAAGTCTTACTTTCCTCCTTTTAGACTACTCGGAGTGTGGGTGGGGGATGAAGCGTCATGTGGCACTTGTAGGACCCCTGTGGGAGGGAAAAAATTGTGAGGAGTGGAAGGGGGGAAAGAAATAATATTATATTGTGTTAAAAAAAAATCTGACCAATCAAATGGTGCCACATCACCATCATCACAAGCCCCACGCCAAACAACTTCTCCCCGCCCCCTCCTTCCTGCCCTCTCCACGCCAGGGTGGCGGTGGTGTTCCCCCCTTCCCGCCCCCACTCCGTCCAATCTTAATTGGTGAACGCCAACGTGGCTGAAAAAACACAAATAAGTTAATGGCTTGAGTTAATTGTCAATTTAGTCCCTGAGGTTTGTCAAAAATTGTCACTTTTATCCAAATATTTTTTTTTGTCAATTTAGTCCCTGTGGTTTCATTTTTTTTTTTTTTTTGTAATTTTAGTCCCTGAGGTTTGTCAAAAAATTGTCACTTTCATCAAAATCTTGTTAATCCACAGGGACTAAAATGACAAAAAAATAAAATAAAATCACAGGGACTAAATTGACAAAAAAACAAAGATTTGGATGAAAGTGGCAATTTTTGACAAATCTTAGGGACTAAATTGTCATTTAACTCTAATGGCTTTAAGAAAATATTGGATTCTATTTTTTAAATTTAATTATATGTTTTGTTTATAAGAAAAATCTATATAGAAAAAAAATGTATTGGGGTTGGTGTCACAATGGTAGAAGCAAAGCTTCTAGGAACACCTAAGGGGAGGTTAGTGACTGTTCCAAGAATTTTTTTCACTAGGTTCTTTTTTTAAATACTCCAATTTCATACGACGGATTATAAAAAAATCGAGTCGGTTTGACGGTTCGAGTCGAGTAACGTTCATCACATAATAAAGGTTATAACCAAAACCAAAATATAGGAATGAGAGATATGAAAACCTCCTTGGTTGCAATTCGGTCGTCGAAGCATTTCATTGCTAGATTGAGCTCTCTTTTGGCTTTGTTGTTCAGTCACCTAACTGCAGTATACCCTTAAAAACAAAAATCATATTGTAACAGTTGAATAGCAAGTTTCCTACTGAAATGTGAACAAACACAATCCAAAAGATGTTTCAGAAATGCCCAAATACCATATAAAAACCATATTCTACAGGAAAAAAAATAAACAAAAACCATGTCACAACCAAATTATCAAAAAGAATCATATTGAAATAGTTGAATAACAGCTTTCCCAATCAAATGCGAACAAAAGCAATCCAAAAGTTATTTCAATTTTATAACAGCCCAAAACGCGAATAATTCCAAATACGACCAGTAGCATTTAAATTTGGCATCCATTAATCCACCTCTACTAATAAATGAGTAGCTAGGGGGACACTTGTTCCCATACTAGAGCTCCATCCTTAAAATCCACATGGCAAGCATACATTATACTATCCAAACCCATGTTTTAACCCAATTAAAAATTTGACCCGGGTATATCAAACGCGACTCCTCCTGCTCCTTCAAACAATTATTCGCCTGCTCCTTAGAAAACTATGTCTTTCTCATTCTCATTCAACCCTAATTGTCAACAAAAAGACCCGCCGCCTTCAAATATGATACACAGGTATTATAATCATATTTTTTTCTCTGTATTTCTTCAAACACTAATATCTTCTAAAATTTATTTGCTTTCATTCATTTGTTACTCTAGAATCCATAATATATATATATATATATATATATATATATATATATATATATTAAGAGGGTGTCTGGGATTGAGTTTGAAAATGTAAAAGTGCTTTTGGTCAAAAGTGATTATTGGCTTATGACTTTTTGAAAAGGAGTTTTAAAAAAATTGTTTGGATTAGCTTTTGGGATGAGAAACGTCAAAAAGTCAATAAATTGTCTTTTTTTTAAGTGTTTCACTTAACTTATTGTGAATATTGGTTGTATGGGTAGTAAATTTGTAATTTTTTTCTAAAAGTCAAAAGCCAAAAGCCAGGATTTCTAACTTTTCAAAAACAACTTTTCCACCCTTAAAAGCCAAAAGCCAAAAGTCAAAACAGAAAGTGCTTATGGGTTACACAAAGAGCTTATTGACTTATTGGCTTTTTGGAAAAGCCAATAAGTCAATAAGTTGTTTTCAAACTCAATCCCAAACACCCTCTAATACTCCTTTTGTTTTTCTTGAATCTGTTTCCCTCTAAACCCTAATAGTTTGTCTTCACTTTCGATCGATACATATAATTGGGTTTCACCGGCAAACGAAAAACCTAATCGATTGTCTTCTCAACCGCTTCCATTCTCCTATCGATCTCCATTTTTTCTGTTGAAGGTTCGTTCACTCTCTCTATTCGATTCACTGAGTTATAATTGAACAATTTTTTGTTTATCCTTTGTACAGTAAAATCGATACTCGAATTAGATGTTTGATATTCTACAGTAAAATCGAACTGAAGTCACTGTTAAGAGTTCATTTGTTGTATTTTGAAAGCTAATTTTATTTGTCTTATTTCCTAAGCTAATTTCATTTGTCTTATTTGTTTAATGTGATTGATGATATTTTTAATGTGATTGATGATAGGGAGCGAAGAAGGGTATGAAGGTGTACATGAACCTCCTAAATATGTTTGTGACAGCGAGAGCAAGCAAGATGACGAGGTACAAAGTTATATAAAAAAGAATCACTAATGTTTAAATAATTTTTAATTCTTTTTAAAGTATGTCAAATAATTTATTTCAAATTTTGTATTAAAACATAATTATATCAAATGCAAAAACATAATATAAATATGTTACATAGAATTTTAGTATTTATATTAATAACAGAAATCATTAAATCCGTTTTTAATGATTTCTGTTACAACTGTGATTATTAATGTATTTATATTATGATTTTGCAAATCAATTAATATTATTATATTAAATAGTAAAATTAGAGAACTCGTGAGAGAGTGTCATGTGTCACTCATGTGTTTTCTTTTATTAGGATAGATAGAATAGATGGATGCTAGGTGTAATATTTATGACAAATATAAATGCCAGATAAATGAATAATTTCAAACGTCAATCATCAATACAATGTCAAAATAAAATACTATAATGTATTATTCTGAAACTATTGAGACATATCCATTTCATAGTTTGGATACATCAAATAATTAGTCCACATTTCATTTGCAATTGAGTTCCTTGGTTTACTGTAGTTCTATCTCACGTATATCTCTTATATTATGACGGTCTTCATCTTGTGGTATAATTGACACCTCATTTTTAAGATCTTTGTGACGACTTCATCCTTGTGTAAAATATTGCATGCCAAAAAGATGTAATATTGTGTCTCACATGAGTGTAATGGTTTTTGTTGTACTAATAATAGGAAACCTCTTTTTTAAAACACCAAATGCGTGTTCAATTGTGTTGCGTAATGATGCAGGACAAAAGGTTAAACAGCTTCATTGAGTTCTCGGGGGCATGAGTGGAGTACACTTTCAAATAAAACATAACATCTCTCTATGGCGTCATTAGTTTATTTGTACGAAGCAAACTCGCATCTAGTAAAATATATCATTAGTTTACACGTACATGTAGATATTGTTTAGTAGACACCTATTTGCCTCATTACACTAATGATGCTACATAGAGGTGTTACGTATCATTGCAAAGAGTACTCCACTCGTTACCCTGAGAATTCAAATGAGATGTTTTACCTTCATCATGCATCATTACGTAATGCAATTGAACGAGCATTTGGTGTCCTAAAAAAGAGGCTTCCTATTATCAGAAGTACAATAAAATTATTATACTCTTGTGAAACACAACTTGACATCTTTTTGGCATGTTGTATTTTACACAACGTTTATCATAGGAGTATCATGAAAATACATCTTAGAAGATGAGGTCATACATGAGGTCTTAGTAGACAACAAGAGGAAGGGGATCATACTAAAAGAGACATATGTGAGGGTGGTACCAATGTAGACTAAGGAACTCAATTGCAAATGAAATATGAACTAACTATTTGATGTATCCAAACAATGAAATAGATTTATCAAAATAGTTTTAAGAGAAAAAAAATTATAGTATTTCGTATTGACATTGTATTGATGATTGTGTTTGAAATTATTTATATTATTTAGTATGTATGTTTATCATAATTATTACGTTTACTAGTTAATATTTGATTAATATGCTAACAATGTACCCTTCTTTTATTTAATTCACCATGTAGAAAGTTATCATGAGTAAATGGAACAATTAAAGTGGACAGAGAAAATGGATAATATGCATTCAAGCAATGGTAATACAGCTAGATAATATAAGCTGAACACAAAATAAATAAAACCCGGTCCATGGGTACCGAGAATAGGCCATTGGGAAAACCTTCTATCTAAACATAAAACATGACTCTAAGTATCGATTTCAATGTAAGAGGTTTAGAAAGGGTCGATAGCATTACCTTCGAGAATCTGTAGGAATAGCGAGTGGTTCCAGCCTGCAACGACGAGAAAACGCTGCAAAATTTGGAGTTTGACAATATGGGTGGTCAAAACAACGATCAACAGGTTAAGTGTTGATGTGTTATGAAACTAGCCTTATAGCACAATGATAAGAGAAAAATAACATGGAGAAAAATACCTATATATTGATCAAGTGTATGTTACAATTAGGGCTGCAAACGAACTGAACTTTCAGTGAACAGTTCATGAACTGTTCGGCGGGAATTTCGTTCGTGTTCGTTCGTTTAATAAATGAACGAACACAAACAAAAATTTCCGTTCGTTTAGGTAAACGAACGAACATGAACAAAGGTCGCGTTCGTTCGTTTATGTTCGTGAACATTCGGTAATGTGTTCGTTTGTGTTCTATAGTTTAGTAAGGTTTTTAATTTGTATACTTTTTATATTCTTTTATTTTTATTTATCTTAATGTATGTGAATTCGATGTTATTCAAAAGTTAACATATGTCCGTTTGTGTTTGGCTCCGTTCATGAACACTTCTTTGTGTTCATGAACACTTGTTTGTGTTCATTAATGTCTGTTTATGTTCGTGTGCGTTCATGAACGGAATTAACAAACGAACACAAACGAACACGAACATGAGTGTTTTCTTAACAAACGAACACGAACAGAAAATCTCGTTCGGTAAGTGTTCATGAACTGTTCGTGAACACATAATTTTCTTAACAAACGAACACGAACAAGGCCTTGTTCGTGTTCGTTTGGTTCGTTTGCAGCCCTAGTTACAATGATATTATATGTATGAAGTATATATAGGAGAAAGAATCCTAATCAATATACAAGTCTAGCAACTGAATAACATGATTGGTATAGAATAATAATAATAATAATAACTATTTGAATATCATGATATAATTATATGATAATATCTATCTATATAGAATTATTGATAACCCTCAATATTTGAATATATTATAACAACTTTCATTTAAATCCATTTACATGTATATCTTTTTCTAAGTTTTGGAATATCGGGGTGGACATGTGAGGCGTGGCATTGCTGATTTAACGGAAGCTCCTTATCTAAAAGATTGCTTTTCTTTCTCATGTATTTTTGCATAATTTATAACTTCAAAACAAGAATAATAAAACCAAGTTGATTTTGTCAAAATATTGGTCATTTGCAGATCTTTAAAATTAGTAATGAATTCCTCATCGGTCGAAGCTTCCCGCTGTGCGTTTGGATACATGGAGCTCGTTCAATATTCTTCATATGTTGTAGCCTCGGTTTCTTTCTTCTTGTATTGGGGATCTTTTGGTGTTTGTTTCCAGTTCCTTGCTGGGCCTATACATTTATACATATAGCGTTTTTTCCGTTCAAATAAAAAAAGTAATGAATTCATTGCAGACACAACAGATAGGGTTGTCCAAATAGCTCGATGCTCGAAATTTGCTGGACGCTCCAAATAACAATATATCAGGTGTACTTGCTTGAGTACTTTTCTTCTAAAACTTGTATAAATTGAAGCGCACTTTAACAAAACTTGTTTTGAGCTAATCAAAGTAATACATTTTAAAACGATCGGTTAAGTAACCCAATTTGAACCAATCCATCTCGACATTGTTACCTGATTCGACCAACCTAAACATTTAGCTGGGCATATGTAGGGATGTTTATAACAGACCACACTTACAAATAAGACAATACTGAAAAGTTTCATTAAAGATGTCGGATCACTTAAAAAACCCGAAAAATATATTGTAATTTGGGGTCAGGTGACTGACGATGAATTTAAGCGCTTAACAAAGCCAACCAACTGATTTGCATCTATGCTCTAACACATCACAATACTAGTAAAACGGAAAAAGGAGATTGATGTTATCAACCAAAAACAACTTGCTCCCCGCTTGTGATTACAGCCGCACACTAAAATAGAACTTCCGGACAGAATGACCCTGTCAGAAAATGAAACAAAGAAACCATTAACAGGTGCAAACAACAGCACAAAGGTGACAAAATTGATTGGTTGGTTGGTTAA